>JAJEJO010005562.1:710306-809280 GCA_020662805.1 Glaucomys volans
GGGGGGAAACCCATAGGGAGAGACATGGGCTCAGGTCTCCACATGGCTTCTTTGATCACTCACCCCCAACCCATGTCCAAGGCCACAGTGAATTCAGCCAGCAAGGTGGAATGTTGCCACATTTAGAGACTATTTGGTGTTGCATTTAATTCCATACAAGTACATACCTTGGGGAAGGGCAGGTACAGTCCTTGAGCCTAAGGCACTCTTTGAAGAATGTGCTTATATGCACTGGAACTCCTGGATCTTGAGCTACTCTCCAAACAGCCACATCTCTCTAAGGAGGAAGTCCTTTGTGACCAGATATCCCCCATTTTTTTTTCTATTGCATGTTCCCTAGCATCCCAGTCGTCATTGACAATATCTCCATGTGTTAGCTGCAGGCTGGGCTCTTGCTAGGCTTGGTCCCCAGGGTGGTGCTATTGGGAGGTGCAGAGGCTTTAAGAGGTGGGGTCCAGGGGGAGGTCCTTAGGTCATTGGGGTGTGCCCTTGAAGAGCCTCTGGAACGTCAGCCTTTTTCTCTCTCAGTTGTGCCTTTACTTACAATGTAGGTAGATTGCTCCATGACATGCTTCCACCACTGCCATGTGACACCTCTTTCAGAGGCCCAAAGCAATAGGTCCAACTAATCTTGGACTAGAGTCCCTAAATCCATGAGCCTAAACCTTTTCTCTCCATAAGTTAACCCTTTCAGGTATTTTATTATAGCTAGGGAAAGCTGACTAGCACAGCACTCCACCTCTCATTTTTGCAGCTTATTTCTCACTCATGCTGCACAGTTCAGTGTGGACAAGACAGTGGATTCTAGGGCTGCTGCAGTGGCTCCATTCAATCCTCCAAGAACCCAGACTGTTTTCCATTAGTTAGTGCTGCCATTTGTAGGGCCTCCTCCCTTATCCATATGAATTCAGCAGGCAGACGATGCAGTGGGAGGACATGCATGCTAAAGTTTCTCTGACTCAGACTTGGAAACATGGTCTAGCTGGGTATCTCAAGGAGTCCCTAGTTGCTTTCTGCTCCACAGGAAAGGAGCAGAGAACAGGGAGGATGCCAACTTAAATGGTCAGAAGAGGCATCTCCCCAGAAGCAACTTAGATCAGAAGTGTAGATCCTAGAGTCACACTGCCTGTTTCCGCCTGCCTCTGCTACTCCCAGCTGGGACCTTGGATTTAGGTGCCCAGCCATTCTGTGCCACATTCTTCTCACTTGCAAAATGTGCATAAGGGCAGTAAAGCAGTTTTGATAAATCAAATGATTGATACAGTCCATCAGCAGCATTTAGTACAGGACCTGATGGGTTCATTCTAAGCACGTCAATACTGTTAAATGAGGATTATGGCTGCCACTCGCAACAGTGAGGAAAGATCTAGGAATGAGAATTTTAAACGAGTGGGGTGCAAACACTGTGTTGTAGCTCCTTGATACCATTGTTCCCAGGACCATCTCTCTGGGAAATTTCATCTGGTTCTCTGCTAGCCGGTGCTGTAGTCATCTCTTCTCTTTACCATACTTTATCAGGTTTATTGCATGCCCGTCTCCTAATCCTGAGGCTGATTGGGGTAGATGCCTGGTTCTAATTTTACCTCAAATTTTACAAATAGCAGTACTACTTTTCTCTCTTGCGAAATGATGTGTTCAACTCAGCTTTTCTCCTAAAGTTCACTTTTGGCCCTAAGTAGCTACCTTTTAGTGGAATATAAAAACATTGGGACCTCCTGGATTCTAGATCTTGCACTTGGCAGTTGGAATCTTGACTTGGCAAATATTTTCACTTGCCAACATTTAAATGTTCAGGGTAGATGCTTATAATTAAGGAGCAAAATCATTACTTATAACAGGGGAACAGCTAGCAGCACCTCAAGTCATTACCCTGCTTACTTTCTCTTTTGTGTGTCTCTGCCATCTGTGCGGCCACCTCAGCATGAGCCAGAAACCATCCAGTCCACGTATTTAAAAAGCACCCCATGTGAAGGACCAGAGGTGTGGTTACTGTTAGGAAAATGTGTTTCTAATTGAAATGCCAGAAAGGAACTAGCATTTGGGGTGATTAACATAAATTAACCTGTCTGAGTTCATTTGCGCTGCTATAACAAAACACCATAAACAGGGTAGCTAAAAGAATAGAAAATTATTATTTCTCATAGTAATGGAGACTAGGGAGCCCAAGATGAAGATGCTGGCAGATTCCGTGTCTGGCAAAGACCTGGATGAGACACCAGGCCTTCTCCCGGCATCCTCCCTTGGCAGAAAAGGTGAGGCGGCTTTCTGGGGCCTCCTTTGGAAGGGCATTCAGCCCATCAATGAGGGCTTCACCCTCCTGGGTCAATCACCTTCTAACATCATCAGGTTGGTGATTAGGATTCAACGCGAGGATGAATACATATTTAGATCATAGCGTCCTGTCATGTTTTAATTACATCCTCTTCTGTAAAGGGAGGTTTGAGAGGCCCATTCCCCCTTACAGAGGTCCAATGCAGTGCTCCATGCATACTATCCAACAAAAGACATGGTGTGTGGTAAACTGAGTCATTGTCCCTCCTGCTGTCAATAACCATCATTCTGGTATTTATGTAATGCGTATTTACTGATTGTCACTTTATGCCAGTCAATGCCCCAGGTAATGAGGACTTAATTGGTGAACTCAAACACTGTCCCTGCCCTCAACTTACCACTTGGCAGGGGGGACAGATGTTAATCTCATACTCTTTCTCACATCCAGTGTGCAACTACATCTGTGACAATGAATGAAGTTGTGATTCCACCACAAGGGAATTTGACCTAAGTGGAAGAAACTTTCTGATTGCAAAGGTGACCCAGGAGCTGAGGGATGCAGGAGCTGGCCTGGGCAACGGAAGGGTAGCAGTCCATCAGAGGGAGCAGAATATTCCAACAGCCAGGGGTCAGCCTTTGAAGAAAGCCAAGGGGATAATGGCATATGACCTAAGGCAGAAATCCAAAACAAAGGAGGCCTTAGAGGCCACACTAGAAATTGAGTTTTACTCATTTTTTTTTTCAGTGACTTTTCTTGGGGTACCCAGAGTTTAACCCCAGGGTGCTTAACCACTGAGCCTCATCCCCAGCACCTTTTTATTTTGAGACAGGGTCTCACTAAGAGGCTAGACTTGAACTTGTGATCCTTCTGTCTCAGCCTCCTGAGTCACTGGGATTACAGGCATGGGCCATCATGCCAGTCTGGAATTATGGGTTTTGACCTGGAAGCCATGAAAAGCCATTTAAGAGATTTTAAGCAAGGAAGGGTGGGATTTTTGTGACTAGGTCAATTTGGCCTTTTTTGAAGATATCATTCTGTCTAGTGGGTGGAATTGAGAGGATGGGGGTGAACCCGAGTAGAGTCTTCTAAAAGTCTAGAAGAGTCTTCTAAGAGAATGAAAGGACACTGTCTCCGGAGGACAAAGGTGGAAGAGGAGATTGCAGCCAGCTATAATAGGCTCTTAAAGGCCTTGGGTTAGATGCAGAAGAGGGGGAGGAGGGAATGTTGAGGCTCAGTGAGGGTCCAGTTTTCTAAACCGCACTTGCACTCTTCATAGAGATAGCGCTGAGCTGAGAAGAAACATCTCGAAGCAGTTTTGTAGTCTAATTCTATTTCCAAATTAATATTAATTTAAAATTATAATTGGAATATCAGTATATGCCAAACTTAAAAAAATACATTGATGAAGCAAGAACAAGCAAAGAAATCATTATGTACTCATTACCTCTTCTGTTTTGAGTGGTTTAAATTTATCTTGGTTCATCCTTCTGGTAAACTCTGTGGCAGGCATTGTCCTTGGGGATAGATTCTGAAAGATTCAGTGGCTGGCCTAAGAGTACATAATGATTTTAAAATACATGTTTGGTCATAGGTTTGAGAAGGAGCAAAATTTGTAGCATGCTTCCAGCACGAAATACTTCCTTGGTGTACCTACTGTGTCTTGGTGTTATGAGGGGCTGTGTAAGGTTCCTATCCTCAGGGAATTGGCAGAAATCACTTAGGAGGATGCTGGTCATTGTTCTGTAATAGAGGCTCAGACAAGAGGCCCTGGGTCTGTGGAGCTGTGCTGTGGAGTGCTCATTCCTTCTTGGAATGACCGACCCTGAGTGGGTCAGAGAATGAGGTCTGCTTCAGCCAAGGTTAAGGATGTGTGAAGGGGCAGACGAGGCCTTGTTGGATGGACAGACACATCTACAGGAGATGAAGGGGAGGAGAGAGGAGAGGAAGGAGGCTGGGTAAAGACCTACCAAGGCTCCTGGACTGCTTTGCCATCCTTAGAAACCCGTTTGTCCCTGAAAACAGTAACCCAAAACCAAATTAAACATACCTTGCAACAGTGGCAAAATCCTAAGCTCATTAACCATCCTTAAATAACTTATAATTAGTATTATTAAAAATAATTCCGAAGAGTGGCATGAATATGTAAATCTCCTTTTTGTTCCCTCACACCAGCTATTTCTAAATCAGGCTGCTCTTTTTATATCTGGGCTTAACCCCAGAGGGTTATAAACTTGAGGGATGACAGAGTGATCCTTTGAAACAGGAGGATCAATATTTAATGGTTAATGTTTTAAACCTCTTGGGATTCTTTTTATTATTATTCATTTTTGTTGTTGTTTTTATCCTCTTTTCTCTCCTCTGGGGAGTAGGTGGAGCAGGTAGCATTAAAATTAGCCTAAGCTTGTAGTTAGCAAAGATGTTCTCACAGATGCATTAAAACATGCAGAAGAACTGGCCCCAGTAATTGCCCTCAGAGAAGCTCATTGCAAAGATGGAAGGAGGTTAACTTTCCATGGTACACAGCTATGTGCCTCTTGAAATTTTAAATGTGTCACCAAATACATTTTTTAAAGTACATTGTTTTCGTGGCCTGAAAGAAAGTCACCATAAAAGACAGATTACAGACTTAAGGCACGTAATACCCAAGCCTGAGTTTCTCATTCATACAGTTCCACGGATATTTCTTACCTTGTAGAGTTCTTAATGAGGATTAGAGATTAAACATATTTATTTAATACCTGGCATAAAGTGGATGCTCAATAATAACTATTACTGGAAGATAAAAGCTTTTTTTGGGGGGGGGTAGACTATGATGAAATGAAACTTTCTGGATGAGTTAGAACTGGATGAGTGAAGAAGTGTTGTACTGACCCAGTGTTCAAATGTTCAAAACTCAAGTTTATTAACCCATTAACAAATTTAAATAGTACATAATTAATATTATAAAAATCAATACAGTGCAAGGATGTAAAGAATGGGCTTCCAGTATTAATGCAGTACTTCTAGGCTATAGGAGAATTTTGCAAATGTAGCAGATCTTTCTTTGTGGAAGAGAAGGGAACAGATATTAGTGGTGGTGGTGATACTGGCCCACTACTGTGCCCAGAAAGTTTAGTCTCCTGACCTGGGTCCACACTAATTTCCTCCTACACTTAGTAATAGAATTAGGGGTACCACTGGTGTGTTTAACTTGTGGACAGAGACTTACACATAAGTACAGAAAATTAATCCTTCTTTGCAACCCAATACGTATTGTTCAATATGAGTTTGGATACATGTAGGAAGGAATATTATCATTAACACAGTTTAAACTGATGAGGGTATCAATGGCCATTAAGGTTGGTTTAAGACCAAAGAGTTGATAATTGAAAAGCATAGTTCATGAGCAAAATCTCAGCTACATTGATTCTGTGTTCCAATTTTCATGTTTTAATACACAAAGATGACCTTTAACAAAAATAATAGAGTAAGGGGATCATATATTTCAGCAGATTGTATTTCCTCAATGTTATTGACATAGTCTAGGCATTAAGCCATTATTATTCTGAAGCTGTGGATTAAGAAACTAATTACAAGGCTTTTGTAGTTAAATCCTAGCTGCCAAGTCTTATGAATATTATTGTGCTATCTCTAAGGCTGAATAATTTTTGAACTATTGACATGGTAACTGTTTTCCAAAAACAGTATATAAAATTGTAGTCAATCTTCAAAGCAGTTCTCAAGGACTGTGCTCAGATATGGCTGTGGAAATCGGGGAAGGTTGTCATTAGAAGCATGACCGGTAAAGTGGCTAATTTTGCTGTGAGAAGATGTCAATTAACCCTAATAGAATTATTGTGCTGATTTTATTTAATCAAACATCACAAAATAATTGAGCTCTGAACAAATGGGTTGTTATAGAAATGTGCAGGTTGGCAGTAAAGATTGGAGAGTGCATTTCGGTAATTCACAGATATCAGCAGTTACTTTTTTTTTTCATGAAAATGGGCAATTCCCCAGGCATCAATGATGAAGGCATCAATAGGATGTGTGGCCTTACAGAGCTGGTTGGCTTCTCATCCGAGTTAAAGGCAGGAGTACTGAAGATTTGAAGGGGAGAAAAGATTTTGAAGATTGAAGGGGAGAAAAACTGCTTCTCATTTATCACCGATCACGGTCTGAGAAAGGACAGAAGCCAAGTTGTATACTTTGCATATATTTACAAACATGTCATCTACTATAACTGCCTCCAGTGCCTCCAGAAGCATCTTTAAAAGTACGATTTTGGCAGGGTGCAGTGGTGCACACCTGTAATCCCAGTGACTCGGGAGACTGAGGCAGGAAGATAGTGAGTTCAAGCCAGCCTCAGCAAAAGTGAGGCACTAAGTAACTCAGTGAGATCCGTCTCTAAATAAACTATGAAGTAGGGCTGGGGATGTGGCTCAGTGGTCAAGGGCCCCTGAATTCATTTCCTGGTACACCCTGTCCCCCCAAAAAGTATTATTTCTCCTGCTCTTTCTCACCTGTATGCACACAAAGCTTTGTAAACATACAGATGTGCCAGCCCTACTCCTGATCAATTAAATCAGTACCCTTCCAGGGGGACCCAGAGTCTCTCAACATGTTTCTTGTGCATATTCTGAGCAGAAACCCACTCCTTTAAGCCAGCAGTCACTCCACAGAATTCTTTCTCAATTCCTCTGCAAAGGTGAGTGAACAGAGAGGATTAGGTTGTTAAATCTGATTTGCACAACTCGCTGATCTTATCCTGCATATTGGTGCGCAAGGGCTGCCACAGCAGGAAGTCACAGGCTGGGTGACTTAGGCAGCAGAGGTTTCTCTTCTTATAGTTCTAGAGGCTAAATATCCAGGACTGAGGTGCCACGCAGGCTGGTGGTTTCTGGGGAGGACTCTGAGTTTGCAAATGACCATGTCCTTGCTTTGTCCTTAGCTGGTCTTTGCCCTGTGCACATGCATCCTGGTGTCTCTTCTCCCTCTTATAAAGGACACCAATACTATTGTAATAGGCCCCACTCTCACAACATCACTTAAGCTTTCTTTTTCTTTTTTTTTTTTTAATCTCCTTAAAAGCCCTGTCTCCAAATAAATTCCCATTGGATGGTAGGAGGGCTTCAGTGTGACCTGAGGGAGGACACGGTTTAGTCCATAACCCCATCGGGCTGGGCCCTTGATTCCAGAGCTAAAAACCACTGTGAGACATAGGTGAGGCAGGCAGAGGAATGGAAGGACCTGTCTCACCCCCAGGTCTTCACTTGACTTCTTACCTTCAGGTTACATTTCTACCCAAGATGATAAGTCCTGTCTGTGAGTCCTGTGTGTGTCCACACAGATGTATGTCAGACAGTGAAGTCTGACCAAGAAAACGCTACTCTTTCTTTTTAGAAGATACTCTCACACACACCCGCTCCAGTATCCCATAATGGTATAGGGCTGGGATCTGGCAGGAAACTGAGGCAGCACAGAGACCTCAGTCTCAAACCCTGATTCTTAAAATCAGGTCAGAAAGATTTCAGACATGTTGCTCTGAGAAACAGGCAAGAGCTTATTGGAAGAGAAGGAAACAGGAGGGAGTGGGTCCTCTTAGCAGAGGGACAGTGCTTCTCCTGCCCTCTAGTTTTATTGGGGGTCCTGGGGAAGTTTTCAAGGAGTCCTCCCAGGGCCCCTTCTTGATTTTTGACTGACAGTAGAATGACATTAGACATTAGAGTCCCCACTACCGTGACAGCTCTAGGTCATTTTGGCCCATGCTGACTTGGTGTGATTGGAACCTTTTCTTATAGATTTTATGGTTATAAATAACCTTTTCTCCCTGAGGTCTGGGATCTGGTCTGTGTCAGGGTCACAAAAGTCCCCCACTTCAGGGTAATTCGTGTTCTTATTGACATTTCAGGGCCTGCATTTCTCCTGCAGATAATGGGTATTTTACTGAGAAATAACTGCCTGTTGACTTAAGGCAGTCAGGGCTGCAGGTAAATTGCATTTAAAAATAAAAGCATGTGGGGGTCAGCACAGTGGGTCTAGTTTACAGAATTATTCCCCCCACTCCCATCTATCTCCCCCCATCAAGGAGAATGAGCTCTAGGTCTGTAAAGACAGCATCCTTCCCGAAGGCACATGGGGCCATCCTCATCTGATCTCTCCATTCCCCTCCACTGTCCTGTACAATGTTGTCCCCCTCACCACTAACCTCTGGACACACTCTCTGACTTTCCTTCCCCTAATACTTGGCTGTTAAAATTTGGTCCCCACATCAGCAACATCACCTGCTCTTTTAGTCGGATTTCTTGTTGCTGTGACCCAAAGACCAGACAGGAACAATTTTAAGGAGGAAAAATATTTGGCGTTCATGGTCTCATAGATATCAGTCCATAGACAGTTGACTCCATTTCTTGGTGCCTGAGGTGAGGCGGAACTTCATGGTGGAAGAGTGTGGTGGAAAAAAAACAGCTGGGAACATGGCACCAGGAATCAGAGTTCTCCTCTCCTGGCGGACAAAATATAAACCCCAAAGTCACACCCCAGTGACCCACCTCCTCCAGCCACACCCTCCCTGCCTACAGCTACCACCCAGTTAATCCCTATCAGGGATTAGTGTTGAGGCCCTCATAACCCCATCACTTCACCTCTAAACCTTCTTGAACTGTCTCACACATGAGCTTTTGGGGGGACACCTCATCTCTAAATCAACAGACCTGTACAAGGCAGAATCTGAAGCCTATCCCAGGCCAATTGAATCTGCATCTGCATCTCAACAAGATTTGCAGTGGATTTGTTTGCACATTTGTGTTTGTGAAGAACTACCCAAATACACCAACCCTCGCCTTTGCCCTACTCCTTTCCCATACTTAATGCCTTCACCTTTGGGGTCACAACATAAAAATCACTTTTTCTACCTCTATCCTCTTCTACCAAAAACAATTGCTTTCATGTTATACTTTCTATTAGAATATTACTTATTTCCTGCTTAACCCTTGTTCCAATCCATGTTTGTTTGTTTTTCTCCAGTTCGTTGTGCAGTACTTCCTACCTTGTCCACAACTTTGCTTTTTGTAAGTTCAATGACCTGAGGTCAGCCTCAATCAGAAAATACTAATGTTTGACTCGACTCTTTCAGGAGAGAGAGACCACGCTCCCCTAACCTATTACTGCACGTTGTTATAGCTGTGGCATTTTATTAATATTGTTACACTCTGTTGTTTTCTTACTGTGCCTAGTTTACAATTTTATAATCCCTTACTGCACCTAATTTATAAGGTTATAAATTAAACTTGATCATAGGAATGTGTGTATTGGAAAATCAGTGTGTGCAGTGTTCAATACTAACTGCCCTTGGCGGCATCTGCTGGGTGTGTTGGGATAGGCCCCCTGCAGATGCCCTGGCTGTCTCCCCAGCTCTAAGCTCCTGGAGGTCAGGCATCATATCCAACTTGTTCAGTAATTGTACCTTAACCAGTGTCACATAGCACACACTGTGTGACTAGAAAGTAGCCTTTGAATGAATGATGAATTGGGTCTCCAGCTGTAACTGGGTCTCCAGCATTTATTCATTCTTTTCTTCCTTCCTTCCTTCCTTCCTTCCTTCCTTCCTTCCTTCCTTCCTTCCTTCCTTCCTTCCTTCCCTCCTTCCTCCCTCCCTCCCTCCCTCCCTCTCTCCCTCTCTCTCTCCTTCCCTCGCTCCCTCTCTCCCTCCCTTCCTTCCCTTCTTTCCTCCTTCCCTCCTTCCCTCTGTCCCAGCACTCTCTCAGCTCACTTGAAACTACTCTTTGACTTCGTCCTCCCAAATCCTGACTCTGGAGCTTCCATGCCCTTTGGCACTTGCTCAGGCTACTCACTCTTCTAGAGGGACTTTCCCCATTGCAAGGTCCTCAGAGACTCTAGTCCAATTTTCTAGACTGGGAAGCATAAGCACTTAGCTTACACTTACATTGAAATTTGTGAGAGGTACCTGCAAATTTCTACCATGACTCTGAAATCCTAGCACGAGACAGGAAACAGGTGTTTCTCGTATCTGTATTTTCATTGCTTAGTATCATGCCTGGAATGCAGAACTGCGCAGTGAAAGGGCCTTTGAATTAGGAGGCAGGAGGAGCACAAGGTGATGTTAGAAGGATGGTAGAAAGGCCACGAGTCTCTACTTTAAAATTTTCGCATGAAAGGTCCTTCCAGGGCATCAGTCACCATGGCCCTCTGCCGTTTTCTTGATGGAAATGTAATTTTCATGCGTGTCTCTTTCACCCTTCGCTTCTGGAATGATAATCTGCATCAAAGAAACACTTCGTTTGTCTCACTTTCTCAAGCTGATCTAAGTCCTCAGTGCGAAAATAAGCAAAGTACGTCTTTGGTTCTCCCCTGCCTTTGTGGATAGATAAGTATGTGTGATTCTAGACTATTTCTAAACAAACAAACAAAAAAACTAAGAAAAGGTTTTTATATTCACATGTGGAAGTGGACCACCAACACACACACACACACACACACACACACACACACAAGACCAATGACCTCCTGCAAAGCTCTTCAAGTCATAGGAAATAATTCCAATTATTTTAGCTGTTTTGTGGCATTATCTATTAGAGAACTGATTGTCCAATTCATTAGTGTACATGCTTTAAAAGCATTTTTGATGTATGCTCAGTTAATAGGGAGTACTAACAGATTTTCCTATAAGATGCAGGTTGACTTCTAGTCTGGCCAGGTAGTCACCAGGAAGAAGCACTTGGCCTAGTTTTGCTAACCTGAGTCAGGGAGAGGGTGTGTCTGTTCTTAGGAACTGCAGGAGCACGGGAGAGAGTGCTGACAATAAGAAAAAGCTAAAACTCATGAAACAATAGCTTGTCTTCCTCCTACAGTGATATAAAGTAGAGGAAATAAAAATACCGATTTTAATTGAGTATTGTCATTTTTAAGACATCCTTCTATAGGCAGTTATATTTGATTCTCATGTACATACATATGCATTGTATTTGACTTTCTTTTATATATACAATTCTTTTTGATTTTACTGATGAGGAAATGAACCTTGTAGAAGTTAATCGACTTGCCTGAATGATCCAGCTAGTTTGAGAATGAACAACCCAGTTTATGTCCTCTGTTCTGTTCTGTTCCATGAGTCGCACCCCCAAACCAGGTTGTCCCAGCCCCCCAAATGGGAAAGAATTGAAAAGTGACACTAGAATCCAATAGCTGTAAAAACTGTCAGTTTTCTGCAGTGTTATTGGAGGGATCTGGATTCAGCAGGATGTTGAAATAATATTACAGGAAGGGAAAAAATGGCTTGTTCTGTCCTCAAATGAATTAGACAGCACGGGATTAAATCAGGGGGGTGTAGTCTTTCCTTAAAACATCTCAAGGCTCCGCTGATGTGTGTGTCTGTGTGGTGTGGGGTGGGTGCTCTTCTCTGGAGGGATTCTGCTGCAGGGCTGGTATTCATCACAGTGACATGTGAGATAACTACCTTAAATAATCTGTGCAAAACAGTATCTACTCTCTAGTTTAAAAAAAGAGAAGGCAGAGTTTCAGAGGCTCAGAAACATAGGAGAGAGAAACAGAATCCAAAACTCTCCTGTCTCAGATGGAAAAGTGGCTGATTAGCATTCTTCTCCACTCACCTGGCAGAGAGCATGACTCACCCCAGGTGAGTGGGTGAAAAGCAATTTGCAAGTTGTTTTCAATGTGAAAAGCTAAGAGGATGGCTGAGTTGGTTAGAAAAGAAGATTTAGCTTCTATTGTTCTTGCTTGTATAGTTTGTCATATTTAGAGCAAGTCAGGTTCTGAAGGCTCAAACGAAAAGAAATATTCAAGGGCCTTAAAAAAGGCATTTTATTTCCTCCTAAGGATTTATGCCTTTGTATACTAATCCTGAAAATTCTTCAGTGTGATAGGATCTGCCCCAAGCTCCCTATCACATTTAAGCTCTGTAGGGGATTAAAAAGAAACAGATAGTGGCCCCATTTTTAAGGTATAAGTAGAGGAAGGAGGAAAGTAGCAGATAAAATACTAAGAAATTTCCAAGAAGGGAGAGGCCATTTGTAGGTTGGAGTAGGGACATTGAAGCTGGTTTCAGTGACAACTGAATGTCCCTACTGAGTGATAAGGGTAGATAAAATAATGCAATTGGGGACTTTTCCTTTTGATATAGGACTAGGGCCTTCCAGGAAACTGAGGCAGCAGGAAGACCCTCCTTCAAACTCTGATTCTTGTGACCAAGTCAGAAAGATTTCAAAGGTGTCACTCAGAATAATGGACACGAGTTTATTAGAAGAGATGGGAAAAGGGAAAGGGGACACTCTCAAGGGAGAGGGAGGGTCCTCTCAGAGAGCGGAGGGATGGCGTGCCTCTCCTGCACTCCAGTTTTATTGGGGATTCCAGGGAAGTTTCCAGAAGATCCCAACCAGGTCTACCTCTTGACCTTTGACTGACAGCAAGATGACATCAGACTTTCAAGTCCCCACTGCCATGACCACTGTAGGTCACTTGGCCCATGATGGTTCTAATTGGATTCTTTGCCATAAACTCTTACAGATTTTATAGTCAGGAGAAATTACCCTTATCTCCTTGAGTTTGGGGATCTAGTCAATGAAAAGAGTCCTTCTGGGCAACTTGGGGTCCTCTTATTGACATTATTTTGGGCCTGCATTTCTCCTGCAGATTACAGGTAGTTTGCTGAGGAATGTGACATATCCTGTTGACTTTAGCCAAGCAGGGCTGCAGGTAAATGGCTTCTTGGAAAAGAGCATGTGGGGTCAGCACAGTGGACCCAGTGTACAGAATTATTCCCTTAACCTCATGTTCTCACCACTCATGTCTTTCTGTCTTGTCACTTTCTCAAAAGGGAAGCTCAAGCAATGTCCTCTGCTTGCAGATTCATGGTAGGCAGAGGATGGTGTGGAGGATCAAGGTCTATTTCGGAGTGACTAGACTACTCCAATACAATGTCTGCACTGGTTCTGTCTCAGGCAGTGGAGACTCATTCAAGATTGTAGCCAGAGTGCAGTAGAATTCACACCTACCTTCCAAGAAGGCTCTCTGGCAACTTGAGACACATAGTCAAAGTGAGCCCCTATTCTCAGACATAGGAGGAACATTACAATATAAAGGTGGTCTCTGCCCTCGTGAGCTTGCCTTTGAGTGGAAAGAGATGAACAAGAAGTAATATGCACAGATTTCATTCCAGATAGTCCTTGCTCTGAACATGAGTACAGAGTGACAAAGGGGAGACATAACATCAGACAGCAGTTAACAGGCGAGGTAATGATGACCTTAGTAGATCAGCATCACTGGGACAAAGAGGAAGCGGTTTATGGAAAAGGCTGGAATGAGTTTACAATGGTTTTGTTTTGAGGGTAGCTAGCAAGGTGTGTGTGGGGTCAAAGATGACTGCATTGTCAATGATGATTTCAGTAGACAGAACCCTTTACTGTGTTAGGCAATGTGAGAAAATGCTATTTTCTCAATAAATCTGGGAGATAATTATCACCATCTCTCTATCATAGATGAAAAGAATGGTTTTCAGAGAGCTGAAATAATTTCCCCAAGATCACTCAGGTAGAATGTGACTCATGTGCATCTGTTCCCAGTGCTCATGCTATGAACTCTTCAGCACAATAAGACAGGTTGCAAGGCGTGCAGAAAGATCTAGAAAAAGGGAAGGAAGATGACACATTCAGTTTTGAATCTGCAGACATTTTCCACCATGACATTTACTCCTGTTGATATTTGGCTGGAAGAATTGGATCTCAAGCAGGAGAGAGAGAGAATGACTAGAAAGTCCCTCAAAAAGGTAATTGCATGGGTTAAATGATCAGTGGAGCCATAAGATGTTTTAATAAAATGCAATTTTTATTTCAGTAGCTCCTGCCTCTCAGGCTCCATGATGGCTCTCTATACCTGTCATCTCATTTAGTCTTCATAACAATTAAGTGCAGAATGCTGAGCCATCATTTTCTGTATGCCTGAGGTCCTGCTGTCTAGAGGTGATCGAACTTGTCTCTAAACACAGGCAAGTGACTTCCAGCTCATGCTCTTTCTATTTTGAGTTGTACCTAAGTTTCCAAAGGAGAAAGAGTTCAGAGACCAGCCAGGGACATTTTGAAGTCAAGTTCTGTCCTTGGCTGCCGATCGCATGGCTTGTTTTTTTTCCTGCTCCATGGTGAGCTAATTGTGTTCATTTTCCCTCCACCTAGCAATTGAGTGCTCCCTATTTAATTCCTTTTCCTTCCAAAAGAAAATGTCAAGGACATTTCAACTGCAAACATTCATGGTATAGATAGATACGTAGCAAATGAGTAGAAAACAGATCTCATAATTGTTGAGCCTTGCATCATTTACAAAAAAAGTAATCAAATATATTTTATCTAGTACATAAAACATAAAAGTTGTGCATATGAACAGGATAATATGTGAAATTTCAATAGATGCATGCATTGTGTTAACTCGTTGTGTTAGCGAGTTTTTTGTCACTGTGACCCAAATACCTGACAAGAACATCTTAGAGGAGGAAAGGTTTATTTTGACTTGGGGTTTCAGAGGTTTGGTCCATGGCTGGTCCAGCCCATTACTCTGGGCCCAAGGTGAGGGAGCACATCATGGTGGAAGGAGGAAAGCTGCTACTCTCATGGCAGCTGGAAGCAGAGAGAGAAGGGGGCGCCACAGGTAACATGCACCCTTCCAGGACATGGCCCCAGTGACCCACCTCCTCCAGCCACACCCCACCTGCCTACACTTAACCATCCAGTTAGTCCATTCAACTAGGATGAAGTCATTGGCTTGCGGCTTCTGTAATCTAATCACTTTTGAATATTCCTGCATTACCATAGGAGCTTTAGGGGACAGTTTATATCCAAACCATAATACATATGTATCTCTAACATTTACCACTTCCCTGTGATAAAAACTTTCACAATCCTTACTTCTAGCTTTTTTAAATGTATAGAACATTTCTGTTATTTATAGTCACCATATGGTACCACAGCACATCAGAGATTCTTGCTACTATCGGATTACATTTTAGTACCACTTGATCAAACTTTCTCTGTTCCTTCCTCCCCACTCCTTTCTCCTGCTTCTGGCAATCACATTTCTACTCTCAACTTCAAATTCTGACTGCAGAAAAGTTACTTCTCAAGGAGCGGTCAGTCTGTTCTCTTCCTCATAGCATCCTCTATCCATGGGCTTAGCAGATGCTGTTGAAGCCCTTTCCAGATGTTGCGTTTCCACAGTGGATAAGTGGTGAAGGCTGCCATCTCACAGCTCACACATTGGCCCAGGAACTTGACTTTAATCAAGTCGCATATTTGCATAATGAGAAGTTGGGTTAAGTGGTATGAAGAGGGATCTTTGCAAGTTTGTAAAAGCGAGACCCAGTCTGGTGGGTCTGAGGACATCCTTAGCAGCAATCTGGTGAGCTGAATAGGGATGAAGCCTCCAGTTCCAGAAGCTTCACAGAACTCAGACACAATTAGGCAGGTGATGCTGGTTCTTGGTTATCCCTGCCAGATTATGCAGGATCATCTAGTAGCTTTAAGTTCATTGAAGAGGTTAAGAAGAAAGGGTGACATGATTAGACAGGTACATTGAAAAGATTATTCTGGCTCTTGGGCTTAGGAGATGACCAGCAGGGTGAGAGGTGAGGAAACTCCATAGAAAACTTTTGCAAAAGTGGGTGTGAGAAGCGTGAGAACAAAAATGAGAAATGAAGGCTCAGATCTCAAATGCACTCATTTTATGTCTGCAGTTAAAACAGGGTCCCCTACACAATTTGGATGAAATAATGTAAGTGGGTGCATGAAATAAAACTGACAAGAACCGGTGGCCACTTAGATCTGGGGAGGCTAAGGAAAGGGAGGTGTTAAAGACGAACCTGACTCTGCATCATGGATGGATAAGGCTGTGTGCACTAGGAATTTGGATTTTTGTTTTTGTTTGACTCAAGTCAGCTGATTTTTATTTCTGTGAAGGTCCAGATAGTAAATATTTTAGGCTTCTCAGGTTCTGTATTCCCAACCGCTTAGATCAAGTATTGTTAGCACAAATGTAGCCTTAGACAATATGGAGTGTGGTGTTCTAGAAACCCATTTTGTCCAGAACAGGTAGTGGCTGGATTTGATCCATAGGCTAGAGTTTCCCAGCACCTGTGTGAACCACAAACCAGTTTTGAACAAGTTGGACTTCAGGTATTTTTGTGAATTATATTTACATGATTGCATGATCTTTAAATTCGGTCTTTTGAAAAACCTTGTTTTCAATGATATTTAGTAATTAGAACATGATTGGTAACATGCTCTTTGATTGGTAAGCCTCTTTTAAGTAACTGTGCCCCCAGAAGAGAAAGAACTGAGAAATCAAGGGTAGTCAGCATGTAAATTGTTTATAAAGAGATGGCTCCTCTATCAGCAGTTTTGTCTCACCCAAACTGACTAGCACAGTAGGTACACTCCGTTAGCATTGGTTCAGTCCATTTTCTGAACTAATAATATTACAGATTGGAGAAGCTATTAAGAAGGGTTTATTTTGCCTCGTGGTTCTGGTACCAGGTCAAGGAGTTGCATGTGGTGGTGACCTTCTTGCTGGCAGAGTCACAAGGCAGCCCTGAACATTATGACATGAGAAGAGACAGGGAGGAACTCACCAGAGATGGAACCAAACTAACTGGATTTTATAGTAGATCCACTCTAGAGATATCCTGCTAACCCTCTGATCCTTAACCTTGTAACCCATTAATCCCATGGATGAATTAATCCATTTGTAATGGAAGAACCCAAATCACTCCATAAGGGTCCCATGTGCACACATTTCTTAATGTCCTACATTGGGGATTAAATTTCAACATGAGTTTTGGAGGGAGCAAACCATATTGAAGCCATAGCACCACTGAAAGTTATAAAAAGTCTAGAGAATGTACATAAGACTGTCTTGATTCTTCTGAAAAGGAAAAGAGATATGTAAAGGAAGTTGTGAAACCAAGTAAAGTTGGCCCCTTTTATTTCGGGGTGTAGAAAGCTGTCATAGAAGACCCACAATGATTTGTGGGGTCAATTGTTCAGTTAGTCTGGGAGCTTTGAATTCTGCAAGTTTAAAATCAGGACGCACCCATTGCTCCTTGTTATTGAGGAGACAGTCAATATGGAAACAGTAAATGCTTATGTTTTCTCGATATATAATTTAATAGGCCTGTATTTCTTTTACCTTGGATGTTTCAGGAGGAAGCAGTGGTTCTTGCCCCCACCCACTTCATTTGTTTACTTCCTGCGCTGAGTTTCTGAAGGCATTTTAAGTTGTTTGACCAATGATGATAATGAAACTTAGACCCTGAGATATTCCTGACTCGGCCAATGTATAATTCCTCTATTGTTTAAACTGTTATTAGAGTATAAAGAAATATTTTAGGTCGCCCATTCTGACTTCCAATGAGAGAAGGTAAATCATGAGATCCAGAAAAGAGGATCAGAGATGTATTTTTGTAGTCACTGAGTTCCCGGAACAGCACAAAGATTTCCTTCTGCATGCCAACCCTAGGGACAGCTTAGTTCAATGGTCCATAAATTTGATTTGCAATCACCTGGGGAAAAGGAAAACAAAAACAAAAACAAAAACCACCTGTACCCATTTCACACACACCCTGCATTGTGATTTAATTGGATTGGGGTGTGGTACAGGCTTTGGAAGTTTTAGAAGATCCCTAAGTGATTCAAATATACAGGCAACGTAGAAACCCCCAACTTCATTCAGAGTAGAGACTCAGTTGCATCACCAAATCCCCCTCTCAGACCCTGTGTGTGTGTGTGTGTGTGTGTGTGTGTGTGTGTGTTTGTGTGTTAGGGGTCACAGACAGATGAGGTTCTGAATCCCTTCTTCCATCCTCCAGTACTGGGGGTCGTTTGCACATAAAGCACATTATTGTATATACTATTTTCTTCTGACTACATATTGAAAAAAGGGAGTGATGGCTATAATTACATATTTCAAACCAGCATAATCTCAATGAATGAAGTTTCCTATTGTAATATATAAGTCCTAAGATTGTTCCCAGTCCAGTCATACTACCTAATGTTTAAAAAATAGGGGCTGAGGGCTGGGGTAAGGTAGAACTCTTGTCTAGCTTGTGCAAGGCCCTGGGTTCCACCCCCCAGAACCATAAAAAATTTAAAAATTTTAAAAATGAAATTATAGACTGGGTTAAAAAGACATAGTTGCTTCAGAATTTCTGTGAAGCTTTTGTTAGCCCTTTTGACTTACCCCATCCTTATCAGAACTGAAACTGGCTCTTTCCTAATGTTGAAAATTCTACATCGCTGTGTTTTTTTATAAAAAGCTTCCCCTCCCCATAAAATGAATAGGATACGTGTATTTTAATGAACAAATGGCATTTTAATAAGATTTCTTTTTGAAAATGAACTCATTCTATGAAGGATCTAATAAGTAAAAATAATATTACAGAGAATTATACAATTCAGGTCACATCAGCTTGGTCTATGGAGGAATCATTGGAAATGTGCAAGTGGAATTTCACCAAGAAAAATATCCTTGGAGTAACAAAATATCTATGTGGGAAAAAAGGAACAGATCTCTTCTAGATAAAAATGGAAGCACCAAAAAGTGATTATAAAAATTCTTTCTCTGTTTGATTTTTGTGTTTGGCAGTGTGACAGCAACTAATTTGGTTTTATTTTAAAATTCTAGTGATTATGAGGTTTTGCACGTTCCCTGTGGAGTAGCTTTTTCTCTACAAGAGCTAGGCCTCAATTTTCCCCTCTAACATGTTTGCTCGGGAGTTTTTAGCTGACACTTGATTTTTTCACTTTTTCTGTCTGAACCAGAAACAGTGGACTTGGTGCTGATTCTGAGTCCAATATTTCATTACCCACTTTTCCGGGCTTTCCAGGAGTCAGAGACGAGGCTTCTGAGACCTGCAAGTCTAGTCCTTGCCTTACTTCTACACTTACCCACTATGCATGCAAGAATTTCTCCCTCCCTCCCTCCCTTCTATCCTTCCTTCCCTCCCATCCTTCCTTCCTTCCCTCCCTCCCTCTGTTGAGGATTGACACAGGGCCTCACACATGCTAGGAAAGCATGAGCAACATCCCTGGCCCAGTTTATCTTTTTTTTCTTCTTTGTGTCTCTTTTTTAAGATTGGAAAACATTTTCCCAGGATTCCATAGCAAGATTGCTCATTGGCAGAGCTGAATAACTTGCTCTTGATCTAATCATCCATACAATCTTCATGCCATCTCTTTGGTTAACTGATGGTTCTGGAAGTACAGCTCTTTCCCTTGCAAAACAGTAACATCTCAACAGTCCTTCCCTGTGGTTACCCATGGAGAACATATATCCTCATCTAGAGATTTAAGCCTGTATCTTCTAATGAAGATGAGAAACATACCAACCTTTTATCTGATCTGTCTGAACCTTAAAATTGACTTTCCAGCTAACCAAAACACAGTCTGGTTGCAGAGTTCAGAGGAGCCTTGAAATTTACACTCCTACCACATTTCCAGCAAAGTAAATTGACTTTCTATTTGATTTTTCTCAGCCCCTAGTGCTCACCCTCCCTGGGATAGCCGCCTGTGGGCACTTGCTGCTAATTGTTTCTTCTTACAAAACAAGATACTGTATCTGTGCACACAAGTCATGGCACATCGTTTTAAAAAAATTCTCTCTTACTGGACCTTTGAAAGGTTAGCTGCTACCTTCATGGAACTCAGATTATACTTTCAGTGATGAATTTCATTAGCAAAGTGAATAAATCAGACTTTTGCTCATTTGAAGCAAGAGGCAACTTTGTTGCTTTAATATGTACAATTAAGCTGAGTTGAAATCTATTTTAAATGAAAATTGAAAACAAATTAAGCAATCAGTCAATGTAATGTTTTTGGTTATAGCTTTTGTATATATATTAGGATAAGTTGAAAAGAAAAAAAAAAAACTAGTCAGCATTGCCAGACATTTTATTTTATTCCAAAAGGAAAAAATTGTGAGTTGGCAGTGTTTGAAATTGGCTGTAAAATATTACATATAGTAATTTGTTTTCATATTTGCATGAGCCCTGTATTTATTTCCATTGATCCAATTTAATCATATGGTAAATCAGTATCCGAAGTGCTAGAACACGGAAATTTCCAATTTATTTAATGAAATGTATTTATTGGTTTCGTTAATCTATCCTAGTAACCATGAGTAGGGCCTTTTAATTTGACACTTGAAAACATCTGTATTAATAATAGCAATTTTTAAATGTTCATACTTCTTGAAATTTGACATTTGTAAAGTTAATGCATATCTTTTTCTCTCTTATTACAAGTTATTTCCTTAATTTTATGGATTTGGGATGAGTGCCAGTGACTTACTGCCTCAGAAAATGATGATGTTGAAAAAGAAATGATTATGCTTTATATTTAGTTAGATTTATGAGCACTCACTGAGGTTTTGTGTGCAGGCAAATGAGTTCACATTAGAGCCATCTGAAAAGTCTTGGGTCTCTGGTTAAAGTTTGAATTTAGCCATTAGAAGGTCATGATATTTTATGAAGTTTAACCCTTGAGCCATATACATATATACTTTTTTAGAATCAGCTACTTTTGATTTTAAGTATAGTTCACATTCAGTTATTAATGAAAACACTCCTCCCTCCCAAGCATCCCATAGGAAGACAGCACTGAAATTCCAAGGAGCAATGAAATATTGTTTTGTTTTCCTCTTAGTTCTTAAAATTATGCATTTAGAAAAGCATAGACTTTCCAGTAACTTTCTCATCTATTTTTTTGGTTGAATTGTATTAAAAATTCAATTAATGAGATAAGGGGAAAATCATATTTGTTAATTAGAATTTATTCTGTAAAATAATTTGCTGACTTGTGGATATTGAAATTACTTAGTGCATATATTGCTCAGGAGTCTTGGTTTAGGGAACAGAATGAAATTCATAGTGCTTCAACGTAGGCGAATTTACTATCTTAAATCATAGTCTTGGGAAATTCCTGCTTCAGGCATAGCCGTATCCAGGAGTTCAAACAAGTTCACCAGTTACTGCTCTCTCTGTACTCTGCTCTCCCCTATGATGGCTTTTTTCTCTGACATTCTTTGTTTAATCCATAAATACCAGCTACCTTATGTTCTGAAAACTCCAACTGCACCAAAGGCAAAGACTTCTATCCTGTTGTTATTCTCTGTAAAAGTCAGGAAATGGAATTCTGTGATCAGGGATAAATGATCTCCTCCGTGCTCTGTCTTGGAGGTTACAGTCCATCAGTGGTTGACAGAGGGTGTTCCCTGAACAATCAGCTGGGATCTTGGTAGGGGTGCACATTCTCAGGCCCTGTTCCAAGCCCAGCGAATCAGAAAACTTGGGAGCAGGGTTCAGCAAGCAGTTGTACCAAGTCCCCCCATAATCCCAACACATGCTCCAGGGTGCCACAGCAGTCTACTAACTGTTCAGGTTGGCTCCTGAGCACATCATACAGCTTCTGTGAAATTTCAACCCAACAGAAAGCACACAGCAAAGAAATCTGAGGAACTGATAGCAGGAAAGAGGAAGAGCAGATGCTGTGCTGGCAACGAGGAGAGACGCCCATGACAATGAGATTTCAGCTCCATAATGTGGTTTTCCCTGTGGTCTAATGCCATTATTTCTCAGAACACTGCTGCTTATGAATTCTCCTCTAGAAAACCAACACACAAATTAAGCAAATACACTTTCATCCTCCTCTAGGATAGAGCGAGTTAATTTAAATTTTATCTCTTAAGTGGATGGCCAATCCTAGGAGGCTTCTGGACCATATTATTTTCTTATCAAATGCTTCCTGAACTTTCAGATGCACCTAGTGCAGTTAATCCTTCCATCACCAACCTTATTGCTCCTCTTCGATAAGTAATCAAGTAAGTTCATTGTATTTCAAAAGTTCTCAATGAAAATGGCAATCAGTGACGCCTGCCAGAATCTAGGGTCAATGGTGGTCAGCACTGAAACATGATCTAAAATAATTTTTAAGTGATAATTTTAGGAAAGCATCTAAGAAAGGGGAAAAAGTAAAGTTTCACTTTGCTGAAGTGAAGTTTTTTTTGTTATTTTCAAGTTGAAGTGGGACATTCAGGCTTAGTGTCTAGTGGGAGGCAGTAGAGTGCACACTAGGGTTTCTCAATTTATCTGCTCCCAAGAATCCTCTGGGCTCTTGTTAAAAACCTGGAGCCCAGAGATCCACAAACAGCATATTATTGTGACACAGGTAGAGCAATGTTACACCCACAGTTCACAAGAGCTATTTGTGGAATCAGCCCAGGTGCCCATCAACAAATGAGTGATAAAGAAAATGTGGTATGTAGACACAAGGGAGTTTTACTGAGCCCTAAAGAAGAATGAAATGATGGGGCTTGCTGGGGAATGGGGGGAACTGGAGAACATCATGCTGAGTGAAATAAGCCAGACCCAGAAATCAAGGGTCAAATGTTTTTTCTTTCATATGCAGAAGCCAGAGCAAAATAGGGACTAAAAACTATATGTATAGGTGTCCCATGAAAATAGAAAAAGAGACATCAGTGGAGTGGAGGAAGAGATTGAGGAGAAGGAGGAAGGGACAGGGAAGGGAAGGAATGGTGGAATGATCTGACCATAGGCTTTCCTATGTACATATATGAATATAACACAGGGAATCTCTCTTATATGTATATCTATGAAGCACCAATTAAAAACCAATAAATAGAAGTAAGACCAATGGTAAAGAAAGGGGAACCAGGGGAGGGACAGAGGAAGCACTGGGGACTGAAATGGAGCAAATTATATATCAAGCTTGTGTGATTCTGTCAAAATGAGCCCTGCAATTATGTATAACTATAGAGCACTAATAAAAACATTTTTTAAAAATATAGAGCCCAAAGTTCTTTTCTAGGATATTTTTATTTGAGGGTCAGAGATGGAAACACTTGTGTTTTTAGTTTTTCTCTGTGTAAATTCTTATAATCAAACACATCTGGATCAGACTCTGTGTTAGTAAATCTGGAGGATGCTAGATGCTAATGGCCATGCCTGTAACTAGAAGAAACAAGCTGTTTAACTCCATCCATCCATATTAGCTGTTCCTATAGCTGTTTGTTAATGGTGGTGGTGGTTGTTCTTTTTTTTTTTGGAGCAACATATCTCATATTTATTTATTTATTTTATTTTTTATTTTTATTTATTTTTAATTTTTTTTATTTTTACAGATTTCATTTTGATTCATTGTCCACATATCAGTAACACAGTCACATCATGTTTATAGCAGTTCAATTCACAATGGCTAGACTGTGGAACCAACCTAGATCCCTTCAACAGATAAATGGATAAAGAAGATGTAGTATATATACACAATGGAATACTACTCAGCCATAAAGAAGACTAATATTATAGCATTTGCACATGAGTGGATGGAATTGGAGATTGTCATGCTAAGTGAAATAAGCCAATTTCAAAAAACAAAGGCCAAATGTTTTCCCTGATAAGTGGATGATGATATAGAATCTGGTTGGGTCAGGGGGTGAGAGAGGAATGGAGGCTCTTTAGATTATGTTCTTCTCTTTGGAGTAACCTGCCTGTTTTGCTTTTCCCTTCTCATGCTGCAGATAGAGGACATGCAGTGGGGCAAGGGTGTCCGGGAGATCCCGCCCTCAGTGTGCACGCTGCCCTGTAAGCCCGGGCAGAGGAAGAAGACGCAGAAGGGGACACCCTGCTGCTGGACCTGCGAGCCCTGTGACGGATACCAGTACCAGTTTGACGAGATGACGTGCCAGCACTGCCCCTACGACCAGCGACCCAATGAAAACCGGACGGGCTGTCAGAACATCCCCATCATCAAGTTGGAGTGGCACTCCCCCTGGGCCGTCATCCCTGTCTTCCTGGCCATGTTGGGGATCATCGCCACCATCTTCGTCATGGCCACTTTCATCCGCTACAATGACACGCCCATCGTGCGCGCCTCGGGCCGGGAACTCAGCTACGTCCTGCTCACGGGCATCTTCCTCTGCTACATCATCACCTTCCTGATGATAGCGAAGCCCGATGTGGCCGTGTGCTCTTTCCGGCGTGTCTTCTTGGGCTTGGGGATGTGCATTAGTTACGCGGCCCTTTTGACAAAAACCAATCGGATTTATCGCATCTTTGAGCAGGGTAAGAAATCAGTGACGGCGCCCAGGCTCATCAGCCCAACGTCACAGCTGGCCATCACTTCCAGTTTGATATCGGTGCAACTTCTGGGGGTTTTCATTTGGTTTGGCGTCGACCCACCCAACATCATCGTAGACTACGATGAACATAAGACCATGAACCCCGAGCAGGCCAGGGGCGTGCTCAAATGTGACATTACAGACCTCCAGATCATTTGCTCCTTGGGATACAGCATCCTCCTCATGGTCACATGTACTGTGTACGCCATCAAGACTCGGGGTGTACCAGAAAATTTCAATGAAGCCAAGCCCATTGGGTTCACGATGTACACCACGTGCATAGTTTGGCTCGCCTTCATTCCGATTTTTTTCGGCACCGCTCAATCAGCGGAAAAGGTAAGTGGAAACTCGCATCACACCGTGCATTTCACAAATGTGTATTTGTTAAGCATCAAAAGCAAATAAGTCATGTGAAGTAGGAGGTTTTACCCATGCCCAATGCTATTTCCAAGAGGGGAAAAAACTCAATGAACAGGCACACGTGCTCCAGGAGGCTGAAATTTGCAGTGAACTGTACTACATTCAGCCCGTTGAAAATTGACCAGAGGTAGCCTTTCCCAGTTAATTATATTTACAATAGAATTACTCAATGCCATAGGAAATTATTCAATATAAAATGATCTGATCTATCTAAATCACACCTTTCTGTTCATTCATTCATACACCTCTCTACTTACACACATATTACTTTGGTATAGAAGATGGTCACGGTACCTGTTTTCCAGGTAAGTCTCCCCCACCTCCTCCCCCTGGGAGGCTGTCTAGGCCAACACTACAGATGAGGTCTGATATGCAAGCTATGCATTATAGTTCTAGTTAAGAGTGTTCTAGTTCTACCTGCAGAGAATATAGGCAGATGGGTGGATAAAGGAGAAATTTGGTTATTATTTATCTCTAGGCTTCTATGTCTAGATACACATGAATCACAGGAAAATGATTTATAGTGAGGCCAGAGAGAATTTTCTAGCAGAGACAGGGTGTGATGAAGCCTTGAAAGTTTAGAAAGTGAGGGGCTCTAATATATTGGTCTGAGACACAGTTACTGTACATGACCCACCTATTCTTACACATTGATCTATAAATTAGCCCTAATGTCTTTTTTTTTTTTTTTTTTTTTTTGCGGTGCTGGGGATTGAACCCAGGGCCTTGTGCTTGTGAGGCAAACACTCTACTCACTGAGCTATATCCC
Source organism: Glaucomys volans (assembly GCA_020662805.1). NCBI lineage: Eukaryota > Metazoa > Chordata > Mammalia > Rodentia > Sciuridae > Glaucomys > Glaucomys volans. The sequence goes on from JAJEJO010005562.1 coordinate 735,953, forward strand.
CAGCCCAGCCCTAATGTCTTGATTTTTAATGCAATTAATACATGTTAGGTGCAGGTTTGACATGCCTGTCATCTCGGCATTCCCAAAGTTGACATGATTCATACACATCTTGACTTCTGTGAGCGAATGGCATTTACCAGGTTATCCAACTGAATAGATGTCTTTCACCAAAACTGTGTGATTCAGAAGCTGTAAGTTGGTACTGTGCTTTTATTTTTTAAGTGAGTATTTCATGTAACTACACAGAATTCCAAAACTAAGGAAAACCAGTGGTTCCAGATTATGATTTCAGTCCTAAAATGTCTTCGAAGTCTTTCTAAAACATATGCACAATGAGCATCACAAGTTTCCAACAGTATGTTTCAAATTCATAATGCATATTTACTGTCTGTGAAGCCAACTTGAAATTCATTTTATTTCCTCTATCCCTGGGTCAAGGGAATTGCAGAATATGGATTAAGGTTGGGAAATGCAACAGAGAATAATAATAATAATAATTAAAAAACCACATATGCCGGTAGGTTGATAACCACTGAACTTTCTAGAGGGAGTGGTGGCCATCATCAAAGTCTATAGAGATTACTATTTGTTACTAGAACAAAATACAAGATACACACCATAAAACAAGTTAAAGACATTAGTTGCATCCTGTGCTTTTATCACATTTATTCTTCAGGAATATAAAAGTGGAGAATCAGCAGTGGTTTTATAGATGGGTCTTGGAGCAGTAATTTGACAATATATGCCTCTTATTTCATTTCTAGTTATGACTATGGATTTTTTCAATAAGGTTATATATATGTAATTTAAAAAGCAGAAAATGATACAGCGTTCCAGGAATTGCATTCACTAGTTCTAGTTCTTCCAGAAGACATTGGTGCTGATACAACTGAGCTACGGAAAACACCAACCTGTTTTCAAGCAGCATGCTTTTCAAGTCAGAGTTTTAGAAGCACGTTTTTCTTTGCATACTCTCCATAGGTTATGATGTTTTATATGGTTGACTGGCACAATTAAAGGTACTGAACTGCCAAATGGGAGCTGTGAATTATTATATGAAAATTCACACACCCTAATGCTAGGCATATGGCTAGAGAAGCATGAGCGATCAATTAAAAAATATCACTCTGTGTACATGATACACACTTAAACTGTGGAAAGAGGCGAATTGCCAAGTGAAACAAAGAGATTACAGCAAAAAGCATTTTTTGCCAAGTTAGCAAACTACTGGATCACACATCTCCCATTTTTATTTAAATGTATCAGTTTAAGTGTTTCAAATGGAAGAATTGCATGTCAGCCAAGAAAATCAAGGTTAGGCAGTGAGTTTGCTTGTATCTGTTTACTGTTTTGGAAGATTGAATTCACTTTGGTTATGGTAGCAGAAAGAAAAAGCATGGCTCTTATTTTCTTGCTAATTGTCAATCCCCAGGAAGTGTAATTTTCCTTTTGCTCTGGAGGATGCAAGAGATCGTGGCCACTTTTTTTTTTTTCTGGTCACTGGTAACCTTTGGTTTCTAGAATCGGGATCTCCCAACAGGTCCAGAGCTGGAAGTGTGAACTTGAGCCTTAGGAAAATGATACCAATTTTCATGATTATCTGTAGTGATGTAATAAGACACTAAAACCGGTAAAGTAGCTTCGCAGTGGATGCTGGCTGATCCGGTGTGGTGTGGTACTGGGCCTTTATTATATCTTGACACTACTGAAGGACTAGATTGTTATCTATGGAAAGCAGAGGCCTGGCTTGTGGGTGTATCCAGATGGGGCGTTATGGAAACTCCCTAGGGGAAAAGTCTGCCTTATAAGCTGGGAAGTTATAGGCTACCTGGCAGAATCTGAGAGGCTACAGATGATCCAGCCACAGCTTTTTAGCCAGTTGTCTGGAAAGGTTTCCTTGATAAGCCCATACATCCATGCACCACATAACATTGTGGTCATAAGATCACATCACCTGTGACACTGTGGCGGTCTCAGTTTGGGTCAGTTCACTCTGTGATGAGCTTACCTCATGCTGCATTTCTCAGGCTCCATCCCTGTCACTAAGCAGTGCAAGACTGTCTATTTCTTCACGTGGGCAGGAAAGCCAGCTTTGTACAACTTGACCCTGCCGAGGGAAAGTTGCACTTGGCCACAGGGGTGGGATCAGAGTTCTTGGGGTCTTCCTCTGTGTGTGCTCTGTGGTTATGTGGAGGGGAAGATGATGAGAAGAGGACAAAGAAAACAGCTGGAGCAGAAAAAGGTGGCCATGATCTCTTGCATCCCCCTGAGCAATAGGGGGTCAGAAAAAATTGCTGCAGAGCAGTGGTATGCTCAAGGGAGGGGTTGTCTTCCAACACAGTATCCGCAAAACCAGGTGTGTTGCAGAACTTAAATAGCAGGATCCTTTGATTTTCTTTGAAGCATTATTCCATGAAATGATAGAAGTGAGACCCTGTAATGGCCAATCTCTGAATCAGCGCTGAGTCCCTAACTAGGTGGTTCTCAAAGTGGTGTCCGTGAATTCTTTGAAGAATTTGTTTAAAAAGAATCATGGCTTGTGTGCTGCCCCCAAACTGATCCAACAGAGCTAGAATGGAGCATAAAACTCCACATTTTTAAACAACTGTGCTGGAAAAACACCAGTGGAAACCCAAGCATACTTTAAAAAAATATCTGTGTAAATACTTTCTTCCCACAGAGGATATACTATAAATATTTCCTTGATTTCTACTTCAAGAGCCTTTGGGAATAAATTAATTCCCATCCCAGGAAAATGGGGGCTGCAGAGATCAAGGAGGCAGGAGATCAGAAAGGCACTACTGAGGATCACAGAGAAAGGCAAGGATTAGAAGGGCCTAGTGGTGTATCAACCATGGTTTGCATTCAAGACTTTAAAGAGCCAGGGCTGGACCAAGACCTTGGCCCTGGAACCAGAAATAGCAAGATGACAGGCAGCTTTGGACATTTCTCAGAGGTATTTCTTGAGAAAATAGGAAAAGAGATCAAGTTCTTTCCATTTTCGTGTGAGAGCACCCCAAAATGTAAACACAATGTCAGCCTGCCTAAAACTAACAGGAGGATCCCACAGATCCAGCAGGTGGGTAAACATTGCTCCACCCACGTCCTTGTCCAGCAGGGCTGATCCATCATGGTACGCTTCCCCAGAACCCAGGTGTAGTCTTGATATGCTCTCATCACATTCTTAAATCAACCTGCTACCAATGAATCAGAACTGGAAGGAATTTGAAATCCATGTGCCATTTGTGATTTAGTTTGAGTTCCAGCAAATGACCCGTGATACCTGAGAAAACAAATAGCTTTAGCTAAGATTAATCTAATAGGTGGGGGTTCACCTGTAATCCCAGAGACCAATGTTGTCTCAAAAAAGAACTGGGAATGTGGCTCAGTGGTTAAGCAAACCTGGGTTCAATCCCTATACAAATAAATAAATAAATAAATAAATAAATAATCAAAGGTAAAGAATAGTTAGGGAAACAGAGTATGCTGTGTCTTAGTTTTGTCCCTGATTATAAACCTCTTTGGTTAAATTGGCCAAGTGTCATACAGAAAGGAACTTTCTTAGGGAGTTTGTTTTTGTACTAGTCAATTAAAATTTGCTCATGATCTCTCAGCATCTGAACTAAAAATCCTAAAACATCTACTCTGCTCCTACTTCTTAGTTCAGGACTATGCTGCAGGGGTGGAAGATGACGGTTCTTGCACACTAGGAGCCCACAAGCTAGTGATCAGCATAGGTTTTTAATTAAACATCAAATAGCATCAAACATGCCACACTCGTACCACAAAGACAAAAGGAACAGGCACGCAGCGGAGGCAGTTCCCTTGAACTCCACAGGAAATACGACAAGCACGCTGAAATTAACAGGCAGACAAAGTGACAGGACGATCCAGTAAGAAATGATGTCACATTTAAAGAAGTGGCAGGCAGTGTTTGCAACGTGTGTCACATAAAGAGGACAGATGTGCACCCATGTGATTTTTGACTCTTGCAGATGTGAGAGTGTGATAATAAAAATGAATAAGACCTCATTTTATGAGCAAGTCTCAAAACAGCGAGAATTCTAACATTTCACTCCCAAATTAAACTTCCGGTAAGAGTCACCTTTTTACAGTGAGATGGGCCAGGGTAATTTTAAATAGCACGGCTTGTAAACTGCAATACCTGTTACCCTTTCCTGAGATGAAAGAACTCCTCATGCACACGTCGAATTATGCCTGGTCATGTCCGTGTTGCAATTCCACCACCCTCTGGTTTTGGGGGGCTGTAACCTACTGCAGAGGCAATGGTGGAGACTGAACAGGAGTTTAGAGAATGTTAAGAGCATTTTGGAATGGAAATTTCAGGCCAGTCCTGGGGAGAACTAGGGGAGAAGCAGCTAGAGGCAGGAAAATTATGAAATACGTGTTGTAATAGGGTGACAAGAAAATGACTCTACTTTGAGGGAATAGAAAAGGTAAGAGTAGGTTTGAAAGCTATTTTGAACTTCCTGAACAATAGAAGAACATGCGAATACACTGTGCCTTCTCTTTCATTGTGTGTTTTGTTATTTAAAGAGACATACTGGCAGGGTTTTGTTTTGTTTTGTTTTGTTTTGGATTTTTTTTTTTTTTTTTTTTAACCAGGGATTGAACTCAGGGACACTCATCCCCAGTCCTATTTTGTATTTTATTTAGAGACAGGGTCTCACTGAGTTGCTAAGGGCCTCGCTAAGTTGCTGAGGCTGGCTTTGAACTCGTGATCCTCCTGACTCAGCCTCCCAAGTCGCTTGGATTACAGGCGTGCGCCACCACGCCAGGCTTGTTTTGGATTTTGCAAGTACCATTGCCCACTTTTTTTTCTTCTTAGTTGTAGGCGAGCACAATACCCTTACTTACTTTGTCTGTTTTTATGGTGCTGAGGTTCAAACCCAAACGTGCTAGGCAAGCGCTCTACCACTGAGCCACAACCCCAGCCCACCACTGCCACTATATAATCTTTATTCAAAACATGATGAAGGTCAGTCACGGTTGACAGGTGTGGACAACAGTCTGATAGATGGTACTCACCATTCCACACATGTGCACATATTCACACACATGCACTGATATTTTAAATAAAAAATCCTTATTTTCTCTTCTAGAATGCTTAGTAAGAATCTTCTTCTCATTTCTAAAAACAGTGGGGATAAAGGCCCCAGTGTGTGGCTTTTGCTGAGGTCATTTGTGGCCCCTTGCTGGGACAGACAGACACACTGGTTGTTGAGGTCTTGTTCCTGCTGTGTGGTTCTGTCTGTCCACATTTATATCAGAAGCCCATGAAGCCACCTCCTGTCTGTTGCCTGCTGTGTCCCTGGCCATCACTGAGCTCCTCTCTAAACAGCCCTCTGGAACCAGCTGTGTGGAAGTCTGCTGTTGGGGACTGGAGAGGAATGGCACAGTCCTCCTTCCCCTGCAAGGGAGCATCAGCTAATGTCAGGAACAGTCACTTCACCCTCTTAGTCCATTGTTTAGCTGGACAGCTAGTTCAGCAGGTAAAGGACAAGAGCCTGCGTAAGACTGAACTGAGCTAGAATCCACAGGAAATACCTTTCTACAAGAAAACTGACTTTAGTCATCCAAAGTTTGAACAGAGAGATACTCAGAATGAGGAACCCAGTGAAAACTGAAAACTCAAGCGAAGACTTCAAGTCTGCCCACTGCCCTACTTGGAGTGCTCCCTCCAGGCCACTTTTCCCCTGAGGTGTCTTTTACCTTGAGAATTTGCCCCGGAGACACCCAGCTGCCAGGACCTAGCACCCAGCAGAAACTAGAATCAGGATGATTCAACAAATCTCTACTTGGTCTCTTCTCAGAGCATCAGCAACCACTTCCTGTTTTTCAGAAGAAACTTCTGTCAAAGTGCAGGAAATCACAACTATCATGGTTTAGACAGGAGGTACCCCCTAAGGCTCGTTGGGTGACAATGCAAGAAAGTTGAGAGGTGAAAGAATCGGTTATGAGAGCCTTACCCTAATCAGTGTGAATCCACCTGAATGGATTAACTGGGTGGTAACTGTAGGCAGGTAGGATGTGGGTCCCTGAAGGCATGCCTTTGGGGTTGAGGGGAGCTCTCTCTGCTTCCTGGAGCCATGTTCTGAGCTGCTTTCCTCTTCCCGGCTCTTCTGCCATGATGTTCTGCCTTATCTCAGGCACAGAGCAATGGAGTCGGGGATGTAAGAACTGAAGCCACTCCTGGAGGAAATTGCATGTGTAATGAAAGTGGAATTGGGTAAATGGGCCTTTGGAGCTTCTCAAACACTGACACATAGTAAATGCTGAATAAAGAAGAACTTTATCCTTCCTCCCTGGGTTCCCCTTAACAAAACTGGTATTGGTAGATCAGTCACGCACTTGGGGGAGTGTAAGCAGAAGCGTGGGTGACAAGAACACAAACTTAAGAGGTGGGTGCCCGTGAAACCCTGGAAGACTCTGTATGTCCTGTTTTCAACCTTGACTGTGTATTTTAGTCAAGGGACAGTTGCTTCCCTATGCAGGGCAGGGGTGTGACATTGCTGAATTTAAAAATACTGCTCTTTGCTTTATAAGGAAGGATTGCATGAACTTAACATATGAAATTTCTCTCTGGTAAGATGGGCATTGGGTACCAGTCATGGTTTCAATGGGCTTTCCCAATGCACATAGTTTTAGACCTGTGTTAGTAAATAACCTGAGGGATGAGGAAGGGTGAGGAAGAATGAGAATCTGCTGGAGGGAGAATCTGAGTCAGAACTGGTAGCCAGCTATGGCCTCCTATCTCTCCTTTCACCAAGGGGGAAGGATCCTCTGAGACTGCAGAATGATGAGTGGGCAGTTGGTGTATGATGCTCCTTTCTTTCCTACTCCATGGGAAGAGGGGTGGGAAGGTCACTTGGACAGTGGCCCCAGTGTGTACCCTTCTCCCTAAGTGGGAGGCCTTGGGATGAGACTGCGATGGCATAGCAGTTGATATATGTAATGTGAATTATAGTTATTTTTGAATTTAGTAGACATCCTGTCCTTATACAGCCTTCCTTTTGGGGTAGTCCCAGTATGTGATCATAGCCCTTGTTTCTTCTGAGCATCAAGGGTCTCTGGATTTTTGTCCTCGGATGACTGGCACTTGGGTCTTGAGCATTCATGACATAGACCAACTCCTATGGAGTTACACACCTTCAGGTGGCCCAGCTTAACCTCAACCTTGGTTTGCTACCCTGTGTTTGACTCTCCAAGTTGGACTAGGTTTGGCCAGAAAGCATCAGGAAGTCAACAGTCTCAAATTAATGTATTCCGTGCTAAAGGGCCTAAGGATATTGAGAAATGGAAGGCGACCTAAATAGTCAACAGAGAAACTGGAGGGCAAGGTCGAAAGAATTCTGCAGCAAAGAATGTAGAGAAGCAGTCAATGGCACAGAATTAGTTCTTGCTGAGGTTCTCAAGTGTTTCCATACCTGAAGGAGGAACCTCACACCTGGTGGGTCATTAGTAGAAAGCTATTGGAGGACAACTGAATGACTGAGACAGAAAGTTCTACAATGCGGGCTCTGGCAGCTTCACTTCTAAGGTAAATGTGAGCTCACTTTAGGGAATTATTTACAAGGAGCTGATATTGTTTCCAGAGACCTGATTTATGGAACAGCAGTTGTTCACACCTGAGAGACTCTGGCTAACAGATCCAAAGTCTTAGAACTCTTTGTCATGATTGGGTTTTAGCATCCAAGACCAGATATTTTTGTCTGGCTAAATCTGCCTCCAGTTCTCTCAATCCCATTGTGTTTCCTTGGGTAAGCTTCCCAGTGTCCGGTCAAATGACCAGGTTGGGACACCAGGGGCAAGTTGCACTCTTGAAAAGGTCAGGGCTGCTATCTGGCACTAGACCAAATGCAACATGAATGGAATGTTTAGTTTTAATCCAGAATTAGATCATTATCTCTTTGTTGAATGTTCCAGATCTTGATGTGTACAACTACTGAGCATTTTTTAGAAGAGACTTCAGATGCACGGAACCACCAGATGTATCTAATTTGTATAGTGAAGTTTGATATTCAGTTCATTTTTTTTTCACATCCTTATTGGGTTGACAGTAATCAGGATCATTGCTTTATAAACCTTTGAATTGGTTTATAAATTGGGACAATACCTAGTTACAGTGTAGAAGAGAACAGGTTAGAAACTTGATGTTCCAATGATGAAAAGGTGGCATAAAAAGCTAATAAAGACAATCCGCTCAGTCATTGAACTGAAAACTCTAGAAACATCCACAGAAGAAGGAGATTCCCCCTCTTATTCTAGGGCTCTGAGCTGTGAGGGTGATGGGTAAGTAAATGCACTGAATTTCAGGTCCTAATAAAGGGCTTGGGGAATGGAAAGGGCTATCATTTTATTTTGTTACTGAAATTCAGTTTCCCACGATGGCTGTTCGGAAAAGAAAATGTACAGAAATGAATCCTTAGTGGTGGCCCTAACAGTCCCCCTACTGGGTGCAGAAGGACTGGTGTCTGCAACAGGTCCTCTGGGGTCTGAGGTTGGAAGCAGTCTAAGGTGTTCCTGGTGCTCCCATTCAGCTTTATGTCCTTGTTGATCCCTTGGCTGATAGCCAACCGTGAGTTTCTGGTTTAAGGCCTCCCATTGCAGAGGTCTAAGAAAACCCTGGTTGGTCAACCTCCAGCGACAGCAAATATGAAAGGTTTTTGTTCCCTGTAATGACACTGTTTTTCCCCTCCAGTGCCTACTATTTTGGGGCAAGATATTCTAAGAGAGAGATTTAAAACACTCTCCTCTTTCAGAATGGCCCCTATTACTGAAGAATCTCTTTTTAAGTGCTTGTCACATGCCTTCAGGCCCCAACAACTGGAGATCATATCATTCTGTTTTTAACAGCCCTTCAAGTGGCTTCCCCTTGATACTATCATTGTCACCTCCCTGCCACCATCACAATTGGAACAGCATATGAACTCTTTCCTAGAGCCCACAAGGCTTGGATCAAGGGTCCAGAACAAAAACTAATAATACTCAGTGATGGTGAAGGGTGTGGGAAAGTGGATATTCTTAGTCTAAACTGATAAAATCTTTAAGCAGGGAAATTTCTACCATGTACTAGAACCTATAGGGAATGGGTAACTTTTGAGCCAGTATTGCTGGTGCTGTTTCTTTTCATTAGTTTTTGTGTAGTCCAGATTCATTTATTCTGTTATGCCTATTATTCTGTGAATTCATAGAAAATAGGTCACAACAGCTCGGGTTCCCTCAAATTGTTGCTTCTGACAGTTCATCGTGGGTTATCACAGCTAGTGCTTCAGTTGAACCCAGGACCTTGTTTCTCAGCTCCCTTGTGTATCTGATCGTTCCCTTTCCAGAGTTTCAGGAAGCTGTCTTGGTTCTTAGACTGCCTGATGTATGCAATGTGCACATTCATTCTCTTGGTGCTTCTCATCTCTTCTTTACAGCAATGCCAGCAGCCTCTGGTGAACTTGGCAGACTTGTGGTTCTGTGGGGCACTTCCTTTTAAACAGTACCCTTCCCGTGATGGCTACAATTTCACCTTTCTTATGAATTCACACAGATGTGGCCAGAGAACTTGAGGACAGGTGGGGTGTGGTGGGGCACACCTGTAATCCCAGCACTTGGGAAGCTGAGGCAGGAGGATCTCGAGTTCAAAGCCAGCCTCAGCAAGGGCAAGGTGCTAAGCAACTCAGTGAGACCCTGTCTCTAAGTAAAATACAAAATAGGGCTGGGGATGTGGCTCCATGGTGGAGTGCCCCTGGGTTCAATCCCCAGTACCAAAAAAAAAAGGACTGGAGGACACGTACTGGTGCCACTCTTCTTTCCTCTTTGCTCATCATTTGGGTGAATTATAGGCAGGTGGCATTTCTTCCAGAGGAATGGAGTTGTTCCATTTCTAGGTGTTTAGGATAAGGAGGAAATTGGAAGCACTCCAAAAATGGAGGTGTCAGAATGTCATCACAATCCAAATGTCCCACCCAAGGGAATGGGTAAGTGCCTGCAGAACTTCTGTACAATATGCCACCTGAGTGGATTAAGATGGCACAAACCAGAGCATCTTGGACACAATCACTGAGCACTCTGTGTCTCAGTCAGAAGGTAGAACATTGAAATTCCATGTTAAACTCTGAAGAGGGACTAACATCCCTATTTAGATGAGAAAATAGGGGCTCACACAGTGGTGAAGTGACGTTCCTTAAATCCCAGAGCCAGAAAGGGACAAAGAACGTGGCTGATCAGGACCTGTCTCACATAAGCACCATGTCCTGAGATATGGACAGTGGCAACAGAAGTGGCTGTGTCTCTTACCCTGGACAAATTGATCCTTCTGAGCCTCAGTTTCCTTATATGTGAAATGAGAAAAACAATAGTGTATATCATAAGGTTGTGAGAAGTGGATGAGTTTTACTTATGCATGTGTATCTATGTAACGTGTGTATGTGTGTGTTTGTTTGTTTGTGTGCGTGTGTCTCCCAAACCTCAGGCACTGTTGTAAATGGGGAGGGAGGGGGAAACAGCAAGAAGCATGCAGATCAATTTCCAGTCTACATTTTAGTGGAGGGAAGACAGCCAGCCTTTAATAAATAAATGAACACTACAGAGAATGTCAGATGGGGCCAGTTGCATAGGAAAAAAAATAAAAAGAAGAAGAAGGGGGACAGTGTTTGCATTTGTGAAGCAGCTCATAGAAGACATGATAAAGGACATAAAGGAAAAGTCATGAGGAGACTTAAGACAAATCGTTCCAGGTAGAGAATCAGCACATGCAAAGGTCCTGAGACAGAAGCTTGTCTGAAATGTTTGAAAATAACAGGAGGCCTGTGAGCAGTGAGGAAAATAGAGGATGCCTGTGGATGGACTGGGAGCTGCGTACCAGTTTATGTGGAATCAAACTGAGTGAAATGGGAATACTTTAGAGGGTTTTGTATGGAGCAGGGAAATTATACTTCAATTTTGAGAGGATCAATTGGATGTACATTAATTCCATGTAAATTACTCATCTGGTATATAGTAAATATTCAACAAAGATCAGATATTCTTATGATCAGTATTAACATCATCATCATCTCCTAGCTTGAATATATTTTCCAAAATTTCTTCAGTGATAATGTGGTGTTTTTTTTTTTTTTTGTGTGTGTGTGTGTGTGTGTGTGTGTGTGTGTGTGTGGTGCTGGGGATTGAATATGGGAGGGAAGCACTATACCAACTGAGCTATATCTCCATCCCGATAATGTGTATTTTTAAAAAAGAAAACCTCAGTCTTCCCTCAGCCCCTTACACACCTGTGTACACAGTTTTTAAGGAAAAAAAAAAACAAACAAATTCTGTCCACAATCCTGCCCTGAACTCAGCCTTGGAGGAGTTAAAACCCCAGGGACCCTGAGCAGGCTGGTGACTTCAATTCTAGGACTAGAGACTGGGGTCCCCATGTGTATTTATGCAATCATATAAATACAGTGTCTATGGAGAGCACAGAAGTGCTTCTTGGATACACAGAATAGACGGGGCACTTTAAACCCCATGTGTCTCCGCAGCAATTCACCAATCACACTTCGGAATTTAAAATACCACTCTGATGAGCTCAGTGCTTCTGGCAACTGCCCCACAGGATTTTCCTTTTTTAAAGCAAGATTCAGATAAATAGAAAAGAGTAAGAGAATTCTTCCATTGTCACAACCTTATGCCAGCGATTTTGTGGATCTGTCTAGTCTGCTATTTGTTGAATTTTCCAAGTAAAAACATTCCTTCTTTCATGGGTCCCCCTACTCTTTCTTGAAAGTCAAGTAGGTATCAAGTAATTTCTAGGTGCTAGGGACAGACTAAGACAATCCCTGACCTTCATGGGCACGGTGTTCTGAAGAAGAGACACTGTGTGCAAGTACATCAATAGGAATGAGAGGAGGAAATGGGAAGGATAAAGGAGAGTGGGGAGAAAGGGAGCAGGGCATGGTATTTCACAAGGCCTGGAGGTGTCCTCAGAGCAGGTGTCCTTTGAGTGGAAATGTGCATACAGGTAGGGAACAGCCAGGGAAAAGGTGCCCAGAGGGGCAGATGGCTGACCTGAGAAACCTGCTGTCCTATGGGGTGTGAGGGATGGAGCTGGGGATGGATCTGTGGGGGAGCCTGGGCTTTGGGATCTCTCTGAGCTAGAGGAGAAATTACAGGAGGCTGATTCTGTTGTAGACGGTCCCCCTGGGCTACCTGAAGGCAAGACCTGCAGAGGGTGGAGCCAGAGAGGGATTTCATAACACCTGCCCTGCAGCTTCTGGAGTTAGGTCATGACACAGTCCACAAAAGGAACAAATAAATACAAGTCATTTACAAAGTAAAGAGTCTTGCTTTTCTACCTTCCAGGAACTTCCTCTGTGCAATCAGAGGGTCTGTAACTTCCAGGAAGTTGGCAGATCTTTTTGTAATGTCCCAAGGGCTTCTGACCCTCATTCTTTCCTCCTCTGTTCTGAAAAGATGTGGCTCTTTCAGGTCTCATTCACATGCCTAGTGGCCACCCGAGAGTGTTTCCAGACAGGAAATGAGTCTCCTAGGCTTCCAGTATCCTCATTCTTTCAGCAAATTTTACTGCACTCCTTGATGTACCCAGGAGCTATGAATCTGGATCAAAATATAAGGTGGTGCAGATTGTGTCCTGCACATTGCCAGGGGGACACTGTTTGAGAATAGAGCTCTGTGGAGTTGTGCAGTGTGCCTCCTGCACCACCGTGCCCGGCAGCCCTGCCACTGTACTAAACACTAGGAATGGAGGTGACATGATATTTTCAGTTCACCAGGCAGCCAGGTTATAGCCATTACCCTTGTCTTGGCTTTCTAATGAGCTCATTTGTTTATCAACATCCTTTATGCAAATGAAGAACTCTCTGGACTGAGAGCAGGGTACATTTGCACAAAAATGCAAAACCTCCGCCTGACCCCTAGACGGGTCTCTGGCAGTGCTCATTCCGGAAATCCATCAGAAGCATTTCAGATCAAAGCAGGTAACGGGGATGAGCTGCAGCCAGGACTGATTTGAGATTCTAGACGCATCCTTGAGCACCATCTGGGCCCCTGCTAGAGCATCTGCCAGCCCGGCTCCAAGCTCGGTCCCTCACACCAGGAGCAAGACTAGAGAGCCAGTCTCAGAGAAACCAGCAGATGGAGGGTTGCCCGACCCCTCCCAGGGTTAAAAAGTGTCAACTCAACATCATTGTGGAAGGCGGGATGGAGCCGCCTTCTGTTCTCTGGCCTTCCTTCCCTGCGTGTGTGTGAGTGTGTTTCTGATGTGCTGCACATTTTCCCACCCTGTGCCCTCTGGTGCCTCCGCTGCACAGCAGCGATCCGCCCAGTGGATTGCTGACTGATCGACTCATTCATTCATGTGCTCAGTCCACTTGTGTTTACACCTGTGTGTGGCCTTGGGGACAGCCATCAATGACAAGGTCAGTGCTCTCCTGGATCTTACATGCAACTGAGAGAAGATGACTGAAAGATCATTTCAGAGAGAGAGAAGTGCCCAGAGGAGACTAAAACGGGCCAGTGGGGGTGAAGAAGGGCTGGGGAGGGCAGTGTGCCTTTGGATATGGTGTTCGGAGAAGGCTTCAGTGAGGAGGCAATGTGCAAGCTGCATCAGCGTTGAGAAGGATCCACAAGGCGAGCAGTCTCCAACTCATTCACACTGACTGACTGTCTCCCTCTTCTGTTTCTCCTTCTTCCCGCCATCCTTCCTTCTGGGTTTTTGTCCTACTAGTTGAGCATCTACTTTATGGAATAACAGAGTTCAAAGATCACATTTTCCGTTTTCCTGGTTCTTGCACTCTGGTGCAAGAGTCAGTATTAAATATAGCACGTGAGCATATAATTTGATATCAGTTGTGTCACTAACCAGGGCAGGATGGGAGGGGGAGCAGAGGTGGCATTTGTTTAGAGAACAAGCAAGGCAAGGAGTCGAGAGTGTGACTGGGGTGGAGGGAACCCCAGGGTAGACACTGTGGCAGGGGCAGGAGTGGCAAGAGGAATGGTGATGAGCTGATGGCAGGGCCTCCAAGAGCAGGGGACAGGTCACTTGATGCTGCACACACAGCCGTAAGGAGGACCTTCACTTTTACTCTGCACTTGGAGGGAAGTTGCGGGGAGATCTTGCCTGTGTTTTAAAAAGGTTATTTCAGTTCTGAGAATAGACTCTAGGGGTGAAACCAGAGGCAGGAAAAGGAGTCAGGACAGCATTCCTCTAACTCAGGCAAGAGAGGACTGTGATCTGAGCTAGCGAAATAGGGAGGTGTTGAGAGGTGGTCTGCAGAAGGGGCCCTCAGAAGGTGGACTCGACAGAGTTTGGCCACTGACACAGGATGTGAGCAAGAGAAAAGTGCAGGTTTTGGTAAGAAGGGCCAACACAGAGACAGAATCCTTTTTCTGAACAAGCAAGACCAGAGAAGAGGCAGGTTTGTTGGAAGATTTAGTAACTTTGTGACGCTTATGGAAGATGGTGATGGAGTCCACCAGGAACTCTGTCTACAGTTCTACAACTCGGGAGAGATGCTGGCAGTTCTCAGATTACAAATGATACATGAACCCTTAAGACAAAATGAGATCCCTCAGGCAGGTCTCTAGATAGAGAGTCAGAGAAGCCATGTCAAGGATACTCCCATCTTTAGAACTGTGGAAGCAGAGGAGGTAGCGAGAAACTTTCTAGAATATCCGAATAAAAAGGAGAGAAGCAAGAGAGGCCAGCTACCAAGAAACTGAGGAAGGAAATTCTGGAGAAGGAGGGAAAGAGCCTTTCACATGGTGCTGAGAACTGAAGTTTGATGAGGACCAAGGCTGGAATGGGCAACTAGGGAGTGTTTTGGTGGTGTGCTGGGCATAGAAGCCTGAGTACAGTGAGGACACAGGAGACTGGAGGAGAGGTTTTTGTTGAGCCCTTGCAAAGGATCTTACTACTGTGAATCTGTAAAACCCAAACACATCATTAAGGCTCAGGTTATGTAAGTCAGCTTTCTGTCACTGTGACTAAATACCTGAGGAAAGATTTATTTTGGTTTGTGGTTTCAGAAGTTTCAGTTCATAGCCGGATCATGGCTTCATGGTTTCTGGGCTTGTCGTGGGGAAGCACATCATGGTAGACGGGCATGGCAGAGGAAACTGCTTGCCTCATGACAAACAGGAAACAAAGAGGGGCCAGGGACAAGAAATACCGTTCCAGGACATGCCCCTATTGAGACCTGCTACTACAACCAGGCCCTACCACCTCCCGATAATGCCCTCAGCTATGACCTTCATCCACTGGGGAGGAAGAGGGGAAGCTTAATCCATTGATGACATCAGAGATCAAATCACCATCCCTGATGATCCAATCACCTCCCAAGAGGCCCTTCTCTGAACATTGCTGCATTGGGACCAAGCATTCAGTGCACGAGTCTTCAGGGAAACCATACCTCAAACATAACACAGGCAACAGTAGAGCTGTTTATAAGCTCCAGGGAGGGCATCTAATGTCTGTAAGATCTTACAAAGACAGAGAACTTAAGAATTCAGGAAAGGTAGGGCTCATTATTAGAGTAATATGCTTATTGCTTATTTATTTTTTTACAATCTCTTCATAAAGTAAATTTATTCCTAGTTTGTAAGTCTTATAAAAACAGATTTTGATCATGGGTCATGGTTTCCTGATCCTGAGATCTTGCTTGCCTCGAGTTGGATATGCAATTTTAGTGCCGTGTAGTTTAGTATATAGTTCAGTCGCCCTGTAGGCAAAGGGTATGGTGTGCCTGCTGGTTAGGCTCCTTGTTCAGGATTTGGTTGTTTCTTGCTGAGGCTCATGTTTTTGTTTCCACAAGAATGAGATTTTAAAATATGTTGTTTACTGGAAACTTGGATGGCATTAGAAGTTAGAGTTATGTTGTTCAACAGATAGATCCTGTCATGCTGGCAGGTATGAAAATTAAAGGTAGGACGGGAACCATGTAGTGTGTAGTTACCCAGCACCCACAAAGGACGAAAGTGGGACATCTGGGAGTGGACAGGAGACTCCGTGCTTCATCTGAAGCTGTAAGTGTCTCCCTTTCCCTCTTATCTCCTCTTCCCTTGAACAGACAGAGTGAAGGACAGCTTCATTCCGGGGAAGACTAAGGGGACACATTCCTCCTAACCACAGGATGCAGGTGTGTCTTGGCCAGACCTGAAATCTGCATGTAAATCATAACCTTCTGAGGACCTCAGGAGTCTGTGCCACAGTGATCAGTATGTAACATACAGTGCTGGGGACCAAGGAGGAAGGGACACTGAGCACACAGTGTCTGGATAAATGCTGTTGTGCAGACTTGAGTGAGTCAGCAGAGCTGGGTGAGATCCAGTGAAGAAGTCCCTGACCTCCCAGTGACTGGCAGGAAGTGGGCAGCCCTGCACTCTCCCCAGTAGCTGGGTAGAGGTGAGAAGATGCCTGGGAGGGGCAGGCGCACATCCCAGCACAAGCTGTCACTAACAGCTTGTCCTTTAATAACAAAGGCGGGTCCAGCTTGCAGATCCCATCCATTTATCCAGTGATTGTCCTCTGGAAAGAAATGCTGCCTTCAACTGCTAAAGAAGTCCAAAATTCCTTTCTTACTCCATATTTTTCTATTGGTGCATCATGGCGGTGTGTGATGGTGGGATTCCCTGTTCCACCCGGGCACATGCACATCGTGTGACGGTGCTACTAGGTCTGTGTAGTTTTCCATTGTCCCCCTTTCCTCTCCCTCAGCTCCCTGAACCTTCTTTGCAGATCTCCCTTCTATTTTCATGAAACCCACCTTCCCCTTTCTTTTCTTTTTTTCTTCTTGGGCTTCCACCAAAACTACACACTTTGAAACTTTTTTATCAGCTAGAAGGAAAGGGGTGTCTTACTCATTAGCTAGGGTCTTGATTTTAAGAGACATTAAATGAGAACTTTTAATCCTTGTAAGAATTGTAAAGTCCATTTAAAAAAAAATACTTTCTGGTAAGGTTCTGAAAATCCTACTCACGATTCTGCATGGGGTATGGCACACTCCAAGATGGGTGAGGCGTAGATGTGTCTTGACAGGGCGGAAAGGTTTCTCCATGGTGAGACAATGAGAAACTTCAATACTGAGATAATCAATCATTGGTTTGGGGTGGGTTAAGAATGGACCAGTGAAGACTTGAGACCTGAGTCTGTCTGTCGGAAGGACTGCAAACCGGGCTATACAATGAAGCTATCTAGAGTTAGTGAGAGCTAAGGTCAGGGATTCAGGATATAATCCTTTTTATTAAATCTTTATAAATGCCTCTCAGCGAGCATCCCCTGTCATAGGGCACTTCATTCAGAAGGGACAGCAGCCGTAACCAGTGCAGCCCTTTGACTTCATCATCTAAGAACAGAGACTCAGATTTAAGGGGCCCTGCTAGAGACCATCATCAGTGGCAGCATCTGATGTAATTTAATGGGGCATATGCAGATTGTGTTTCCAATAATGCCTTGAAAACACATTGATGTCTTTACATGTGGGCTTTTCCATTATTTCTGGAAGTCCTTCTTGAACTTTTCTACTACAAAATTAATGTTTTCTATGCAAAATTCAACACTGTGAATTCCAAATATACTACAGTGTGTTTCTTTTCATGAAACTAAAATAGATTGATTTCACAGTGGCTATAGTATGTCCTTAAAGAGGTCCAATGTATCACTGGCATCCTTTTTAACTTGATTCCTTGTGTCCTGGACGGGTAATGAGGAAGCCTGGTCCTTGAGGGATCAGCACTGAGTGTTTGATTAATGTCCAGAGTGTCTTTGCTCCTTAGCAGAGGTTGATGTAGGGACAGCTGACCCTGCTCCGGTATCCAGAGGAAGATGTTAAGTCCATGGCTAGCTAAGAATTGCATAAAGATACAGTATTTTGGTGACTGCTGAAGTATTTAATGGCCTTATTGTGAAGGAGGAATTTTCTGAAGGACAAGTAAGTTGGACAACACAGGATTGAACCTCCTGAAGTTCATCAGGCGGGCTAGAGACAGCTCGCCCCAAGTGCTGCTGTCATTTATCTGCCAAGGTTTCAGAAGCATGGATTGATGGCGGGGCCTTCAGACCCCGGATGTGTGTGGTTCTCTAGAGGAGCGTTGAAGGTTATTGGGATATTCTGATACCTGTTCTCTTTTTGTAAGTAACACTGTGATCTGCTTCATGATCTGTCCTATCATCTCAGCAATAATTTAGCCAAACAGATGATTCAACATCACATATGCAAACACATGCCTTATACACACATGCATCAAAATATCCAGAGAGTTGAAACTCTTTTCTTGGAGGCATATCCAAAAAAAAAAAAAAAATGCAATACATAAAAAATATCTGGGAGACAGAGGTTTTCACTGACCTGTCCAGAAATGTTGTCATCATAGAGACAGAACTGCTGTCTCCAAGACAGGAATCCATTTTCATAGCTAAATTGTACAAAAGGTACACAATGACATCATGATTTTTATGCCTCTTATTTTTTTTTTCTTTCTGAGAGGATACTTAAAAATCAATTTATTTTTATTCTGGTATATACCAGGGGTATAGTGTTTGTTGGGATGAAAAAGCAATTTTAATTTAGTGGGAAATGGATTTTCTTTATCACAGAGAAATGTAGAATAAATGAGAGACATACAAAATAAAATTCTCATTCTCGGTCCCAGGGGTTGAAGTAGGGAGATGGGGTTGGCAGAGGGACAAGTTTAGATGTTGATAATTCTGTTTGAATTTCTCCTTGGAGCTCCTAGTTGTCAATAAAGGCTCCTGGTAAGCAACACAAATGACCTAGTTATGCCTATTCTGTTGAACTGGGTTTTCCAAAGGAACAGAGGGTAATGAAACAGTCCAAACGCCAGGGCTCTGGCAGGCTCTGACCCCCATCTACCTGCACACCCTTGCCAATCTCCTTTCCTCTGGGCGTCGGCTTCCCAGCCATACAGTGCATCCTAACCTTGCTTACAGTCTGTGATTTAAGAAGTGAACTTTGAACTTATCTCATAATTTGCTTATATCATTATAATTGACAATATAGTGAGACTGGCAAAATTGTGTTTTATTGAATCTTAGTGAATAAAAGCATGCTTTTCAAAAGCCACATCTACTCATTTTTTTTTGTTTATTTGGTTCTATACTTAGGATTGAACCCAGGGGTAATTTTTGAGACAAGGTCTTGCTAAATTGCTGAGACTGGTAATCCTTCTGCTTCAGCCTCCCAAGTTGCTGGTTATAGGATGTGCCACTGCACCCAGAATACATCTACTTTTCCCGTGCTGTTATTTCCTTTCCATATGATGTATTTGCTAGAGTTATTTGCAATATTATGGTGAAGGCAGCCAATGGCTGCCAATGGAATGTCATTCATGTCCCTGTCTCCCGTCTCACTGATTCAGCAACCCAAACATCAGTCCCTAATACTTGGAATGTTTGTCCTTCATGGAGTCTTTTGTCATAGATAGAAGCACATCAAGCTGCACCCGGGGGGAACTATCTCCAAGTATCTTCTATGTTCATTGGTACTTTGGTTATGAAACTTGCTATCTTGCTCTATTGAAGGCATTCATATAGAACCACATATATGTAACATCACAATTGTCTCCCTTTTTATTGGAGTCTTACAATTGTACATACATAATATATCTGCATAATTTCATCAATTTCATTTCCCATTACCTTCCCCTTCCTTGTCCCTGGGATACTTTTACTCTACTGATCCCCCTTTAATTTTTTATGATATCCCTTCCCACGCAGCTTTCTTTTCCTTTTTCCTCTTTAGCTTCCACATATGAGAGAAAACACACGACCCTTGACTTTGTAAGTTTGGCTTCTTTCACTTAACATAATGGTCACTAGTTCCATTCATTTTCCTGTAAATGCCGTAATTTCATTTTTCTTTATGGCTGAATAAAACTCCTTGGTGTGTATAGACCACATTTCTTTATGCATTCATACACTGATGGACACCTAGACTGGTTCCATAGTTTGGCTCCTGTGAATTGTGCTGCTGTAAATGTAGGTGTGTGCATGTGTCACTGTTGTCTGATGACTCCAATTCTTCAGGATATATATGAGGAGTAGTGTAGCTGGGTCACATGGTGGTTCCATGCCTAGACTTTTGAGGAGCCTCCATACTGATTTCCATAGTGGTTATATGGATTTACAATCTCACCAACAGTGTAAAAGTGTGTTGTTGTTGTTTTTTAACATCCTCGCCAACATTTATCATTATTTATATTCTTGATGACTCTTATTCTGATTGGAGATGAAAATTTCAGTGTACTTTTTTAATTTGTTCTTTTTAGATGTATATTTGACATATTACATATACATGAAGTATAACTAATTCTAATTAGGATCCCATTCTTGTGATGGTACATGATGTGGAGTTTAACTGTGTTGTATTCATATATGAACATAGGAATGTTATGTCCAATTCATTCCACTGTCATTCCTATTCTTATCTCCCTCCGTTCCCTTCATTCCCCTTTGTCTAATCCACCGAACTTCTATTCTTCCACCCTGCTCCTCTTGTTGTGTGTTAGCATCCACATATCAGAGAGAACATTCAACCTTGGTTTTGGGGGATTGGTTTATTTCTCTTAGCATCGTAGTCTCCAGATAATCTATTTATCATAAAATGCCATCATTTCATTCTTCTTTATGGCTAGTACTCCATTGTGTATATATACCACATTTTCTTTATCTAGTCATCTATTGAAGGGCACTTAGATTGGTTCCATAGCTTAGCTATTGTGAATTGAGTTGCTCTAAAGACTGATTAGGCTATATCACTGTAGTAACTGTAGTATACTGATTTTAACTCCAAGGAGTGGTATAACCAGGTCGAATGGTGGTTCCCTTCCTAGTTCCTGAAGAATCTCCATACTGTTTTCCAGAGCTGTTGTACAAATTTGCAGTCCCACCAGCAATGTATAAATGTACCATTTTCCCTCACATCCTCACCAACATATACTGTTGCTTGTATTCTTGATACTTGCCATTCTGACTGGAGATGGAATCTCAGTATAGTAGTTTTAATTTGCATTTCTCTAATTGTTAGATATGTTGAACATTTTTTCATATATTTTTTCTTCTATGAAGCACATGTTCAGTTCCTTTGCCTCTTTATTATTTGTTTTTTGATGTTTTGTGAAGTTTTTTGAGGTCTTTATATATGTATATGAAGATTAATGCAATGAGGTGCAAGTGGCAAAGATTTTCTCCCATTTTCTAGGCTCTTCATGTTCATTTCCTTTCCTGTGAAGAACTTTTTAAGTTTGATACCATCCTATTTATTGGTTCTTGATTTTACTTATTGTGCTATAGGAGTCTTGTTGAGGAAGTCAGTTCCTAAGCCAGCACCATGGAGTATTGGGCCTACGTTTTCTTCTAGTAGGTGCAGGGTCTCTGGTCTAATGCCTAGGTCCTTGGTCCACTTTGAGTTTTTTGCAGGGTGAGAGATGGGGATTAAATTTCATTCTACTACACATGGATTTCCAGTTTTTCCAGCACCATTTGTTGAAGAGGGCATCTTTTCTCCAATGTATATTCTTGGTACCTTTGTCTAGTATGAAATTAACTGTATTTATCTGGATCTTTCTGTGTCTTCTGTTCCATTGGTTTTCATGTTTTGATTTGCATTTTCCCAATTGCTAATGATGTTGGACATATTCTCACATATTTGTTGACCAGTTGTATTTCTTTTGAGAAGTGCCTATTTTCATTTGCCCTTTAATTTATTGGGTTATTAGGGTTTGTGTTTGTGTTTGTGTGTGTGTGTGTGTGTGTGTGTGTGTAAGTTTTTTGAGTTTGTTATATATTCTGCCTATTAATCCCCATTTGAAGGAGTAGCTAGCAAAGATTTTCTCCCATTCTGGAATCTCTCTGCTCACATTTCTACTTGTTCCCTTTGCTGTTCAGAAGCGTTCTAATTTGATATCATCCCACTTATTAACTCTTGGCATTATTTCCTGAGCTTCAGAGGTCCCACTGAGGAAGTCGCTGCCTGTGCCGAAATGCTGGAGGGCTGACCCTATATTTTTTCCTAGCATTTGTGAATTTTCTGGTCTAACGTCCTAAGTCTTTGATCTACTCTAGGAGGACTTTTGTGCAGGGAGAGAGATAGGGATCTAGTTCCATTCCTCTTTACAGAGTTTAGTGTTCCAAGCACCATTTGTTAAAAAGGTTGTCTTCTGCACTGTATGTTTGTGGAGCCTTTGTCAAGGATCATGACTCTGTCTGTGCAGGTTCAGTTTGTCCATGTGTCTTCTGTACTCTATTACTCTATAACACCACAATTTTAAAGAACATTTGAATAGCCATTTTAAATGTCTGACTGCCTTTATAATTCTGTGTATTTTATTGTAGGAATCTAAGGGCATTATTCTGAGAAGGGGGTCCACAGGGTTCCAAAGGGGCCTCTGGCACCAAACACCTCCATTAGACTATAAGTGAGAGTTAAATCTGAGCAAGCTCGCAAAGTTCTTTCACACCTCAGGCACTAAATAAATATGTTGAATGAATGAATGCAAAGATAGAAGGCTGGAGAACACAACCCTTGCTTCAAAAGTCTGGTTGCTTGGTATAACCTCATGAGGGTCAATGCCTAGAAGAAGAGTCAAAAGAAACCTTGTATCTGGCTAGAATGTTTGGGGCTGAAAAGAACAGAATCTTGACTCATGGTGGCTGGACTACCTAGGAGCTGTGTGCTCTCACGCTTGGGGAGTCCAGAGGTGGTTGTGTCTGAGTCATCAGGTCCTCATATTCTTGATGTCTCTGTATGGCTGTCCAGAGTCAGGCTCACAGAATACTGCAATGGCAGCTGGAGATAGGTGCTTGTTTGTGTGCAGTAGAAAATAGAGACATCCTCAGTCCCCGCCATGGGAAATACATTTTCCCCTCCAGTCTCTTGAGCCAATGTAGAAGACAACAGCTGCCATTCCCTGGACCCTTGGAAGTTGACAGGCTCCTTCCAGGTGTTTATTGGGTAGTGCTAATGAGCATCCATCTCTATGGCTGAGGGGGTGTGATCAGAAATAAGTCAGCTAGGTAGGAGGTAGACATGTGGCAGCAGTGATGACACAGGCCCTTTCAGAAGGTTCATTAGAGGACTTGTGTTAACAGAGAGAGGAAAAGCCATTTTTTCTGTTAAGCACTTACCTTTGGAAAAGGGGGAAGCATGCAAATAGAGTAATATTTATAAGCAGCCCTGCTTTTGTTGCCTTTGGAAGGGAATTTCACACACCAATAGGGAAAGTAGGAGCTTCCTATTCTTTTGAAAAAAAACCCTGATCCCCACCCCAACCCAGGGGACACTTTGTAGATCATGACAGAAAGGACACAGCATGAACACCCAGATGCAGCAGGTTTATGTCTGCATCGTCGTATTTTTTTCCCCATATTCTCCAGTGGCCATTGACAGAATGGAGAAGACAGACCCCTGTGATTATGTGCATTCGTGGTTGCCAGTAGCAGGCGAGGTGCTGCCTCACATAAGTAGCGGGTCACGTCTCAGGAAGCCCTGTCCCTCGCGTGCACACTTGGCATCAGGGACCACTCATGCATAATCAGACTTCCATTGATTTCCTGAAAATTTAGCTCTTAGAATAGAGATCTTTATGAAGATGTGATTGTAGTTCATAATAAAGGTATTGCAGAAAGAATTACTTTTTAAAGTCAGAACCCTCTAAGGTAGGGCTGGTGGTCAAGGTGGAATTCTTTGAAGCTTGCAAGCTTTTATGTTTTGTGCATAAAATCAAGAGGCTTTAGCAACACTACCACATGTTCATAATGATTGTAGGTACACAATCTATGTCCAGACACTTGTGGATGTATGGTAGATGAAGTTAACAAGTTAAGCTCCTAAAAGTAGTGAGTTATCTGGTCAGCAAAACACCTGTTGACCAAAGGGGGTAGGGTATTTTGTGAACACTGTATTTTGAGAAAAGTATATAGTCTCGCAGCCCCCTGATTTCCTACAAATCTGTGATATGGACTATACTTAAAAAAATTAGATCCAGTCACAGCCACCACTGCCCACATACATGCCTTTCAATGAAACTGGCACAACAGAGTTCAGATTTTTTTCTAAAAGTACTAGACACACATGGTAAATCTTATTAAATATAAAATCTGTCCCATTAACACTATAACCCACAGGCTTGAAGTTGTCTTCTGCACCCAGTGTGTCCCCAGCTCCCAAATTTCTACTAGTTTATGATATGTGTTAAGAACCCGTACCGGGTGTGGTGGTGCACGCCTGTAATCCAAGCGACTTGGGAGGCTGAGGCAGGAGGATCGCGAGTTCAAAGTCAGCCTCAGCAACTTAGCGAGGCCCTAAGCAACTCAGTGAGACCCTGTCTCTAAATAAAATACAAAATAGGGCTGGGGAGAGGCACAAACTATACTGGGACACACAAGGGTTACTGTTACCTCCCAGAGAAAAAATGTGCAAGTAAACTGAATTTCTAGAACAAGAGTTCTTAGAGGCTGCATCTTGTATTTACCTCCAGGACACTAACACTTTTGAATGCACTGTTTTACATATGTGCTTGTTTTGTTAATTATTGCTTTCCTTCAGTATAAAGGACTCAGATGACATCTGTTTCTTCCCTACTATTGTTTGTTATAGGTTTTATTCAAACATTCAGGGAACATTCAGGCTACTTTGGTGACACTGTGTGTGTCCCGCGGAGGGGGGGGGGGGGGGGGATCCAAATTTGGAAGTACGTTAAAAAAGTTAATGGATACATTTTTAAGAATTATGTGTATAACCCATTATATAATAAGGTATAATAAGATACTATATAATAAGATGTTACAATCAATGGAAAAGTTGAATGTGTAAGTAGACACAAAATTGGCCTTTGCCATGAGATAAGAGCAGAAAAATTAGCTGGAT
The DNA here is from genome assembly GCA_020662805.1 of Glaucomys volans. Classification (NCBI taxonomy): domain Eukaryota; kingdom Metazoa; phylum Chordata; class Mammalia; order Rodentia; family Sciuridae; genus Glaucomys; species Glaucomys volans. Next base: position 760,846 of record JAJEJO010005562.1, read on the forward strand.
TTCATGGATACGTTTGGCAGAATTGATCTGTCTATATACAAGAATTACTTTGCATCACTCAGAGTTAGCTACACATCATAGAGCTGTAACAAGTTACAAAGGTGTAAAATAGCTGATTCGGTAACGTGGAAGGAATTGCTCTAAACAATGCATTTCCATTGGCGATGTCTGTAATTATTTTACTTATTACCAATTTCCTGACAGTCTTCCCTCTTTTTGTCTAACCTTTAAAAAAGATTATTTTTAATCATAAAATAAGATTGGATTCAGTAGGCTTAGTCTGATTATTTAAATAAATAGTATTGCTTAATTGCTTGGCTGGAAATTTTTATGAGTCTGTTAGATTTTTAAAACTTCTGTGATTTTCTATTCTAAGGCCAAGGCCATGGAACTCTGCCAGAGTACCTGCATTATCTCAAAATTTGGGCAATTCTGTCCCTTTTAAGATTCCCAAATTACTCCAACTTTCTTGGTCTGGTAGAATGTGACTCTCTTCACCTGTGATGCCTATACTTTGTTTAGTCAAGCAGGAAGCCAGTTTTCTTGTAATGCCTCCAGAAATGTCAATCATATTTACTTAAGTGTGGCTTCCTATATCTGATTAATTGAACAACATCCTCAAAGATGACATAGCAGGAAACATTTTGTTGTACAGCCAATATTTTCTATTGTATTCTGGCAAAAGAGGAGGATAGACTCATTGAATCCATGCAAGTAGCTATAAACAAAGGGGAGTCAAGAAAATTTTCTGAAATGGGATTAGGATAGCTGGTAAGAAAGCAAAAATCAAATATCATTTCCACATGTTTCATTTTAATTTACAAATCAGACCCTACCAAATTGTTTTGAATTACCTGGAGCTTAAGAAAAAAGAAAAGGGTGACAATTATCTACTAAAAAATCAAAACATGAAGCCATATAGCAATAATATTGTGAGAAATCATGAAAATAAATTCCCTCATATGTCAGTCAGCTTTTTGTGAGCACAAATACCCAATAAACCAACTGAAAGGAGGGTAGGTTTATTTGACTCAGGGTTTCAGAGATTCAGTCCATGGCCAGGCAGTTCCTTGCTCTGGACCCAAGGTCCAAGATGTGGCATCATGGCAGAAGGTCATGGTAAGCAGAAAGAAAGCTGGTCACCTCATGGCAGCCAGGAAGAAGAGAAATGCTAAGGTGCTACATGAAAGATAGATCTTTCCAGGACACTCCCCCAGTGGCCCACCTCTGTCAGTCACATTTCACCTGCCCATTCACACTAGGAAGGACTGATGAGGTGATAGCTATCAAAATCCAATCATTTCACCCCTGAGCCCTGCATTGACACAGCTTTTGGGGGACACCTGACTAGTTTACTCGGACTAGATAATCTTCTATTGGACTTTTTGGTTACAATCTCATGAAACTCTGTCTTTTATTTAAAAGAGTTGTTGAAATCCTAATATGTTCTGAAATTTGTCCAAACGAGACCATCCAAGATTCATTCAGTCCTTTTCCTTGGTGCTTTGAAAAAGCCTGTAGAGACTATAGAACCTTTGGGGGAGAGTCAAACAAAAACTATCTGCAGATGACAGAGACCCATAAGGGCTGTGGTTAATTTATGACTGGCAATTTGCGATTGTGAAAGGTCTGATGAGAGTTCATATCAAGAATAATGCATCTGACAAAGAAATTCGGTTGTGTCCGTGCATGCAAAACAAGATAACAGAGCTAACGAGAATGTTTTTTAGATAAAGCATCTCTACAGATAATGATTACGGCCAGTTTCAAAGAAGAAATGGGATGCTACATATGATTTATAAAAATGAATGAATATAATTGTTAGCAAGGAAAAAATCATGACATACATACAGAGAGGATACACACCAGAATATAGCAAGAATCTCAGGTCAAAAGATTAGTGGAGCGAGCTGTAGATATCTACATTTTTATAAAAACTCCATTAGTAACATAGATTGCATCACTAACTGAAATCGACAGGACAATAAAATGCTGCAAGTGAAGGTGTAGCCAATTAAATATTTTAAATACTAATTATGATTGGTAAGTGTACTGGGTGTCAGCAAACTTTTTCTTTAGAAGGCCAATTAATAAATTTTTCAGGCTTGATGGTTTCCAATATCTGTGCCACAACTCTGCTGTGACAGTGCGGAAGCAGCCATAGACAATATGGCCATACATAACACAGAAGATGGCCATATTCCATCAGCAAAAAGGTGATATTCTCTTGTTGGCTCACACCATCAAAGCGACACATGGGGATTCTGACAAATCTCCAGGAATATCCTATAAAGCAGGTAACTTATGAATACTTAGAACATTTCTTCAATATTACTGTGATCTAGGGAAGACTGGACAACTCTACTAATAGAAATTGCATGGGAGAATCACACAGTTGGAGAGTAGCACATGAACCTAACTGCTTGCAGATCCTCTTTCTATAGGTGAATGGACAAATCTCTCTGTTTCCAGATGCTCCTAGGAAGTCTCAAAGAGTTTTAGGTGTGAAATTTTCTTACCTTTTCCTATGTTATCGTCTGGCTTAGAGAAAGTAATGTAAAGAATTCAGAGGTGTTTGGTGTCTTAAGATGTGACATTAAAACACATAAATAAGCATACAAGGTAATACAATGTTTGAAAAACCTATTACAAGTGAGGAAACTTTGCTTTTTAATAACCAAGGGCATATTAAAGTCAACATAAAATATGTAAGTTACCTGGTAAGAACAGAATCTTGGATATCTAGATAAAATGTACAGAATAAAAGTAATCCTCCATAGAGCAGTGAAGGAATTAATCAGTAAAGAACAAAAATTAAGCCCATCAAAATTGAAGCAGCTTTGCTAATATTATAACATATTTTTAAGATCTGCAGATTGAGGTATTAAAAAATCCAAAGCAAATAGATTTCACCCTCCATGCTGAGTGCATGATTATGGTCTTTGAGCTTCTGAAACAAAGTGACACTTGATTTTAGGAAAGATCTCAGGGGGTCCATGAAGTTGGAGGAAAATTTAGGCTATCATTGCAACGTTATAAATGTGTAATACTTTCATCTTTGCTCATTTCATATGAGTCAGTCTAGAGGCACTGGGAGAAATGGCTTCATGTTAATTTCCAGTGTGGTTAAATATCCATAGTTACACCTAGAAATGAAACTTCAAAGTCTTCCCTAAGTTTTAAGAGTGCAAAGATGTAAGGTATATGAAGAGGGTACAGTGTCCCAGGAGTATAGGAAAGACCAATCTACTGCCTTAGAATAAAACTACTTAAAACAAAAAACACTGAAGTGTGTATAGTTATCTATCCATATCCCCACTGTGTATGTTCTATGATGCCTCTTGGATGCTTAAATTCCTATGTAAAAGGGTATAGCATTTACATAGCCTATCCCTATCTTCCTATATAATACTTCATTTTTTTGTATTTTTTTAATGCGGTGCTGAGGATCGAACCCACTGCCTCACACGTGCTAGGTAAGTGCTCTACCACTGAGCCACAACCCAGCCCTTCCTAATACTTTAAATCATCTCTTGATGATTGTAACATGAAAGCCACATTAATACCATTGTAAATGGTTGTCAAGCTGAGGGAACATGGACTAGCAGAAAAGTTTGTACTTGCTCAGTACAAAGGTGATTTTTTTTTCCCCAAATATTTTCAATCCATGGTTGAGTCTGGATGCAGAACCTGTAGATATAACTGTATTGATTTACTTCTTTGAAATGATTGTTTCTACTTAGAATCACAACCATTTTCATTGAGTATGAATTTTGGTAAGTTTTGCCAAAGTAAAGAGCCACTGTTTCACTGAGAAAAAATGGGGTACTGCCTGTCATACACACACTTTTCCTCAGACCCCCTCAAGCATGTAAGTTTTGTTGTCCCCGCCCCACGTGTTCCCTGCAACTTCTCAGAGGAACATGTTTGTTTACAGGGTCAAAAAACAGCTTCCAAATTAGAAACACTAGTTTATGGTCAATTCTTGCTCACAATTCTTTTTGTGCAAGACTTGACCATAAACTCTGTGACTTACCTTGTTTGACAGTAGGTCGTAAGGTTCCCAAATCCATAAAAGGTCCTTCTGCCTCGTACCTGGAAGGAAGGAATGCTGCAGAGAGAGTCCAAGTGCTTCGTGCACAATGGTGTGTCATGTACAAATGATCTAGACATCAGAACCACAGAGAAGCAGGGAAATGACATTTGAGATGGTAAGGAAAGAGGGGCCAGTAGGGGAAAACTCATGCTGGGAGAAATAAGATCAAACCTGTATGCAGATGCAGGTGCATTACAGAGGTGGAGATGCCCGCAACTGTACTATTATATAGGGGCGAGGAGGAAGCTGGAGACCCCAAGTGCAGCACTTGGTGGGAGGATGGAAGATCTGCCCTATTACCAAGAGGAAAGCATGTGCATGGGCCCTCCTGGGGCTTAGAACATGAGACCCAAAGCAAAGTCCCCAGAGACCAAGTTTCCATTTGAGACCCTCCTGCCCTCTTCTCTTACCCTTTATACTCACTGGGTGTCCTCATCTGAGTCAGTACTCTGTAAAGAGAGTGAGATGCTTTCTGGTTCAAACTCTTGCTGCATCTGTTTTGTGCACAGGGTTTCTTATCTGCGTGTGTATCTTGTATGGGGGGTGTGATTCTCAACCAAAGTTTTTCCCACATTCTTAATGCAGAAAGGAGAATTCCTCTTCTCCCAAGGGGGTCTTAGAAGCCAGAATCCCTTTTTCCCAAAGGCAGTTTTAAAGTCTAAAAACTATAAATACCATAAACTCTGTGACCTACCTTGTTGGATAGCAGATCATAAGGTTCCCACTCCAAAAAGGCCCTTCTGGCCCATACCTGGAAGGAAGGAATGCTGCAGAGAGAGTCCAAGAAGAATCCAGGCTGACAGGCCTTGCTGGGTCCCCCCACCTGCCAAGTCTATTAGCAGTTACACCAGGTCCTTTCTGTGAAGCACACCCCTTTGCTGTCCACACCACTGAACCTAAGCATCGAATGGATAGTTGGCCCTGGCTCTCTGTGTCTTCTCTCTGAAGGCTCATGTTAGGTAAAACAATGATCAAATAAATGTGTTACTATTTTTCTCCCATTGATCTACCACCAGTCCATTTCAGGAGATTCAAATATTAAACCTTCTCAGGGAAACTTTGATCTTCTCGTAGCACAGGTGGGTAAATGCGGGGCTGGGAATAGGTGTGTGTGTGTATATATATATATTTTTTTTTCTGATGATTTCTCTTTTGTGAAATATAAAGCAAAGCCATCCAATGCATAATAAAGTCCAGGGCAGGAAGAGTTGGATTTTTGAGGACAGCGTATAAAACTATTACCTATAGAGCGGAAGCATGCTGGGCTAGGAAGAGAATATGATTTCCCAGTGACCTTAGGAGTCTTTCTACAGTTAGTAATGGTGAATCAGAAGTGAAGGCAGCCAACTCGAGAAATTCATTTGAGGATCTTAAGGAAAAATAAAACCAGTGCCACTAGGGAAGAAATAAGTTCTGGATATAGCTCTCCCATTTATATTGGGGTGTTATGTTTCAACTATTTTTTTTTCTTTCTGTTTTGAAAGAGGGTAGTCATTCAGCAATAGACGCGTGAGCATCTATCTTATGGCAAGTAGTTTGCACCTGGAGAAATTCTGGGCAAACTGCCTGCATTAAAAGAGCTTGGATGTTAACTTCGAAATAGTGCAGAATTTGAATCTTTAGTGGTGGCAGTTTTCTCAAGGAGCTATTTCTTTGAAAATGTGCAATTAGTTTATTGCTTCTCAAAGTAGTTCGGACCCCAACACTTGTTGACATGATAGGCCATTGCCAGGCATTTACAATAGCCTTGCTGAAGTTGGTCTCAACCTGGTTCAATGTAGGAATCACCCTGCAGTTGAGACAACCAGACTCTACCTTTCCATCTCTGTGATGTTGTAAGGCATTTTCATTTATGTTTTATTTACAAATGTGGCTGTGGACATGGAATCATGTCTGTATTTTTAACTTCCTGTGTATTTGAAAGGAGTTTTAGTTTTCAGTGGGTAACCAGCCTAGCAAGAGGAATAAAACCAGGAAAAAGTCAGTTGTGGCAAAGATGGCAAAACCGAACAGGTCCACGGTCCATCCAAAAGAAGCATCTTGGGAGTTCTTTTCTTATTTTCATGATTCAGGTCATTCATTGTGTCTGACATTTCATTATCCCAGGAGAAATCCACATTTGCTTTTCCTTAGCCTCCAAATAATCCCCAGGGCCACATGTTCTTAGAGGTGAAAGATTTATGTTTCTCCTATAGTCACTGCCCTATGCACTGGAGAGGAAGATTATGACCAACAGCACATGGGTGGCTGAAGCATGATTGGGATGACTGTCCAATAAACAAACAAACAACAAAATTATGTGACCTTTGGTTCTCTAGGCACAGTGGCGCCATTGGAATACTGTGAAGATTTAGATAGGTGTTGTATGCAAAGGTGTCTTAGACAATATACCGGAAGGACTTAAGCTGGATATGATCCATGAGGTAATATCTATTGCTAGAAATGCATATGAGTATTCCAAAGCTGTGTCCATTACTTAAGTTTGCTGAGTTTCCTATTCCTCATCTTAAATGGAGATGCTAATACATTTTCTTGGAATACTGTGAGGCATTGGATGAAGTAATCTACATTCATTTCAAGTCATCATAATTCCTTGGCACAGGAATTACAATATACATAATCCTGGATTATAGTGATTACTAATATCTATCACATGAAACTGTCACCTTCTGGGATCCAGGAGCCTATGTGCCCAATCTAACAGACAAAGTAAACAAGGTGTCATGGCACAACTATATGCACCTGAGGAAGAATCCAGGTCTTGAGGAAGGAAGCATGGCAGTCGTACAGAAAACACTCAGGGAAGAAGAGATGAGAGATGGCCTTCGACTGAACGCATTCTTGCAATGCATCTCTGTACTCTCTGCTCTTCTGGCTGCGCTGCAGCTGCCCAGTCTAGATTTCCATCCTTCCTTACCACTCTGACCATCTCTTCATTGGCTTGGCCATTCCATCTTCTCTCCTCCGTAAGTGAGATTTTTAATCTAAAGGATACTTCTACTCAATTAAAACTTCCTAATGGCTTCCCACTGCTCTGAATAAAATGACTAGAATTTAAAGACTCTACAGGCCATGTGACATGATCTTTCCATTTCCAAGCTCATCAGGTAGGCTGTCACCTCTGCACTCTTCTTTCTTTTCTTGGGACACGTGCTGCTTCCTTCCCATTAACTTAAACTACCTCTGTGTGAGCCCTCAATCAATATGGAATGCTTTTGTCAATATGTCCCACTTTCTGAGCACACAGGCCACCTCCTCAGAGAAGCCCTCCATGGCACTGTGGACCACATGTCCTGCTTTGTCAGTTCTCCAGTGAGCATCCATGGATGCAGTTGCATCTGCTTTTGTAAATTGCGGTCATCTAGTTCAGTTACCACCTTTTTGAAAGGACCAGTCACGTAGCCAAACTTGAGATGGGTGCATAAAAACCAAGTGGCAGAGAATTCATTTGCTGTGTATTCCTGGAACCAACCTGTCCATTTCACAGTAACAGATGCATTCTTTCTCCTATGCTCATGCAAATGATGGTAAGGAGTCAGGTGAATGGATGCTTAAGGGTTTCTGGTGTAACCTAGCAACCCTCTTTCCTAAGTCAGGATGCTCTTGCTAGGAGACCTAGATATATTGGTGCCTGGCTCTTCAGTGGGGCTTTGTCTAAGTCTCTCGGAAAACCAAGTCCCTGATTCCCACATTTTTCCTTTAGACTTTCATCTTTGGCCTTCTGTACTTGATTCCTTTAGTCTCTTTACTCTCAAAGAAAATCTTGTTAATGTGTTAGCCACTGATTCCAAATTCATGTTCATTCAGACCAAGTAAAATGGGCAGAATTTAAGTCAGCTCATGGAAAGTGATTCCCAGGCAAACTCCCAGGATCTACTGGGAGATTGTTTTTAGGGTCTTTGCATCGTTGATGGCTTTGCATGTTCTGATCACCTTCCACTCTTGTTGACTGAGTGGAAGGTGTATAGTAATGAAAAAGGACTCTGTACCCAGTGATGATCCTGGGTAAAATGGACTTTGAGCAGCGTTTGAGAAGACAGGGGAGATGACTGAATCTGAAACTGTTACAACAGTCGTGGTGGTGGAAAGAGGACAGAAAAGAGCATCTGCTGATGGTCTCTACTGGACTAAAGACTGTATTCTGTCTTGAAGCATCCTTTCAACCATCTTGTGTAGTGAAGGGGTTATTTGCAGTTTATAGGGAGGAGTTACAGAGCAGTAGAACAGGATCTAGAGAGAGGTGTTTGGAAGGCCTTTGCTGATCCTAACGTAACTATTACAGTCACACCTAACAGTTTGGAATGTCAGTGAAGGAAAAAAAAGAAATTAAGAGACCAGGAAAGAAGTAAAAGTGCCATAGACTTCTTGGGCTGGAAGGGGTATTTGTGCTTAGTGAGGCCAAGCAGCCTAAAGAGCTAGAATAGCTGTGACCTTACTCACTAAGGTGAATCATGGACCCAAAGCAGGAGCATCCCCTGGTAATATTTTGCAAGTGCACAATCTGAGGCCCACCCACCCAGACCTCCGGAATTGGAATCGCATTGTTACAACATCTCTTGCTGACCTGAATGTAGGTATTAAATTTAGAAATGCATAGCTCTTTCTTGCAAAGAGAAAAGAAGTCTAAAGATGTGAACCATTGAAGTTAATTCCCAGCATGATTGTGCAGAAATCAGAAACTTTAAAAAAATACACAAAAAATTCCTGTGAACAAAACTGGACACATTTCAAAGTTCTCATGAACAGCTTTGTACTAGAAGCCTAGAAATGGAATCCTAACTTTCATTACCTTGTAGTCCTTTGACCTCTCTGACTCCTTGTCTGTGTGGCTTTCTCACACCCTTCTGAAGGTCCTGGATGGTACTTCTCCAGCCAGGGCATTAGAAAGATTGCAGATTAGCATAGCATAGAATGATGGATGTCAGAGCCATATTGCAAAGGTTCAGATTCTAGGTCACTTCTGGGTTATATGCCCTCAGTTACTTTTCTTTGACCTTTCTCTGTCTCAATGTTTTTGTCATTAATATGGGCCTGAAAGCAATAATAGGTACTTCCTTGAGCTGATTTTGGAAATCAAATTGAGATAACACCATTATACACTTAAAACCACTGGACAATATGCATTTATAACTACTCCCAGGGCTAGGATATATTGGAATCAAAGATGAGTGTCCTGCCTTTGACAGGGACAACTCTGAGCTGAAACCCCTGAGAAATATTGGGATCAGGATAATGCATGGTCATGTGCAAGAAGATCAAGAACACACTAAGCTCTGACTGAGAGAGGAGACAAGGCATTTTTACTTGGGGAAGACAAGATAGCCAGAGACATTATAACTGTCTTAAAATACTCAATTGGCTGTGGGGAGAGTAGAAGACTAGAATTCTCCATGTGTGTCAAAGTGAAGAATTAGGTTACAGGGATTTTGGATGGGTAACTTGTGAAGATTTGAGGAATGCCATTCAGAGTGGTTAATACTTGGAAAGACTTAGCTTTAGAGGAGAGAGTAATTTATTTGGGGAGCAAGGACGAACTCTTCAAGAAAACTTCAGTGAAACTGCATCAATTCGAATTAGTTTATGGAAAGGACCAATTAGATTCAGTGAAAAATGCACTGCTTATCTTGAAGGAAGCAGGATTTCATTTTTTTCAAATATGTAAAGTAACTTGAACGAATTACTCTTTCAGAGTAAATTAATGAGCTTCTTTAATGAACAGATAATATGAACATATAATTATTGGTGATGTGAATGCATAATTAGTGTTTCTAAGTCTTTTTAAAGACACTTTTGTGATGTAAAGACCTTAAAAACAATCTCCCAATTGATCCTTTGAGTGTGCCTGGGAAGCACTTTTCATGAACTGAATTAAATTCTGCCCTGAAATTTTACTTGGTCGGAATGAACATGGGTTTGGAGTCAGTAACTCCCAGATTAATGAGGTTTTGCTTTTAGAGTTAAAGGCACAGATAGTAGAAGCGTTTGGTTTACTTTATCAATAAAAGATTTGCCTCCGCTGCTGTCCTCCAAGTGCTAGATAGGATTCCGTCTATGCATTTGAAATTCCAACCATAATGTACGCATGTCAGGCATATTTCAAAAAGATTCAATTATAGCTGACAAAACATTTGTAAAGGCAGCTAGATTTTAGCCCAGATGGTGACTGGGCTTTTGATGAACACTCTAAATATGTGGTATCATTCATCCCTGACACTCAGAAAATAAACATAAGGCACTACTTCTCCTAGGCAGGGAAGTGTATAAGAAAAGAAAGTTCACATTTGCTCCATGTACAGAGTTGCAGAATGACATCAGATGATCTGAACACTTCTCCATCAGTCCCCTTTCAGATGAGCACCTGCTGGTTGCTTTTTCTGAACTATTTCGTAGTATGATGATATGTCCTAATTTCAGACATGGGTCTAATGTGATATTTTAACTGATCTACATGCTGTATCTTTGGGTCTTTGTTTAGGGAAATTCAGGGAAAATTATCTTTATATTAGGAACCCTGATACTACTGTTTAACTTGTGCCAAATCTTAATTAAAACATGAACTAGTTGATTAATTAAAGTGCCTGAATCATCTGAACCATGGTGAATCTGAACCATTCAGTGCCTGAATCATCTGAACGCATTCAGTGAATTTTCAAAAACTGAACATATCCTGCCATCAGTGATGGTTTTAGGAAGAAAATTGATAGGATAGCATCACAAATTGAGAGATACATTTTCTGGGAAGGAGATGGCTAGGCTAGTTCTGAACTAATATCTAGGTTCCCTGTAGTTCTGATAAAGCCTGTAATGGAATTAGGTCAACTAGTTCTTAAGTTGATCTGGAAGAAGAAAATAATGAAGATGGGTTTGGGAAAAAAGTGTTAGTGACGTGGCACATTATATGTCAAGATGCATTAAAACCCACATAATTAAAATGTTGTGCCAGCATCGTAAGGATGCAGACATGCCGTAATAGAACAGAATAGAGGTGGGGATTTTGGTTTATCATAAGTGTGTCATTGCAAATCATGGAGTTAAGATGTTTTGCTCAGTGCATAATGTGGGGGTAAGCTGGAGATCCATTGTGAGAGGAAAAATCATTTCAAGCCTTATTTCACACCCTGCACAGAAAGGAAACTTCACATAGACGAACAGCTGAAAATAGAGAGGAAAAAAAAAACAACTACACATAGAATATGAATTTGAAAAATCCTGGAATAAAAAGATCTTTCTAAGAAAAACAGTAACCTGAAAAGCCATAAAGCAACAGATTGTCAGAATGAGCAAAAATATTGTTAGCAAAGAAAAGAGACAATATAAAGAATTTTTGCAGGTAAAGAAAACACTCTGTACCAAGGAGATGAAGTAATGAAATGGAATGGGACTCTGGGAGAGAGTGGACAGGGCTGAGAAGCAGCAAGGCAGTCAGTACCCTCTCAGAGACGGGGAGGAGTGCGAAGGGGCTTGGAAGGAAGCTCTGTGGAAAAATATCCCAAGTGCGGCCCTTTATTAAAGAAGGGAGAAGGGTTTGTTTTAAGTAAATCAGCACTTTTCAATTCAGCAATGAACACATCAGGAGAGTGTGGCAGGATTTCAGATGTTGCAATTAAGATGGCAGGTCCTGGGCTCTTGTGCCTGAGTACAAACGTAGACCCTGGGCACTTTTTTTTTTTTTTTTTTGTACTGGGGGTTGGTATGCATCCCTTCCTGTTATGACACCGGTTCTCATTGAGTTACTTAGAACCTGGTTACGTTGCTGAGACTGGCCTTGAACTTACTATCTTTCTGTATCAGCCTCTGGAATCATTGGGATAATAGGTGTATGCCACCATGCCCAGCACATCTTTTCAGTAAGTGTCCTGCTTTCTTGTTCTCAAATACCATGTTGGGGGCTGAGTGATTAGAAATACCTACAGCACAGAAATGAATAAGATAGCAATGGATGATCAATTCAATGATAAGCAAACTTAACTTGCATAATAACTTGGTTCAAGTAATTATTACTTTCAATTTTTCTTCTTACTTAGACCCAACAATCAAAACTCATCTCTATACAAAAGAGCTATATGTAGTTTTGGGTAAATCACTAAATCTGTCAGGCCCCAGTTCCTTTATTTATAAAATGCAAAAATGATGGAAGGTAGGGTTAACATTAATCAATGAATTAATATTTGGAAATCACCTTTACCTTTGGAATTGGCATGACATGGAGTAAGTGCCATTTTCATATTCAGTAAAAGAAAACCCCTTGGTCTAGCTAACCAAACATTTATACCAATTGAGACTGAGCTCAAATGCCAAAAGGAACATTTAGGAAATGGGACCACTTTAAAAGCAGCCAGAGAAAAAGAAAGCAGAATTTGATTTTTTAAAAAAGTAAATGGTAGTTTTCATTCTCTTCTGCCAGTTGTGACTTAAAGAGACGAATCAAACATCACAAATAAACTAAGGGTGGATGAAATAGTCTGGGTGAACATGGTCTTCAAAAGTCTATTTAGACTCCATTCTAGAATCCCTGGCATGACCAGCCCATGCCAAACCACATCTCTTTCCCAGGAAGTGTCAAGCACCAGCTTAATCTGCTCACTCATGTAGACTATACCATGAAGGATGGCAATTAGAGTGAACTGGAACTGCCAACAACCACTTCCTGATAATGATGCAGAAAGGCCATTGGAAGGTCAGTATCTCTGGACCTTAGGCACCAATCTGAAGGCAGAAATGGCCCCTTTTTAATCTGTTACAACAATGCAACTCTGAGCTTTGGCATGGTGGTACATACCTACAATCCCACTGACTCCAGAGGAGGATTACAGGTTCACGATCAGCCTCAGCAATTTAGACCCTGTTTTGAAATTCAAAAGAAATGTTTGGGGATGAAGCTCGGTGGTAAAACATCCAAGGGTTCAATCCCCAGTACCAAGAATAAAAATAAAAATAATGCATTTATGTAGTGAGTTGCTTTAAAGTTCAGAGCTTAAAGCAAAAAGATTTTTATTCAGCCTTTACTTTTCTGGGTTTGACTTATTTTGCTTAGCATGATATTCTCCAACTCTATCCATTTGCCAGCAAATACCATAATTTCATTCTTGTTTAAAACTGAGTAATATTCCAGTGTGTGTGTGTGTGTCACATTTTCTTTATCCATTCATCTGTTGAAGGGCATCTAGTTTGGTTCCATAATTGAGCTACTGTGAGGTGAGCTGATAAGTGGATGCTAATTCACAGTGTGTGTGAGGGGGTGCCAGTGGAGAATAGAGTTACTTAGGTAGAAGGGAGTGAAGGGAGGGGAAGGGCATGGGGTAGGAAGGATAGTAGAGTGAAACAGACATCATAACCTCATGTGCATGACCCATGTGATCCTGTAATATGTACAATCAGAAAAATGATTATACTCCATTTATCAAAATGCATAAATGAATTCTACTGTCATGTAATTAGAACAAATAAAAATATTAATATAAAAAAGATTTTCAGAAAATGCTCACGTTCCACTGGAGAATGTGGCATGAATGGTGTTTTCTTTGAGCACAGTCTAAAGAGGACAGAGACACACACAGAGGGATAGAATAGACTGGCTGTCTAGGAATGAGGTGCACAGGACTTATTTAGTAGACCCACTTTGCAAACCTGGATCGTGTAGTCCTTAATGGAGACAACTGAATGTAATGTGAAGACAAGTTGGTTTTTTTCCCTCTCAAGTGGTGACACTGGCCCTGCTAACCATTTCAGTTATCTAAAAATGTGAAGGCTAAATTGTCCTTAACTGAGGAACTTGAGGAACTGGGGATCACTGAAATATCAGGTGTCAGTAAAAGGATAGAACCTTGGCTCTGAGTCTGAGAGAAATGGATGGATTTCAGGAAAACGTTGCCCTTTGCCTGGGAGGATGTGCCTGGTCTCAGGAGACTGAGCCAAGACTCAATCAAGTCATCTGGGGCCTGTTTGCAATGTGACTTCAGGGAGTTGGTTCATTTTGAAATAAAACACAATTATGTAGAGGTGACTTCAAAAGTTCTGCAAGAATCAGTGTGAGCTGCAGTATTTTCCTATGTCTTCTGAGCAAACAGCAAGCCACCAGAGACTTATTTTCAAGGAAGCAGATTCATCTGTGGGACATGTGGCTGAGGACATCTGCGTTCTGTGGAGAGGGCTTACTAACTCCAGGAAGATTTAGGAAACATGGTTTTTATTAGATACTTAGGGAAGAAATGGCCTAATGAACTCGTGCTTACCCAAGTTTCCTGTTTTGTGAAATGGTCCCTCCTCATTGTGAGATTTACACTGAGTTCACCTTCCTTGGTTTTTGTAGGATCAGACCTTGTTCATGATGAGTCAGGTGGTCAAGTATTTCAGGGGTCCAGTGCTGTTTTCCTTTTAAAATTCTACCTTTGCCTCTAGAAGTGGCTGCCTGTGAGCTGACTTTAGACCACACTGTCCTGATCATGCCTTAGGCTTTCTCTAGCCGGGTCTCACTTGCCCAGCCTTTGGAAAGAACTCAGTATTCACTATAAGTAATAAGACACGGGGAAAAAGAGATATTTAATACCCATTATAGTGTTTCAGGACTGTGAAAAAAATTATCTGCTGAAAAGTCTTACAGAATTCTAGGGTTGTCAGATTTAACAAATAAAAATACAGGATGTCTAATTATATTTTAAATCAACTATGAATAATTTTAATGTATGCACTACTGGATGCACATGAACACTAAAAATGCATCTATTTGTCTGGAATTTAAACTAAATAGTGAGATGTGAGCTGTTTTATCTGGCCAGTGAAGTAAAGTAGTTTACTTGCTGAGCCAAATACAACTCCTTTTGGAGAAAAGTTATGTTTTAGGATTTTAGATAGATTAAATATTATGTAACTGGGCTGGAGCGTAGTTCAGTGTTAGAGCATTTGCCTGGTGTGCAGGGGGCTGGGTTCAATATCCAGCATGAGAAAGAGAACAGACTGTCTCACTGAATTATTATGAGTTAGAACCCTAGTTTCCTTTCATAAACGGAGGCTCCGGAAACGAGTAGAATGGAAGTACTCTCAATTTATACTCGAAGCATATCAGAGAAGTTGGGCCCAGCACCAACATTGTATATGGGGCACACATAACTATACATATGTGGCTTTATTTCCAAAATGACTTTGATATGCTGGTGGAGAAAAGCCACACATTACTTTTCTCTTCATTTTTATATCCAGTTATAGAGTACAGAAATTGCTTTAAAATGACCCAAATTGTAGACTACCATTTAGTGCCTCTTTGTTTGGGAGCACTGGACTCCATCTTCTTGCCTGTTAGGTTGTAGCAGCCTTGTCCAGAATTTTAATAGTGCATCTCTGTTCTTTCCAATACTGGAGCAAACCCTGGCAGTGACATTACTGGAACTAATATTCTTGCCACGGGAGGGTGGGGAGAAAAACCCATCTTGAGCACAAGGTGGATGATTCATTTCAAGGTTGTCACAGTTTTAACCTAACAGTTTTTTTTTTTTTTTAATCTTCTCCTTTTTCATACTGTAGGGGAAAAAAAAGGTTGCTTTTCCTGTCCCCACAGTGAATTTGTATCTATTTTTATGGACTGCAATATCTCCCTAACTGAACATAAACATGAGGGATATGGGAATGAGAGGAACTTGGCACACATCAGTGAAATGGCAGACGTCTCATAATGACATTCATTTGCAATGAGGAGCTACATCTTAGATTCCAAAGTGACCAAATCCCAATTTAGCAATAACCGTTAACGTATGCTATGGAGGGCCGAGAATTTGATGGGCTCAAAAGTAAGCCATCCTTGTTTTAGGAATTAGGATGGAGCCAATGGTTTCCATGGCTACCATTTGCTGTAATTGTGATACATTAGTAGCAACAAGAATTGGATGGCTCAAGTCATTTAGTTAATTAAACACAAACTTGGACTCTGCCAAAAGAATTATGGATGGAATTAGCATCCATGGGGCTGCACCTATAACATGGCGAATCGCATCAGTCCTGTAGGGAGCGGGGCGCGTTGAAATGCTCGTGTATTCCAATTATGTCGTTCGTACCCATATCCTGTTATAGGACCAGCTTCTCATTTATTTTTAAAGTGCCATCCTCAAATGAAAAACAATCGCATCGATCAGTGCAACAGTTCTTTTAGGTGCTTTTCAGAGCAGGTTCACATGGAGGGAGGCTCACAGCAATTATAGAAAATGATGAAACCACAGAGTTTCCACTCACACACTGAGGCCCTGAAAATGGGAATCTCTAATAGAAAAGGCAGAGAGCACGCCTTTCTGTGGCAGCCCAGTTGTGTTTTGATCACTGAAATCCTGGTGGGCTTTTCATCAAGGGAGCAAAAACATGAGAGATTGGGTTGGCATCAACTAGAGAGGTGTTGATAATTCCTGCTTATGAATATGAGCAAATGCTAAAGTGTCCGTATCACACTCTGTAAGAGCGTGTCGCTCTCTGTGTCTCAGGATTTGCAGGCCCAGACAGGTGATGTTATGGGATCCATTTTTCGAATGGGGGAACTAAGGCTTCAGGAGATTTGTACTGGAGATTGTTCCAAAATTACAAACCCTGGGTCATTCCTACCCCAAAGACTAAAGATCAGGGCCTTACAAACAAGCAGGCCTCAATTCTAGATGTGCCCATTGATTCAGTTGTTCAACATGTATTTGCACCTAGTCTAGAGTAAGCAAACAGGAAAAAGAGGTGAGCAAAAATCTCACCGTGAATATTGACCTGCTTACACCATGCACACGCTGCCTTGGCCATGCAAATCTGCTCACTGCTCAAACATCCCCCAATATCCACTGGCTACACAGCACATGGGAAGGAAGTAACAGCAAGGGAAATAGATGTGGCCCTTCTTTCTAAGGGACCGTGGTAAGAGGAGGCAGCTTTTTCTTATAGAATCACACCAAGAAGTGGATAATTAGATCAGTCACCTGCACCACAAAGGGAAGGGATGTGGTGCAATTAGAGTAGGGTACAACTGACTTAGTGTCAAAGAGGGGTGGAGCTGAAATGGGAGAGAAAACTTGGGGTTCACAAAGGGAGACAGAACCAGAGGTTGGTTATAAGAGGTGGTTAGGCAGGGTCTCACCAGCTGATGCTGGAACTTGAAGCCCACAGGGAGACAGTCAAGGAGTTTGGAAGAGAGATATACAGAGGGGTTGAGCAGGGACAAACTGGATCCCCTAAGACAAGTCAGCTGCCTCTGACCTTGATCTTGGGGGAGGAGCTGAATATACACATACCCATGAGTCAAGGAAGCTGAAGGAGGACCCAGGGGAAGGTAGGACAGTCGTGGGCTCAGAGAATATGGTCACTCTGGGCCTGCTCTAAGAAGTGGCATGTGCCTCACTTTACCCTCCTGATCAGGTTCAGGAATCCCTCTGGCAGCTCACACTACCTGGAAACTTCCACAGGGAAGGCAGATTTGGGCAATACAGTTCAGCTTAGCCAAGGTGACATCTTAGAAGTCACCACATAAGAAGCAGAGGTAAGGACTTGTGCATGGTTCTGGCAGAGAGGTTAGTATATATGTGGCCACCAAGGGACTGAAGGAGATGGTATGCAGACTTCCAGAGGGACAGGGCCTCTTTGTTCTCAGAGGTGATTTCTTTTGCCAGGCTGGTGTCTGCTCAATGAAGATCAGGAGCAATGAGCCTGCCTCATTTATTTTGGTGTTTTTTTGGGGGGGCGGGGGTGGGAAGGGCTACTTCCAACAAAATCTTTCAGTTTTTTGAAAATGTTGTCTTGAAGTTCCTTCAGATTTTTTATAAGGCTAGGCCAAGGTGAAATTGAACCAAAACTTGCTAGAGCTGAATGGCACCAATTTGCACATATGGAAGGCGTGGAGCTTGGCTTTGGTGCCAGTGAGCTTGGCTCATGAGGTTAAGCTGCCCACGGAACCATCTGTCTTGACACTTCTCCTACACACAGGACCAGCCTGGGAGGGGACACCAAGCATGATGGGGAGGCTCAGCCCTCCAGGCAGGAGATACTGTCTTGCTGGCATGATCAGATGGGCACTAGTGAAACCACTAAACCCTAAGAGGACTGGCATGCAGATGTGGCGAAAATGGCACATCATCCACAAGTCAGATAAAGGTCAGGGTCCTACGAGATGAGCAGAGGTTGATTTTATACAGAAAGTAGAAACTGAATTACCTGGAAGAACAACGCACAAAATATCCCGAACAGGGATGGGCACCTCTTTTAGAAAGTGGCTTGGCTGGTGCTCTGGGGAACAGAGCATGGTGACTTGGTCCAAACCTTGAATGGTGTTGCAGGCAAGCACTTCTGGGCCTCGTTTTTCAGAGTGGACAAGCATTTTGGCACAAGTGACGAAGATCTTTAGATGTTCAGGCCTTCACAACATGGGGTGATTTCTATCAGATAAGGTCGTTTGAGACTTACACATGCACTGAATCCAACAAAGTCAACTGCCTCTGAGGTGGTGGCAGATACTTACAAGACTGTTGTGACGAATAATAAAGAAGTTGGAAGGTCAGAGCAGGATGGTTGCTGTTAGTGTGGATCAGGTCTCTTCCAGAAAAAGCCACGGTAGCCTGGGGGACAGCATGACGACATCAGGGTGAAGGATTTGAGACAGGTTCTACAGGCTAGGGACGCAGCTCAGTGGCAGAGCCCCTGCCTGGCATGCGTGTGGCCCTGGGTTCATAGAATTACACATGAATGTATGCAATCAAGTATCTGGTAATGCAGGGATTTTGAACCTTTCTTACAAAATCTATACACTGCCCCCCACTCAGTGCTTCTTACATCCTATAAAACTGTGGTGGATGGTCTGTGCCAGGAGGGCTTCTGGGTTCCACCAATTTAGTTACTTCTGCCATAACCATAATAAAATCTGCCATTTCTCACTGAGTTTGGAAATTTCATGAGATAATGTATGGGATGTGTGTAACTCAGGATGGGTGATGTTTTAGAGGCTCCAAGAACCTTCATGTTTCCTAGAAAGCCTACTGTACGTGAGCTTAGTAGCAATAGGCTGCTGTCCGCTGCACTTGTGTATTCTAAGTATAAACTTGCCCTGGCAGGTGATCTTGAAAGGATCTCAGCTAGAAAGGAAGGCAGACCTTCACAGAAGGGAGTTCATACATGTCAGAGCTTCCAGTGAGCAGTGAGACTGAGAACAGTGGATTTAAGAAACTCTAGTGGCTATCTGAGGGCACTGTGGTCAGCTATGTGGTGGGGCCTTTGGAATGTGGCGTCAAAATGCACACAGGAGTCCTTTCAAAGAAGTGAACCCCTGCCGGAGGAAGCAAGTCTAGGAAGAAGCCAAAGTATAAGGTGTAAACAGCAATGAGGAATGATGAAATTTTAATAAATAAAAGGTAACTACTACAGGATCATTGAAATTTTTAAGAATTAGACTTTAGTTCAGCCAACCATTATAAGTCATTTTTTCATTTAATAGGTGGCAAAATTAAGGCTGAGAAGTGGTTTACTGTGGGTTGCCAACTTCTTTGAGGTAAAGAAACAGGGACAAAAAAAGGTCCCTACTTCTGTGACTTCTCTATGGGCTGGCAGTGTAAGTTCAGACTGAAATTCAAGTTCAACCGTGCCACTTTATAGCACTTCACACACCAGCAGTTGTAAGGAGAGGTCCAGACTAAAGAGAGGCATTTGTATCAAGACATTTTGATGAAGGAACCAGCCAAGGAAGAACAGGGTGAGACTCAGGGTTAAAAGAGCAGTGGCCCCAAACAGGACGAAGCCTCTGTGTCACCGTTGTCTTTACAATTGAGAAAGGAGCTGGGTCAAAATCCTGCAAAGCACTAGACAGTCATTTTCTAGGAGTTGTTTGAGGACAGCAGTAAGTCTAGGCACCAAAGCACAGAGAGTAAAAGGAGTCCCTTTTCTTGGGCAGCACTTCCTGGTCTGAGGATCCTCTATCCTGGGGACTGGCCTCTTCCTCCCAAGGCCACCTCTTGACAATGTGGGTCACTAACGGGTACTTGGTGGAAGTAAGCCACTCTACTTAATAGGAAGTAAGCATTGTAGGGTGGGTGGAGGAGCTGGACACTCCAGTATGAAGTGTGCAAAAGGCAGCTAGACTTGTCAGTCCAGGTAGAATGTTCTATTGATGTTCAACTTGGCCTATGGTCAGGCTTTGGGAGTAGATGGTATTAACTTGGGAGTGCTACTGCAACCACGTACCACAAACTGGGTAGTATAAAGAACAGATGGTTAAAGTCTAACATCTGGAGAGACAGGAAGACCTGTGGTGGGGCTGTCGCCCAGCTCGGGTGGCACTCTTGCAATTCTAACGGAAGTGCTGCATCAACGTCTGCCTTCATCTCGTGGGACTGTTCCCTTTCCATGTGTGGGAACAACACACAGAAATAAGAAACATTTCTTATTTCTAAGCAATCTTAGTTTCTTAGAAAGTTTTCTTTCTTCTAGGAGCACTAGGCACACTGCTACGGAAGTCCACCCTAATGTCCTCGTTTGTCAGTTGTTACATTACAGTTGTATGTGATAGTGTGGATCACTGCTCTGTACGTAATGTGCTCCATTTCATCCTCTCTACTTCCCCTTCTTTTAATTTTTAGTTGGTGCAATGTAATTATACATAGAAGTGGGATTCATTGTGATATATTTATACATCATGTAGAATAAATGATTTGATTCTGCAGTTCCTTTCCTCCTCCATCCTCTTCCCATCTATTTCTGTGAGTTCCCTTTTTTTTATTTCTTATTTTTCTACAGCTTCTGCTTTCTGAATCTGGCTTATTTCACTTAGCATTCTTCTTTGCAGCTGAGCGGAACTCCCTTGTGTATGTGTGTGTGTGAGTGTATGACATTGATTTCTATGTGTTCATCTATTCATGGACACCTAGGATGATTCCAGAGGATATTGCATGTGAACTGCCCTAAGCACTGGAATGCAGGGATCAGTATGCTGAGTTAAGGTTGTTTGTCTAAATACTTAGCTGGGTCACATGCTGGTTCCATTCCTAGTTTTTTGAGGAACCTTCATACTGCTTTCCATATCCTTGCCAGAATTTATTATTAATAGTGTTGTTGATGATTGCCATTCTAACTGGAAAGAGATGCAATCTTAGTGGTGTTTTGATTTGCATTTCCATGATAGCTAGAGATGCTGAACATTTTTCATATATTTGTTGGCCATTTGTATTTCTTCTTTTGAGAAGTATCTTAGTTCTTTTGCCCACTTGTTGATTGTATACTTTTGGGTTTTTGGTGGCAAGTGCTTTGAGTTCTTTGTGTGATGAGTGCTAATCTGCTGTCAGAGGAGGAGTAGCTGGCAGAGACTTTCTCCGTTCTCTAGGCTCTCTCATGTTCTTCCCTTTGCTGTGCAGAAGCCCTGCTGAGTGTTGACCACATGTTTTCTTTTAGTCAGTGCGAAGTTGCTGGTCAGTTCCTAGGTCTTGATCTGCCCTGAGATGACTTTTGTGCAGGGACCTACTTTCATCATTCTGCCTTTGGATATCCAAAGGATATCCAGTTTCCCCACCACCATTTGTTTAAAAGGCCAGTTGTGCTCCAGTGGCACTTTTGTTAAGGGTTAGATGACCATGTCTGTGTGGGGTTTTCTCTGTCTTCTGCTTCGTTCCATTGGTCTGCATGTTTTTTATTCCACCACCATGCTGGTTGTGTTGCTATAGCTCCAATACAATTCCAGGTGAGGTGTTCTAGTTCTTAAGTTCCTTATGGTTTGGCTATTCTGTACATTTTTATTCTTCCATATGAATTTTAAGACTGTGTTTTCTAGTTCTCTGAAGAATGATATTGGCATTTTGATGGGGATGGCATTGAATCTGTAGATTGCTTTCGGTAGTATGGTCATTTTGACAGTATTAATTCTACCTGTCCACAAACTTGCTGTCCATGAACATGGGATGTTTTTCTATATTCTTAAGTCTTTTCAATTTGTTTCTTCAGTATCTAGTTTTTATTGTAGAAGTGCTTTATTTCTTTAGGTTTGGCCTCAGGCATTTTATTTATTCGCTAAGGCTATGGTGTATGGAAAATTTTTCTGACTTGAGCTGGGGCTGTAGCTCAGTGGCAGAGCGCTTGCCTGGCATGTAGTTTGAAACTTAGCACCACATAAAATAAACAAAGTAAATTTTTCTGGCTTTTCATTGGATTCTTTATTGGCATATAGTAAAGTTATTCATTTGCTATCAGTTCTATAAGTGGTTTTTTTGTTTGTTTGTTTTTTGGAGGGGACAAAGTATGAGATCTCGTCATCTGTAAATAGAGGTAACTTCACTACTTCTGTTCCCACTAGCATTCCCTTATTTTACTTCTCTTTCGTGGTTGTTGTGGCCAAAATTTCAAGAACTATAGACATTCTTGTCCTTTTCCTGATCTTGGAGGAAACACTGTACTTCTACCCCTTTGGTATGACATTTGCTTTGGGGTTGTCATATATACCCTTTATAATGTTAAGCTCCTTCTATCCTTATTTTTTCCCATGACTGGGTGCTGGATTTTATCAAATGCATTTCTGCATCAAATATTGAGACAATCATGTGATTGTCTTTAGCAATATCTATCTGGTGAACTACAATTACTGGTTTGCATATATTTAATCAACATTGCATTCCTGTGATGAAACTCACTGGATCATGGTGTATTATTTTTTTTAAGGATTTCTGCATCTTTGTTCATTGGGGATATTGGTTTATAGCTTTCTTTCCTGGTGGGTCATTGGTTTTTGGTATCACGGTTATACCGGCATCATAATGGGTGTGTTCTCTCCCTTTCAATTTCATGGAATGATTTGAGAAAGACCAGGGTTAGTTTTTCTTTAAAGGTCTGGTGGAACTCAGCTGCAAATCCATCTGGTCCTGAGATTATTTTTTTGTTGTTGTTGGAAGGCTTTTAATGCTGCCTCAATCTCATTGCTTGAGATCGATTTAGTTTTTTTATGTCCTTTTGGTTTACTTTGGGTACTTTGAGTCTAGAAGTTCGTCAACATGTTCTAGATTTTCTTACGTATTAGAAAATCAATCTTCAAAATATTCCCTAAAGATCCTCTGGCTATCACAAATAAAAATTTTTTTTATAAAGAAGCAAAGTTTGTGAGAAGAACATGTTGTAACACTTAGGACATTGCAGTAACTCAATTATATAGATCATAGGTATAAATATAATTTGTAAAATTTTCTTCTGACGTTTTAATATAAATTCTGCAGCTGCTTAAAAAACGTTCTTTGGACTTCAGAAAAGTTGGTGGCGATTTCTCCTTTTTCATCTCTTATTTTCTTGATTCTTTTGATTAGTGTACCTGACAATTTATCAGTCTGTTGCTGGCTCAGTACCCCAGAAGTTCTAGAATATGGTATTACTATTCTTATTTAAGTCTAAGAATTGTTTAACTTCTCCCCTGATCTCTTCTATAATCTATTCCTCATGCAGAAGCATATCATATAACTCCACAAGTATTAAGATGATTTCTGCAATTTTTCTTGATGTTGATTTCTAATTCTGGTCCATTATGATGTGATAAGAAAACTTATTCAGTATTCTCTTTGGTATTTGCTAAAACTCACTTTGTGTCTGAAGCACGTTTTGAGGAAAGCTAGAAGGAAGTGCATTTGGTTGTTGATGGCTCCAAGGTACATTTCATTAACAGTAATGTTTAGTTCTAAAAAGTCTTTACTGAGTTTATGTCAGGGTGACCTATCTAATGGTGAGAGAGGTATGTTGAAACCATTCAGTAGTGTTACACTGGGGTCTACCTGAGGCTTTAATTCAAGTAGGGATTGTTTTGTGCCATTAGGTATCCTGATATTTGGGGCACAAATATTTACAACTGTTTCCTTCGCCAGTATGACATGACTTTCTTGTTCTCTTTTGATTAATTGGGACTTAAAGTCTGTTTTGTCATGACCTCATCTGAAGTAATTATTCTGTTTCTAAATAAGGTCATAATCTGTACGACTGGGAGTTAGGGCTTTAGCATATGAAATTTGGGAAGATACAGTCCAGGTCTTGTCAGGACCTACCAAGTCTAAGAGCACATACAAACACTTTCTTTTGGGAATAAAAAGGGCTGACAGGAGAGAAGGATTCCTGGGTGGTAGTCCTACCCCACCAGATATTTGACAGTTGAGGAAGTCTTTGAACTGCAGTTTTCTTATGTATGTTGGAAATTTGTAGTTCTAATCCAATAAAATGTCAAAACAGAAGAGCTTGTTTGTGACTTAGAGTTTATAAATACAAGAGGAACAGCTATTTTTTCTCTTGCTGGTCATGTCTGAGATCAAGCACATGCCTAGGTGGTAGAGTAGTCTGAAAATGTTACCTAGAATACAGATTAATAGTCTGGCTTTCTATGGGTTTAGAACAGAATTCATGCACCCTGTTAGCATCTCATATTCTAAAGTGAGACGTCTGTACTAGAACATAATGAACCTCTGTGGGAGGAGCAGTGTTCTTTTTGCAGGATGGATCATTCAGACATTCCCACAGTGATAAACCGTGAACACTCCTTACTGTTGCAGCTTGCTGGAAATCCGTCCACATGCATCTTAGAGTACGCATTCTTAGAGTGACTGTCTTCTGTGCCCTCTGCCCTTGGCTTAGATTCTTATCAGGATACCAGTCATATTAGATGTCACCCTAATGATTTTTTAAAAATATCTCCAAATACAGGCTCATACCAGTGGTTAACATATGAATTTAATGGAGCCTGTGGCCTGTACACATTCATATCCCTTTGGTATATGATCATTCTACTTTTGAATCCCAAAGCAAAGGTCCCTACAAAACTTGAAGCAATTATTCCTCAAAATATATATAATACATACAGCCATCTTTCTTTCTCTTAAATAGAAAGTACACATAGTTCACATATCACTTTATATTACTTAATTGAGTTAACATACTTTTCCAGAGGACCTTCCCTGTGTCCAGTCCAGGAGCTGCAGCAGTATCCTCAGACAGTACTTACGTTGTTCCCCTGCTCAGGTAATGACTTCAGGAAAAACTGGAGCTGTTTCTTCCTTAACTGTGTCACTAATATCTATGCCTCAATACAAACTGATCTGCTTCCCTCAATGAATGATACATATAAGAAACCATTTTTAGTGGACATATTTGATTATACTAAGGTGAAGGGACAGACAGCAGTCTTGGTTCTTCACTACATCATCAATGACTTTAGCTGAGTTGTAAGTAGAGATTCCTGGTCTATATCCTATTTTACAATTCACTAGTGTAATGTCACACAGAGGCTTGGGCAAAGGAGTCACTGTAGTATGCTCCCTGCACTGCTCACCCACAGGAGCATGCAGGGGCCCTATTCATTCTTCACATGAATTCGTGTTCCACCATGATCCCTTAGTTCAGAGGCCTTCCGTTATTTTGTTCACCTTCTACAGCTGTGCTGCTTACAGAAACCATAAGGACATAGTACGCAAGGCCCATAGCTAGACCTTGAAAAAATACAGAAAAGAGGGGGTGAGTCTAGAAAGCCAACAAATAATACTTAAGACTGGCAAGCCATGAACTTCACTATTAGTGCTTAAAAAGCATGGGGTTTAGGATCGCTGTTGTTAGCAGGTGTGGAATTTGTCAGATGGAAGAACTTGCCCAAGAAGCCTTCAAAAATCTACAATAGTTTCTTAAAACCAGGACCATTCCAAAAATATAACCAAGATGTTTAATTCTTTCAACTCAAAGATGAAAAGGTTACTTTACATTTCAATCTTTTTTCCCTACCTCAGCCCAGGGCCTATTAAGATAGTTTTAAACCCAGGAAATTAGCACCTTCAATTTATTGCCAGAACAGATAGCTAATAAGTACAGAAAATTAAATTTCAGCAGGCTCACTTTCGTGTTTAGCAACACATACCACTTGGGCTGTGGAGTAGTTTGATTTGAATTAATCATTAGATTCTCTTCAGAGTTAGAAATGAGGTGGTATTGAAAGCAAGTTACATTGTTAGTTTAATCCGACAAGTAAAATGTAGCCGGAGGCACAGAGCCATGCCTAAGTTTGAAACTTTGCATATTTAATCAAAACTGGAGATGATTTCAGAGTGCAAGTTTAAATATCTTGGGGTGGGGTAGAGACTGACAAAAGCAGCTTTCTTAAGAACAGTATGAATTTGCAGCTATCAAACTCAGTAATCAACAAAGAGTGGCAATGGAATCTCCCCAGGTACCTCAGTATGCCATTTACAAATGACTGTGACTGTCAAATCAGGTGACCTGGGTGTCCTTAGCACTCAGCCACCACCATCCCATATCACTTTCTCCATCATACAACAGAAGTTTCTATGTTTCAGCATACAGTTTCTATGAGGCTGTCATTTCAGACCCCTTTGGATCTCTTCTCTGTCTCCTGGCAGATTCATGCCAAAGGAAATCTTCTCCTCCCCCACAAAATAGAATGTATGGATGAAGATTGAGATAAGACAATGTACACAAGTGTCAAATGATGAGAATTATTATACATAGAAAAAACCATGTGTTATAGTGGATAACAAACCTTTCAATATTTTTTTCAAGTATTTAATCACTTTTTATTTCCAATTTGTTGTACATGACAGTTGAATACATTTATATATAAAGTGTCATCTCTCATTTTTCTGACTGTACATACTTCATGATCACATCATGTCTGCTTCACTCTACTATCCTAAAGGAACTGTTTCACTCCCCTCTACCTAAATGAGCTCTGTTTTTCTTTATATAAAAATATTTTAATTCTAATTCTCAGTATTATTGATAGGCAGTCTTGATTTTTACAGAATTGCCCTAAGAGACAGATTTGAAATGCAGACTCAAGCACTCATTTATACATGAATATGGATTGACACCTGTTAGGCTAACCACTCACATACCATGGGCATTAGAAAACAGTAGTGACCCAGACTGGGAATGCATTCATATCGTCAGCCATTTGGGTACAATATCACATACTATGTCTTTGCTAAGTCTTTGTGCCACTTTTTCCATAAAAAAAATTCCCATTGCAGTCATGTGCTATCACCTTCCTTCCATCTACAGATTTACTGTGGTGGACTTGGCTGGTAAAAATCATATAGTGTCAAGGCAGCTAGGGGTTCAGCTCAGAACTCTGTCAGCTCTTTTGCCACACACTGCTTTCATGAAGTGCCTCAAATCACCTCACCCTTTCTGAAACACCAAGAAAAAAATTAAAAAGCATTTTTCCAATGGATCTTAAGAAATCTTCACTGTAGTCCTTGGGATTCACTTTGCTAATAAACCTATAGATGTTTCAATATCAGTGCTACTTTGTACAGATTTTTACTATTCTATTCTATCCAAAAAAGCCAATAGTTGCAAAAAGTATTCTTATAATACAGTAGTTACCAACTCAGGACTGCAAGTATGGCAGTCATGACCTCCTATGGACAGGGAGTGCCTGGAAGCACAGTGGTCAGAGCCCTTAAATAGCCACATGTGGCCAGGGGTTGCCATCTACAACAACTGGAGATACTTATGAACAAGCAGAAACTGGTAACTCCACTAGCAACTACCAGCAGTGAGTTCACCAGACTTGGGGATCCTAAAAAGTGGACTCAGATAATGAACATGGATTAAATCTACCCTGTGAAGTCACGCAAAGCCTGCAACAAGTTAGTCACTGTGTCCATTTCCTGAAGAACTAAAGAGTTGTCACGCCAGTCTCTTTAATAACATGGCATCTTTAATTAACTTTTTGAGGTGATATCATCACTAGTATTTAAGATGAAATTCATTATTTCTCCACTGAAAGCTTCAGAGAGCCTGGCCACTTCTGCATGTGTACAGTAGATAATTACTTCAGTCTTTATTGGACGTTGTTCACACTGATCTAAGGGCCAGAGTTCCTCTATATCACACCACCTTGATCCAAAGCTGAACTTTATTGCAAATCTTTACAGCTACGCTTTTCTCTGGAAAGTGCATCTGACTTACTTATGACTTTGAAAGAACCCTACATTATCATAACATGCATCCAGATGCTGGAATTTGCTGGCTCATTTTTTGCTTTAGCATCATATCCACTAAGCTAACTTGTATTCAGCCTTCAAAATTGAACTTGAGTCTCAATTTCCTTGGAACATCTTTCCTTACCCCAGTTCCCAGACTCTCCCTCAGTCATGGAGACACACAGGTGACTGTTGTCATCCTCCTCCATCACCTAAATAAAGACAAGGACTCTATCCCATTCAACTTTGCTGTCCTGAGCATCAGTGGTGCCTGCAAAGACTATGAATAATTAGTATGTGTTCATTCTACAAGTTCTGAAGATAACTGGTAGACAGCATCACAGATGCATCCCAGTGTCAGGTAACAGGCAGCATTAGGAAAGCACCCGCAGAGAGTGAGCATGCAGGTTCTTAGAAAGCCTCTCAGGACTTGCTCTTGCAGAAACATTCACTAAGCTCTAGACATCAAAGACAAGTGTCTGGATGTTTTAGAGGACCTAATCACAAGTATTCCAGAATCCTCCCCATAGGGGAGGCTTGTATAGACAGACAAAACTTTGACCTGTCCCTGAAGATATGTTGCATCATCAACTCCCATGGTGCCCAATCCTCCCCAAGCCCATGTCACCATACAGTGTTCCCACCACACCATGAACACACAAAGTGTTCTACCTACCACTACAAATGGACTCAGTCAGACGCCATGATTTCTTTAAAAACCTTGAAATGGTCCTTTCTCTTGGTGACTAAAATAATTCTTAGTGGTCATGGCATGGCAGTGCCTGAGAAGAACTGAGGCACCTCCTATTCTTAGCCTTTTGAAAAAATAAAGTGTTTGGAGGACTGCAGCAACAAAGAGCCGAACTCTGTAAGAAATGTATGAGAAGGTGACTTGAGGAGAACGTGTCCTCATGGACTAGTTGATGGTACTATGTCAGCTCCTTCATTCAAAAACATGTGCTTTCCTGTATTCGGAGGAGCCAGGCACCACCACCCATTAAAGTATCATTCAGACAGGAAGGCTGCATGGAGTGGGAGTTCCCAAGGAAACCAAGAGAGAGAATTTGGTTGGCGCAAGTGTTCTCCAACATGGCCCTCGGGAGCCTATCACTGCTGGGGTCAGGAGGAGACACACCTGTTTGAAACATGACTTGAAGTCATTTGGCACAGAGGCATCTGCTTGGGGACAGCTCACTGCAGTGACAGGGTTGCTCAACCTGAGCAGAGGTGCTGCCCCATCACTGCCACATGTGACCCTGACACACAAGTGTCAGCCACTGCTGGAGCAGTATTAGCAGCGACACTCAAGGGCAAAGACAGGCTCTGTTCCTCAGCAGTCACCCATGGGGACCCTGTGCTCTCTTGAATCACAGGGAGCAGTCACAGAACCTAATCTGAGGAATCCAGCGTGGACTTCGTCAGATTCAGACAGCCGTGTTGCCCCACTGCAGGGACATGGTAGCCGGGCACTGTGTGTTCCCTGAGCGAAGCTTCGTCACTTCTCTCTGATGAAGAAGGACCATCGAGACACTGCACTAGAAACAAGGGGAAGAAAACCCTCCTCAAACAGTATTCTGTTACAATTTCAATTTCTTGTCTTTTAAAAAATTTTTTAGTTGTAGAAGGTCACAATACCTTTATGCGGTGCTGAGGATGGAACTCAGTGTCTCACACCACTCTACCTCTGAACCACAGCCACAACCCTGAATTCAGTTTTTTCCTCTTTCCTATCCACACCTCCTCACTCTAATCTACATTGTTTGGGAGGAAGGATAAGATCAAGCTAAGAATCACAAATCGATCATTGCAAATCTGAGTCTACCTTTGCAGTATCTTAGCGACACATTCAGTAGAGTCTCCACAAAATACAGGGTCTCCAGTATTAGCACGTGGAATAACAAACACCCCGTTACACTCCAGCTTTTCGTGCATTTTGACACTGACTAGTTGATACTCAGTGGCTCTCTAAGACAGACACCATTATCCTTCTGTTCAGAATAATCTAAAGCTCACACTGAAAGACTGCCTAGGTTTTAACTTGAAGATAAGAGGCAGGATGCCTACTTGGTATCCAGATTCTTGTTGCCATACATAACCCACCCTAATTTAATGATGCCTACTGATAACATCACCCCCTTTCTTTCTGAGCAATAAATAAATCGAAATACACTTACTGTTTGGAAGTCTCAATTTTTATGCCACTATCACTGAGCTTGGACAACTCTTACATTCAAGATGGCAGACCATCTCAGCATTTGCAAATTGATAAACCACGTATATCGTCTTGAAAAGTCTGAAGGCTCAGTCACCATAATGTCCAGAACCTTGATTTGTTCTTTCTCAGTCAAGGAGAAGACAGAGGTCATGATTTGGCAGAACCACCCAAATGTGTTAGTCAGAGCTTCTCAGCTTTCCCCGCTAACAGCAACATACCCAGAGCTCCCTGCACTGACTTCTTTCCAATTTAGACTGTCCGCCGGTCCTCATGAACCTATTTGCTCTGTGTGTTCCATAACTTGCAGATCCTGCCTACCAACCATACTTAAAACTTGTGACCACCCCATCTTCCTTCTTCCTCGAGACAACTGAAAGACACTCAGTACACTGTTTATGTTCCTTCTTCTCAGTTCCCATTCAATAGACCTGCACCACTTTTGCTCATTTAGATGCTCTGGAAGCTTCCTAACTCACTTCTGTCAATCACCCCCTCTTAGGGACATGTTCTGTGGGACAATTCTGTTCCAGGGCCAGACCCATCTCACCCAAGTACAGTCACCAGCACATTGCCATCAAACTCATGAACATGTCACAGCCCCCATTTTCCTGGTGATTCCAGAGCAAGTCCCCAGCTTGACTTATTTTCACACCTGCCCTAAAAGCATAACACTCACTGAGTTACTCTCCTATAGTAATCTTCCTTCCCAAAGAAGTTTCCTTCACCAAGAGATGACAACTGCAAGGCCCATCTCAGTCCTGCCATCTTCCTTCACTCTTTGGTAAGTTTACCCAGCATCCCTGCTTCCTATTAACTACTGTAACCCTGTTTTTAAATGAGCAATGATGACATAGAGGGCATCAAAAAGCAATGAAATGAACACATTTATATAGATAAAAATTTGACAAGTGCACATGCTTATGTGGTAATGTCACATAATGTCTCTCTCCCTGAGACAGCTGTCCATTACCCAGAGAGTTCCTATGCTCTTCCCATAACTGCTGTCTCGGGGTAATCTTTATTCTTCTGTGACCATCCTGGATTGGTTCAGCCTGTCCTGCATCTTCCAGCCTGTCTGGAATCTTCCTCTTCATCTCCCCTAATCACTTACTCATGTCATTATCTACACACAGTTCCAAATTCCTCAAGTCCTTTATTCCCATGTGTTACATAAAACAGTTGCTGTTCTTCATCTTTTTGGTCTTACTCTACAACTATCCTTTCATGGGCTGAGTGTGCAGCCAGTTTATTTTCCTGACTCAGAGAGTTCCCCCCACAGGGTTATATATATATTTGATAGTCAACAGGTATTTTTGGAATTAAAGTGAACAAGTAATCAACTCTGTTCTTCGGTTACTTACAGGTGGCTTTAGGTGGAAGGTACCATGTTTGTGTAGAACTGTATACCACTGCGACAAGTTTTACAGAGCTGAGGGGTTCACTGCTAATGATGGGAAGAGGAAGCCAGTGAGATATCTACAGTACCTTGTTATAGTCTGTAAAAACTGACAGCAAAGACTCAGGGGCTTGTACATTAAAATTCTGTTTTGATATGACCACATGCCTGGGGCAGGTTACCATGCCCTGAATTTTGTGGAGTATATGACTATAAATTTCAAACTAAAATGTCAAACATTCTATCTGTTCTTGAACAATAATGGACTCAGATGAAATCTAAATTCAAAGTCTAAATGCCAGTCAAATATGTACTAGTAAAGACAATGTCTTCCAGTTGCCCTTTATCTTTGTGTATGCTGTGAATCTAAAGACAGTCCAAGAGACATTATTTAGAACATTAACTAGGTTCTGGTGTTTCCAACTCATAACTGGACAAATTAAAAAATGCTCCCCACCTCTCTGTACCAGCATCATCTGCTGCTGCACTGTCTCTGAGCTGGAGCCAGCTGCTCTGTTGAGACCTACCTCTACCTTTCAACCAAGCCATGACAGTGACTACCACCAGATGTGCTGCCTCTGACAGCTCCTTTGCCATCACAAGCCACTCAGTAGAGGACTCACAATTATAGAACAACTATTAAAAGTTTTAGAGCTGCTAGAATGACAGAGAAGGAAGTTTCCACTGCATCTCTCTCGTCATTATTTGCGACATTGTGGATGAGTGTATTTAAGTAGAATAAATTACTTGATCATTAACCAATTTAGTCAGTGAAAGCCTTAGTTTCCAGTAGTGATGGTTTGCAAATGAATCATAGATCCACTTTCCTCCTATTTTTTGAGAGCAGAAGTTTCTAGGACTTTTTATTTCAATGTTGCTAACTTTCTGACCATTCACTGTTACAGTCATAGGTCTTTGGGAACTTGACCATGAGACCAATTATCTTTTGGAACTACAAGGAGAAGATACAGGAGAAATTGTAGAAAGAAAGGACAGACTGTTACTCTAAAATTTCAAATATGTGCTCAGTTAAGTCCAAATTCATGTCATCTGACAAACTAAGGAAACAGGCAAAGAATGAAACCATGAAATGATCAGAAGCACTAACAGCATAATATTGTCTGATCTTGCTACATGCAAAGAATTTCTAGGGCCGTGTTTCTCAACCCTGACTGCACAATGCAATCACCTGGGGACATTTTGAAAATGTTGGTGCCCCGGTAGGATGCTAGACTAACCAAATCAGCATACCTAGGGGAGGGCAAGATGGGGAGAATCCAAGCATCGGTGCCCTTCAGAGGTCCCCAGGTGATTTTCCCATGCAACCCTGGCTGAGAATCCTTCCTTTTAATGTAAAAAAAATACCCAGAGATTTCACAACCTACAAACATGGAAGTCCTCATACTAACTATAAACCAAACAAATCAAAACAGAGGAAAATCTTGGCAATACAAGTAATTTAATTTATAATATAAATTTATAAAATTTATAAATATTCATAAGAAGAATAAAAAGGTGGGTGGGGCTCACAAAAACAGAAGGAAGACCAATAGAGGGGAGGGGGCTAGAAGAGAAAGGAATGAGGAATCAACTCTACCCAATAATGCTATGTCCACGCATGAATATACCACAGCGAATTCCATATATATCCACATGTAATTAAAGAAAACGGGGCAACGATAAGGTGCAGAGAAGACTCGCAGACTTGAGTACTCACACTTGACCTCAAAGGGCCATCATCCATTCTCAGTTCTAGGAAACAAGTAGCCAGGTTTTGATTTTAAGGAAAAGTTGAAACTTCAGTTTTACATGACAACCTTGGACTTTTAAGTGTTAGCGATTCATTGACAGTTTTTAAAATATACTGTGCACATTATTCTATAGGTCAGAATCCCTCCACTGGTGACCAGATAGCGACTCCATCTAAAAGCTTTCCTTTTTTTCCTTCCTAACTGTCAAATGAGGCTAATCACACGCGGGATTTTGTGGCAGGGGTCAGAAATAATGGAAGTGGAAAGCACTTTAGAAATCATAATGCGGCAAAGAGGTTATTAATATCATTAATGGTAATCATAATCATTGCACCATATGACTAAATGCTTCACAAGTTGAGGAGAGAAAGAAGGATGATTTCTTTTTAAAGTCCATTCGGCCACCGACAGCAGAGGCAGTATGTCCCTTGCCCTCTCATCTCATCCCTTGTGTGTAACAAGTGAACGAATGGCCATCGGAGAGACCAGCCCAGCCTGCTCCATGGTCCTGCATTCCTACAACTCATCTTGAGGAAACAGCCAGCTCATAGTAACCCCTGTGCATCAACGACAGTTGTCACCATGGATCTCCAGTTAAGGATGTGTGGTAGCCAAGGTGTCAAGAGAGCACAAGACAGCAAGCGCTGTGTGTTTGAACTGCTTTCCCACTACAAACCTTCCGACAGGATAATCTGGGTAAAGAGTTTTATTAGCACACACCCAGTGCAACGGTTATCTGCTGGTCACCATTTGATACATATGATGTCACAGAGTAACATCATTTTTCTTTATTCCTTCTGTCAAGCTATCTAAATACTCAGTTCCCTTCCAGACAAGTTCCCAGAATGTTAAAAGATACAGAAACTGGGGAATGATGCTGTATTCCTCTCCATACTGCACACACTAATGGTGTCTCACTTTTATTGTCTTTGAAAGGCCGCTCATGGGAATGCTGGCTGGGGACAGAAATCAGAACGTGGATCAATATCCTGATAAGTTACCATGGGGGCTTACTTACATCAATTGCAGAGATTTTGGGAAAGTGCCTCCAGGATTTTTTTTGTCTATACTCAGTAAATGTTTTTATTTGAAAGAAAAAAATGTTTCATTTGTTCTAAGGAATGTGCATTACCTTCCCTGTCCCTTTATTTTTTTAAAAATTTATTTATTTTGATTCATTGTACACAAATGGAGTACAGCTATTGTTTCTCTGGTTGTACACAAAGTAGAGTCACACCATCTGTGCATTCATACATGTACACAGGGCAATGATGTCTGTCTCATTCTGTTATTATTCTTACCCCCCACCCCGACCCCACCCCTCCCTTCCCTCTATGCTGTCTATCCTTCCTCCATTCTTGCCACCCTTCTACCCCACATCATGCATCATCATTCACTTATCAGAGAGATCATTTGGCCTTTGGATTTTTGGAATTGGCTAATCTCACTTAGCATGACAGTCTCCAATATCATCCATTTACCTGCAAATGCCATAATTTTATTCTTCTTTGTGGCTGAATAATATTCCATTGTGTATATATACCACAGTTTCTTTATCCAATAATTCATCTATTGAAGGGCATCTAGGTTGGTTCCACAATCTAGCTATTGTGAACTAAGCAGCTATGAATATTGATGTGGCTGCATCACTGTAGTAATCTGATTTTAAGTCCTTTGGGAATAGGCCAAGGAATGGGATAACTGGGTCAAATGGTGGATCCATTGCAAGTTTTCTAAAGAATCTCCACACTGCTTTCCAGAGTGGCTGCACTAACTTGCAATCCCACCAGCAATGTATGAGTGTACCCTTTTCCCCACATCCTCGACAACACCTGTTGTTGCCTGTATTCTTAATAAAAGACACTCTAATTGGGGTGAGAGCACTAATCTCCAGAATCCACAAAGTATTCAAAAATCTTTACACCAAGAACACTAATAACCCAATCAATAAATGGGCCAAGGAAATGAACAGACATTTTACAGAAGAAGATCTACAAGCAATCAACAGATATATGAAAAAATGTTCAACATCCCTAGTTATAAGAGAAATGCAAATCAAAACCACCTTAAGATTTCTTCCCTGTCCCTTTCTGGGTCGAGTCCAGAGGTTGCAAACATTGTCTGTTTCTTACTGCTCTTTCAACCTAACGACTTCCTGCCTGGCTTTCCATTCAGGCCCAGGAGGATGCCCTCATAGCTATTTCTACTAGGAGCACCTCCAGACCTGATTCAGTTTGTGGGTTCAGCTGGAATGTGGCAGATGAAAATGGAACTAAGCTCCACATCCTTCACCCTCCTTGGCCTCTCTGCCCACCTTCTCCTGATGCACCCCGTGTTCAAACCACTGACCAGTGCTGCGTACCTCACATCTCCCTGCACCAAGATCAAAGAGACCAGAGAATGCAAACTCCAAAGATGACGAATTCCCCATGGCTGAATCCCTATGAACATCAAATCAAATTAAAAAGCCTGAATCCTATCTTCCTAGACTCGTGAAACCCAATTGACAAGTCAATCGCTGCAAAGCACAGGGTCGGAGGACGTGAAATCTTCACTGGGCTCCCAGAGTGTCAGGTTGCAAGCAGCAGCTTGGTCCTGTGCACCGCCAGGAGGGAGAATTGGAAATGAGCCCTCGTGGACCTGTTTCTGACTGACTGACAAGCCTTGCATTTAGCCTCTGCAGGTGGTAATCTTTCCCAATCTGACCCCAATTCTCCTTTCACTGTCCAAAACCTCCTGCTACTTAGGAGTACACTGGGGCAGAATTTATTTCACCCAGTTCCTGCAGAAACAGCTGACCTTATTTTGTCAGTGCCTGGGGAGCCTCTGGTTGGTTGTTTTAAATCACAAGAGATTTTGCTAAGCCCTGAGTATCACTTTAAAGACCTGTCAGCATATAACATCTTTGTTTCCCTTTCTCTCTTGATTTCTAACTTAAATCTAAAGGTTAGCTCCCCAGCCTCATGCAAAAAGAAAAACCTTCCCTCAGTCCTGCAGGCCATGTGCTGCTGTCACATGGGTTGGTTTTCCCCTCTTCAAGTGTGTTTGCTTGGGTGGACCAGTCAATTTTCCAGCCATCACGGTGCAGTTAGTCCTGTCAGAACCAATATCCACCTTCTTGATGGAACCTATTAGTGTCATATAGTACATGTGATTTCAAAGGCATGCTTGTAATTTTTCTATCAACAGTCTTTGCCAGGTTACCCATGCTCAACAAGGCTACTAGCATATACATGTGTGCTGTGTGATGATTTGTTTGTTTAAGAAGTAGCAAGGATGTGTGTGCATGTATCAGAGTTAGACTCATTAGTGAGCGAGTCTGGGTTGCAAACCCTTTTCTGGTCATAAAAGGTCCTTCTCTAATGTGAAGAAGCAGTTCCCACCTGGACACTTTAATGAATCAGGATTTCTTTTCCCTGGGGACTCACATGAACTATGGATTCTGCAGGTTATTTTCAAGGGCCAAGGGAGGGGTGTGTGCTGATAGAGGTGACCAGATGGAGAAACAAAGTGCTATCCACTTGCTTCCTCCTCCTGTCTTAACGTTCCTTTCATGTAAGTTTAAGGACTATGTGCTGCATAGGTAATTGATTATGTGAAGGAAACAAGAAAAAGAACCTTACAGGAGAATGATGAGGTAGATGTGGATACCCCACCATGAGAATCAGAGACTCAGGAGGGCTGAGGCAGGTGCACCCCAAGGGCAAGACCCTGCCTCCAGAAAGAACACTAAAGGGGCTGGGAATGTAACTGAGTTGTAGAGCACCCCTGGGTTCCCTCCTCAGGACAGCAGAACACAAAGAAAATGTGGGATATACACAATGGAATCTTACTAAGCCACAAAGAACAACAATATTATTGTCATTTGCAGAAATATTATGTTAAGCGCAATAAACCAAACCCAGAAAAGTCAAGAGTCCTATGTTTTCTCTCATATGTGGAAGCTAGAGAGGAAAAAGGAAAGTCAGGCGGTGGGGTCATGAAAATCAAAGGGAGACCAGTAGACTAAAGGAAAGGGACCAAGGGGAGGGGACAGAAAAGGGAAATATTGGGGAATGATATAATTTGGCCAATATTATTATAATGAGTGTATGCATGAATATGTAACAACAAATCC
This sequence comes from Glaucomys volans, assembly GCA_020662805.1. Taxonomy (NCBI): domain Eukaryota; kingdom Metazoa; phylum Chordata; class Mammalia; order Rodentia; family Sciuridae; genus Glaucomys; species Glaucomys volans. The sequence continues at coordinate 798,360 of JAJEJO010005562.1, forward strand.
CACTGTTATGTATAATTATAATGCACCACTCAGAAAAGTATACAGAAAAAAAACAAAACAAGAATCAGTCCAGAAAAACTTCATTTGTTTAAACTCTCATTTCCATTTCAGTGTCCCAACCTGACTGGTCCTCCTATTTGGTCCGTTTCAATCCCACCCCTTCCTGCTCTTAGGGAGAATGTGTTTGTGTACTTTCCTATTCTTACTATTTTCCCATTTTTCAGAAAGTATTGTTCCTTTTCCCTTTAGGTCTCCTTGCCCACTCCCACTGTACATTTACCTGAAACAGGAAAGTGACTCAATTGTAGGAGAAAATACAGGGAGGATGGGAGGCTGCCAGAGAGAGGTGGCACAGATGAGGCTGGGGTGAGATTATGCACAGCAAGGGAGAGGAAACCGAGTCCTCTGGAACTGAATGCAAACCCCACAGACGGCCCATGGCGGGGTTAGGCATGGGCATGACATCGCTTCATTCAGAGCAATGATAATGTGCAGGTGCATTCAACAAACACATGTGCTCCAGATGGGTGTGGGTAAGGGGGGATAGAAGGAGTCACAGCTTGAGTGGGTAATCCTGCTATTTAAAAAAGTAGGTAGACCAAGGAAGGACTGGGTCTGGGGACAGCAGAAAAAGGACAAACCAAAAGCACCCAAGTCATCTGAGATCTAACCCATGGCCATTCTTAATATGCCTTGTGCATTATTTCCTGTATATTTAGCCCCACAAATTGGGTATTTTAGCCAGAGGAAAGTTACCTGGCCCTTGGAGCTCACTAGAACACACAACCACTTTCTAACAATGGTTCCACTGCCTTGCTAGAAATGAAATCAAGATATGACTTATTTGGGTGCTAGGGATCTCCAGAGAAATATATAATCTCTCCCGCTCCTTGGAGTGTACTTTGGGAGCTCCTGAAGGAAGAAATAACGCAATCTCTTAACTTCGGTCTCTTAATGTGGCAATGAAAATTTTAAGCCATTGGGTATGAATGGTTTTTTTTTCATATTAGTAATAATAAAAAATGTGTGTGTGTATAGGCATGTTTATTTATTTGATGGAAACAGGAGAAGGAAGAGGGGAAACAAAAGAAAACAAAACCCTAGGCAGACCACAGCAAGACCTAGAGACCTGGGCCAAAGAGGGACCGAGAGGATCAAGGCAGGCAGCTGCCTCTAAGACCAGGGTAGAGAAGGCGCATTTGGGAATGTGGGGACACGTCTTGAGACGCAGCCAAGCCACACTTTAAATAGTCTGCCGCATTCCCAGGTGATGGCCTCAGGAGAACTACAAATATGTGTCTCTGAGGACTTGGCAGAAGCCAGGGTTGGTGCTGTCACAATAAACAACGGGGTTCAGTCAGGTGGGACTTGCTGATTCTCCTGCCAGTGACAGTTAGAGTGGCCTGAGACTGGTTAATGGAAAAACCAAAGGAATCGCTCATTTTCCCTGCAGAACACATAGTATCTCACCCTGCCAAATTCAGTCCCCCAGGAAAATGCCTGCCTAGAAGGAAATGGAAATTTCCTTCCATTCAATACCTGCTTCACAGGCCAACATGGTAAAATAAACCTGTTTGGGTACAGTTTCCAAGACAGACAAATTTCTGGCCTTGCTGACGGTGGGTACGTTTGTTTTTGTTTTGTTTAATTTAGCAAGACAACGTAGCAGAGATAAATGAATAAACCAGACAGAGAGACACTGCGGCAGTGCTCAATCCCTCCTTTCAATGAGTTGACAATTTTTATGCTTTCACGATTTTTAATATTGTCTTTGGGAAGGACATTGGCATTTACTTTGAAAAAAATAAAAATAAAAAGATTGTGGACTGAATTCAGCTGCTTACCATCCTCCTCCCCCAACTATCCCTACTCATAATGTGGCCTATATAATTTTCTACTGAAATTTATTTCCACTACTGGTAACGAGGGGGGAGGATGAACAGAGGTGTTCCTCTAACAAGGAGAGATGTTCTAAGCCAATATGAATTTAGTAGTAATTGTTAATTTCACAGTGGTGATAATAGATTGTTATTTTTATAATAATTATAGCACATCATTATCTAGTCTTCAAATGGAAAATTTGAGTACTTAATTATAGGGTGAGTTATTTGTTTTTATGTTCTTTCCTACATTATTTGGATTTGAATGCTGATGTCTCTATATCCAGCTCATTCAGTAGAGGGAAGAAAACTTCTTTTTTCCTCCATAAGGAAAATATGATAATTTTTAAAATGACTTAATGATACCTAGAGGCCCATGATAGGAAGAGCCATGACTATTTCCCAAGAACTGGCTTGCTGTGAACACAGGAGCCAAGGGCGAAGGCACTCTCGGGTATGAATTCTGGCTCTGCCAATCTGCAGCCGTGTGACCCCTGATGTAATTTCTTGAAGCCTCCTTTCCATCTCCTTTTCGAATCTGAACTTGGTGATAAAAATGGTACCCATTTGCTGTGCTACATGGGGACAAGTGAGATGCTGTGCATGACATGCACAGAGATGGCCTCTGGTTACTATGCTCAGAAGGTGGCACATCATGACAGGCCCAGCAGAAATGTCTCAGTGATTCTCTCTGCTGGCAAAGAATATATTTCTGTCACCTTGAAAAAGGAAATGTTTCAGTGGCCGAGGCTCTGGCCCTAATTCAGTTTCAGATGCGTAAAATTATTAATTGTAGCAGCACTGTTGGTGAAGGGCAGCATTCGTTTCTGTCGCAGAGGACAATCAGGGGTCATTTTCTAAGAACACACTGAGAACATTCAAAGTACATAATAATATCCTCAGAAAACCAAAACAATGTCAGAGGGTCCTTAAGACATTGCAGAAGGGCACTCATAAAAATTCATGAAGACTCTCTCATACCACCCCCAACTAAGCTGTAATTCCTGGTGTTGGAAAGAAAATGGTGTTTGTGTGTGGCGGGGGGTGAGCTTCCTTTTCATTCACAACATGAACCTTTAATAGCACTGGGTATTTATATAGCTCTGATAAATGACAGGATCCCACAATTTGGAGACCCAAAAGGTTTCTCCTTTCTTTTTCAAGTTTTGCTTCAGCACCTACAAAACAAAGACCTAGCCATGGACGTTATGCTGGAAAGATAATTAAAGCCACAGTTTAAATCAGGTACCAGTAAAGGAGAGGTGGTCAAAATAATGTTGCTTCAAAATAATGTTCCTACTTGTATTTCCAAGTGCATCATGCAAGATTCACCCTTCAGTATTCATCTGCCTATGAACTGCCAGTTTGTTTGTTTGCACCACCAGCCTCTCTGCTACTGCAGAGATGTGAGAATAAGATGATTATTTATAGGCTTCTTAATGCCTGTTTTGCTGGACGGGAGAATGAATTTCTAGAATGCAGGCTAACTGGCAAAGTTTCTGCTCTGTAATTGAGGCTGGTGGCAGGGGGAACAGGAATGGGAAGAGCTATTTACATACATCTCATTAGGCCTCCTTGGGAAAGAATCCTCAGTCTGACTTTATGAGACTTGCTTCTTGGGTTCCACTAAGGGAATTTCAACCCAGGTCAACATATGAGCCAAAGGAGGGCTCACCACCATATTGCTTCCATTATGAATATTTGGGAAGCAGCAGCAATTCAGAGAGAAGAGGATGTGATCCTAGGATTCATGGCCAAAGCCAGTCTTCAGCCAACAGGAATGAGATGGGGGATGAATTCTCCGATTCCCAGGGCCAAGCATCCCTATGTAGCATTTAGCTTAACCTCTCACTCCTGCCAGTTGGTGAGTATCTTTACACTCAAGCATGCCTTCTTCCTCCTAGAAGGAAATGGACAAGTTCTAAATAGATCACTTTTACCAACATTTTGGGAGAAAAATAGGTCATACACTCATAAAAAGCAGTTCATTTATCTGGTTGAAAGGTCTAAGCCAAGGCTTCTAGTCAATGAATGGCAGTTTGTTCATTCTGAACAACACAGTACCTTTTTATCTAGAATAACCACGCAGTTATTCTTCTAAGTCAGGATATGTAGGAGAGTGAATGAAGGAAACCAGTAATAAGTTATGGCACAGTTATAAAAAGGACTACCACTGTCCAAAAGACGTGGGCATCCTAGTTAGGTCCCAGGGATGTTACTGCTCCTGCCAAGGACCAGGACAATGAGAGGATAGAAAAAGCGTGTATGTGCTGAGAGGGAAGGAGATGGCCACTTGGTACAGGTTTTCAATGGCACTTTCTGCACCATATTGGATCCATATATTGGTGGTGTCTTCTGAAACAGCACTAGGTGGGTGTGCGTCAGCTCAGCTCTGTCACTTCCTGGGGTGCAAGTCTGTATCGTAGCCCCTTAACCCCTTTAAGCCTCAGTTTCTTCATTTGTTAAGTAAGGAGAACAAACATGGCCCCCACAAGATATCATTTCTCATCAAAAATGTTTTTTCATCTGGGTGTGGTGGTGCATGCCTGTAATCCCAGCAACTCTGGAGGCTGAGGCAGGAGGATCATAAGTTCAAAGCCAGCCTCAGCAACTTAGTGAGGCCCTAAGTAACTCAGTGAGACCCTGTCTCCAAATAAAATATTTTTAAAAAGACTGGGGATGTGGTTTAGTGGTTAAGTGCCTCTGGATTCAATACCTGGTACAGAAGCAAAAAATAGGTTTTACAGACCCCATATGGCATTTCTCCCACCCTATAGTTTGTATCCTATGGCTCTTAAGCAGGGATACCTTTTCTCAAGGAACAAAGTTGATGGAATCTACTGGTCATTTTGAGTCACATCAATGGAAATAATCAAAAGTATTCCAATGATTTCTTAGGAATTACAAAATAACAAAAAGAAATGAATGATTAAGGAGTGGAGTATTCCTTTAGACCAGTAATGATATCATCCAAATCTCCCTGAGCCCTTTCCATGAGGCAGGATCCAGGGATTATCTATCTTCACAACAACACAAGGGAATTCCTCACACACATGAGATGCATTCTTGACTCAGGGCCTTTGACAAACTACCTCTAATTACCCACTTGACTAAAAACATGTCATGTCCACACCAAGGCTCCAATTTCAATGGCTGCCTACCTTTTTTGAATACTGCAAACTTCATTGCTCTGAGTCTCCTTATTCTATTGTCCATTCTCCTATTTTCCATAGCATTTACCAGTAGAGTGTTTTATATACTTATTAAATATGTTTTGCTTTCTATCTGTCTGCCCCACCCTTTTACTACCTAAATACAAATCCCTCTATGACAGGCACTCAGTAAATCATAGCACTCATGATTATTTTAATTTAAAAAATATTCTCTGCTCACCTTCAGAAAATATGCAATTCTCACTTACAGAAACCTTGGTAGCAACATTATGATCAAAATATGGTCCAGGGTCAGATAATCCTGAACTGCCACAAAATAGCAGACATGGGGACCCACTGGCTTCTTCCGATGAACATCAATTTCTGAGGGTCACGTCCCCTCTCACCTAGAGCTTTAGGCTGCCATGCCCCAGAACTAGTTCTGCATCTAAAACCCTGTCCATCAGATTTCTCCATCCATGGTCAAGGGATGCAAATAGATTAGTATGCTCATTTCACATGGCTGGTTAATCTCAAGCCAAAGGTTTTGAGACCACAAGCTCAAATTCCTGAAGCAATGGCATGTAAAACAAAGTGAGTGCTGACTATGAAGTTGATAGTCATGTTCCAGAGAAATAAACTCAAATTGAAAAAAAAATGTACTGTCCACTCAAATATGCCTGAGAGCAGGGCTTACACAGACTTCAGCTCCATACGGTGTCACCTTGAGTCTGTGCAGCTGGCGGGGCAGGAATGGTTGTAACCATCATACAGACATAGGAAGAAACAGCATGAATGATTCCCCTAAAATATGGGGCTCAAAGACCAGTGTGGCTTCCAAATCCTCCTGGCTCCACCAGGATGCTCCTGTCCCTTTCCTTAAATCACCTTGTTGCGAGATTACCTCTCCTTTCTCTCCCTCTCTGCCAGAAGTGCACATCGTGCCCTACCACACATGGCTAACTCCAGCTGCCATTCTTCTTCAGCCATTCCCAGCTCTCTTTCTGAGGTCATACAACTTTATGGTTAGCCCCAGAAAAACATTTTTGAAAAAATCCACTGTGCTAGTACAGAGGACACATGAATAAACTGCAGGGTAACCTGTGCTGGGAAAATACCATGAACCTGGGCTTCAGTTGTCCTTCCAAAAATTTGCAGCTCCAAGTAATAATGACAAAGCAACTGGCCTCATCCATCACTCCCACATCTGCGGGACGACATCTTTGGCCCCTCCGCTATCCGTATAATTAAAGCATCACCAACTCCAATTATGATCTCTACCTCACTTTGTCTTTTCCTTATGAATGACTGGCCCTAGGAAAAGAATTTTTTTTTCTTAAATGAATGCAATATCAAATGGAGGTTGGCAGAAGCTATTTTTGCTTGTTACTTACAAAACAGCACACCACAACACTGGTAACTAATGACTTGGATCTCAACTAATGACTTGTGTCTTTCTAGGTTGGCTCATTTCTAGTCCAGTGAAGAGATAGAGACATGGGCTTTGGGACCTGCAAGCCCTGAGCTTTAATCTTGGCCCCTCACCTAACCATCTGTAGGAATTTGTTTTGGGTCCACCTTGTACATCAGTGGGTTTTTATCTCAGGAATCTCCTCGGATATTACAGAACTGAAATGAGCTACTGTAAACAGCACATCATAGAGTAGTCCCCATTTACTCACAGTGAAGCATGGGCCAATGTATTAAATGGAAAATTCTATAAACAATTCTAAGGTTTTAAATTGCATGTATTCTGAACAGCATGAAGAAATTTCTCACCACTTCACTCCATCCCACTTGGGATATAAATTATCCCTAAGTCCATGCTCCATACAATACCCATCAGCCAGACACTAGGTCACTTTGGGTATCATCAGATCCACTGTAGTGAGATCCCAGTGATTATCCCAACATGCAGAGTAGTGATACTCACCATTTTATCATATTATATTGTCCTATATTATTAGTTATTGTTGTTAATCTCTTATAGGGCTATAATTCTACTTCAACTGGGAAGAATGAGAATGTCACCCAGCATCTTTGTGCCTTGAATATCAAAAGCTTTTTAGGGTTACATGGAACAAATGTGACTGGATTGTTCTTGGGGAGACTGTGTGGACAACTGGTAACCATAGGCACACTGACATTATATGCATTATAGCTACATCTATGTTTATATATAGAATCCACCATCAAGATAGGTCTTCCCCAAGGTACAAAATCATTCCCAGAAATTGATTAAAAATAAAAGGATTAATTACATTGGCAAAGACCCCTTATTATAAGAAAGATTCAAGATGTATACATTTTGAGGAGGACACAATTTAATCCACTATTTTGGCCATCCTTAATGGATACCATCAGGTGGGACCTAGGAGTGGCTTTTAGATACTGAAAATGTTGTAACAAGAAAGAGATCATGAATGAACTTGTGCTTTTCCCAAAGTACCATATGGTTTCTAACTGTAGAGACAACTTCTCACCCTCAATAGGAATCTGCTTATCCCTGCCCTCTTCAGAAATTCTGGACATGTGGAAAAACTCAAAAATAAACGCATCCATTTTCATGTTTCTTTATAAAGAAACCATGTGTGAGATCTGGGTCCCACCACTTATAAGCTACGGACCATATTCTTGTTATATAAAGAACCTTGGTTTGTCAACCCATCATGTGATAATGATCACATTGTTCCCACCAGAGGATTAAAAGAGCAAATGAAAGGCACCTAGCACTCTACTTGACCTATGATAGCAACCTGAATTCTTATCACTTGGTAGCTCTCCAGTGCAAGGGTTCATTTGAGATGCAGTTTTAATCCCATTCATAAATTAAAAACTCTCTTTTGGAATATATATTATTGGAATATATATATTATAATATATATATTATTTTGGGGGGATATACATATACATATATACCTCCCACATTGGTATGGACACATGTGCATGTTATTAAATGTGTATTTTCTAGAATATATAAAATGACATGTACAAAGCATGGATGGCCAACAGAACAAAACAAGTAGTGTTTTCAGTACTCCATGCAGAGAGGTTAAACTCCCATCTGTGAATATCAGCATTCATTTATTTCTGTGTCAAGCTACTTGATGCCTCCACATGAAAGTATAAATTACCACCAACTTCAGAAATGTCATTTGACAAGTGAAGCATTGGGGGGAATAAAAAAGGTCAAGAACAGGTGCTAGGAAAACAGACAAAATAATTGGGGCTTTCAGACTGTGCATTAAAATGTAGAGGATATCCCTATGAGCCTGAAGGATGAGCTCACCTAAAATGGGCCTCATCTCCTAGTAAATGGAGCTGGGAAGAGAATTCCCATCCATGGTTGCTAATAAGTACTGACTTACAGGGAAGTACACAGGTATTTTGAAATGCAGTAAGTCTTAAATACCGTGACTCACTGCACAACAATGCCAAAGGAATAGTGAGTCGTAAAGCCTATTCCTCATGCCTCCTTCATGCTTCAGCAGAAAAGATGACCAGTGATGTAGAATACAAAATTCCCTTGTTGGAGCAATGGTCATGTTCTAGAGTTCTCCTCTCCTAAAGATACTGTAGTTCCCCAAGTAAAAATTAAAAAAAAAAAAGTTAAGAAATCAGAATTGGGGAACTATAAGAAGGTATTCATGAAAGGGTGATGGGGGGTGTCATGGTTTTGTGCTCACAGATCACCTTGGACGGGAACCACAGGTCATCAGAGAGAAACCACTTGATAAGCGTCTGGATGGGGTTCATGTGGATACATAGGTGTTCTGTTAACTCTATCCAGTCCACAGAGAAACAAATGCACTAAAGCAGCTGAGACATGCTTTTGGAGGAGGAAAAGGGGTTTTATGGGATCAAAAGAACCATTAGAGAAGAGCAGAGTTCAAAAATACCCACGCAAAGAGAAAAACAAGAATCTCCTCTTTTGTTGTTCACGTAAACTTTTAAGTGCCCACTCTGTTTATTAGTGTAAAACACGGGGCTTTCACAGTGAATAATGTTCACTCTTGAGACCCTCATATTCCAGTGTACTGGAGGAGGGAGGAGACATACGCTATCACATTGTAATAACAGAGGAAAAACTACACATTGCCCGGAAAATCAGGCAATCTTGATACTTAGCTGATTCTTGTGGGGCAGACCCAACCAATCAGACAGGTACCTTGGTCTCAGTATATGGATTAGACTATCAGCTACAGGAGACACTACTCCAGGGATCCTCCAACTGAGTGAGGCTTGCAGAAACCATTCTGCTCCCAGGCATGAGTCTCCACTCCTGCTACCCAGAGCATAATTATCGAACCAGGGTAGCTAGGAATGAAAACCCAATTAGCATTTGTTTTTCTGTAATTCCCAGCTTCACATGCATCAAAAGGGTTTCCTTGGGGTGCATGAGGGAACAGTGGGCCACAGATGTGAACATCCATATAAACACATTCTAAAATCTAAATGAATGTGAAAGCGTCAAGCCTTTGCTGAATCTCACAGTGAATTGTATAAACCAAGTTCAATCATTTTCATGAACTTGGAGAACACAGTTTTAAGAAACCCAGTAAGTGCTCACCATGTATCTTTTGAGTAGAGAATATTCTAAAAAGTTGAGGGGGAGGAAAATGTTTGTGTGAAGCATAAACAATATCATTTTGGGAAAGTGAAGACTGGTTCCCTGTCAGTATTTGGTAGCATTTTGGTTAAAAAAAAAATTGACAATCATTTTAGCTTGCTTCATCCTGTCTTGACAATTCATTCACTGGGTGACAATTAATGAAAGCCAGCTACAATAAGAGTACCTAGCAGCAGAGATATGTGAGATTCACCCAATTTTTAGAAAGAGTTTGATACACAGTGAAATATATCACATACTACATATATTTCATTGGAGATTTCATGCCAAAGTTTTGGGGGTTTGTTTTTTGTTTTTTTTTTTTCCTTGCAAAAAAGTGGGGTATGACCATTATGTGAATCTTTTTCAAAAAAGTATGCCGTTGATGGAGGATTAGGATGCAAGGAATACTTGGAATTTTTGTGTGTGTGTGGGGGGGAGAGAAAAATGATTCCATACATAGCAATAACATATCCTAGGAAAATCCGTATTCTTGTCTATAGTGTAGACAACAAATAAAATGACATCATCAAATAGTTACTCTCAAATCTCAAATTTCGTATAAATCTCAAATTTAATGTAAATTAAAATACATTTGAGTCTTTGAGCTCTCATTGATATTTTTGTTGTACATGCATGTCAACTTTTTACCCTTGCTGTTTTTTTAATGAAAACAAGGCTTAAGAGTTTTTGGAAGGTAAACACATTTCACATAATGCAGTATTGACAGTACTTGCTATCAAAGATTTAATTGCATTTTTTAGGCAAGAACTTTTAAGATTTCTACAAAGCCAACTTTCAAATGGGGAAAGCAATTCCTGTACCTTAGCTCAATATCTGAGTCATCCTCGGTCTGCATTGCTCTTCTTTCTTTCTCCCTGTCTTCTTCAAGACCAGTGAGGTGAGCAGTAGCTGCAGCTTGCTGAATCCTGGCCATCTTCCCCAGGAGCACAAAGGAATATTGCCATTTCCCTATTATTTGCAGTGCATCTGTATGCTTGGGTTTTCAGGGTGCAACAGAATGAGGAAAGCATACATTCTACAGTATCCCCAGCTGGAAGGTGGATGGCTTGTTGTTATTTTACAGAAATATGCTTTACCATGTAGAACTAATCAAAGAAGGAATCCATTTGGTTAAGGCAGGGGCACCATGACCATTTCAAGGCGTATTTTGTGATTTCAGTAATAGCCAGACTGTTTTAAAGTGATCACATGTACCACCCCACAGCACCAAGACTGACACATAGTAAAATCTCAATAGACAAAGATTCTTCTCACAG
>JAJEJO010005563.1:0-11232 GCA_020662805.1 Glaucomys volans
TAAAATTTACTCATAGGGGACTAAAAAATGAATAGTAAAGTTATTTAGTGATATAGTATTTGGTGAATTAGTGAAGTTTTAGGAATCACAATGGGTTAATTTCATTATGTTTATTTATGATGCTTGAGGAAATTCAGTGGACAGGGTCGTAATTCCATACTTATTGAACAACTAAGATTTTATGTTTGAATTAAAAATGGTTTTCTACAGAGCCAACATAGTTTAGGTAGTAAATGGAACAGGGAATTTGATAACTGAATATGGTAAAATTTAATGCCAATTTATATTTCTTTCAAAAACAAATTAGCTTGGTGAGACAGTTTTGCTTATCAATTGACAAAAGGAGAAAAACACTTTTCTTCTCCAACTATGCCTTTAACTACTTAAGTGAAAAGATATTATTGTTTAGCACACAGTAAAGTCTTAGTGGATATTTGTTAAATGCATATCACTTGAGATTTAAATTTAATATTATCTAAGCTAAAGACTCTAGGACCAATTCTGATACACTTAGAATCATAATTAAAATAAAACGCTGTCTTAGATTTTACAGAAACTTGCCAATGAGTGGGTATGGTGCTGCTTCTTTTCCAGAATCAACCCACAACTGGTAATCTTTCTCAGACCCCTTGGAGAAAAAAAAAATTAAAAGTCATGGTAAATCTTCTGTCTGGTAATGAAGGAGAATTATGTTTGGGTATTTTTGTGCTTTGCAGAGAAGAAAACTTGGAGACAATATGAATGCTATTCAGCTTCATGGGGTGACCATGGATTTTCTTAAAGACAGTGGTGCTGATTCCTTCAAACCCATCTCCCATTCCCCAAGAGAACTTGGGAATCCTACATTTTTTTCTTCCTGGCACTGACTAAGAATCTACAAACTGCATACAATGGACCCTCACTAAGTAAGTAAAGCCCACAGAATGTGACACCACTTTCAGGACCTTTCACAAAGGAAGAATAAAATTCTCATTTCTCAAAAGTTATTCTCTTTTGTAGAATCCTCACTTCTGGGATCTCTCTGGACTTCTCAGAGACTGCTGGACTTAACCTCCAATGTGACCCTACCAAGGCAACTTTACTGTCCAGAAAGCAGTCAATACTGCTGTGTCTGACTGTAAAGGAAAATATCAAATGCCAATTATTATTTCAGCTACTTCTGAGCAGGAGGAAAATGACCAACAGACTTTGAGGAAATAGGCAGCTAGCAGTGTGCAATGTCTTTAGTTTGGACAAACCCAGTATTGGGGAGAGTAAAGAGAAGAACTGTAGAGAATAGACCCAGTCATGGAAAACAATAAAATTATTCACTTGATATCAGATTTATAAGCCTTAAACAATATAGGTCCCTCTTGAAAGAAATATTAATGTACCCCAAATTTGCTGAATCACATAGAAGGGTACAGAAAAAATTGTTTTAATCAAAGCGGGGCAGAGATAGTCAATGCTGTTGGCAACATTTCACATCCTTATGCTTAACTTCTAATTAAAATCATGGTACCACCTTTGGAATGAAGGGTTCTGGCAAAGGAGAATACCATGCCAACCTCTATTTCCTCCCTCACCCCCAAAGTTTGTCATTTCTTCCTCCAATCCATCCCCAAGTCAAAGAGAAAGAAAATCTCATAAAAATCTTTTATTTTTATATAGTGTCTGGAAACACCATAAAAATCTCCTAGAGCCATTATAATCGAGGAGCCCCAATTCCTAATTTAATTCAGACTTTTGGTTTTAGCAGATCATTCACTTTGCTTAAAGGAATAGCACAGATAAAAAAATGAGTCATGTATTGATTAAGCTCAGTTTATTTACCTCAAACTATTCACTCTCTACTAAGATATAATTATCTAGGTAAAAAAATCAATGCAGACCTGCCTGGTTTACAAATTCATACAAAATTTAACCATACTGTAAAAAGTTACCAAATTTTGCTAATAAGTCATATTCCAAAGTTTGGTTGCCCTAAATTCTCAAGGGCTTAGTGTAGCATTGTCAAAGTGCAAATGTAAATGCAGTCAATAATACTATGGTATATCTTAAATGTGTCATGACGAATCATAGTAACAGTGTTTTCATAACAATAGAGAATCTCTCTAGAGAAATCATGCTGTTCAAGTGCTTTCCTTACTTTTCAGTCTTCTAAAAGTCACTCTGTTACTCAAAGTGCTCATTTTGTGTTGTTAACATAACTTATAAGGAATCAATGAGAGAACCTTCAATTTCTCACCCCTCAGTCATTCTCAAATGTTACATCTTTTCCATTTAAAAAAATGGTTTGAACTTGCTTCTGCCTCAGAAAACAAAAACCAGCAAAGGCCAAAAACAAACCAGGAAGAGTACACTATTCACATTAATGCTTTTCAAGTCCATTATCCCATCAAATCTGCTTTTCCCCCGCCTTTAGAGACATCAACCACCTCATTCTCAGAACCTTCAGCCACCAAATATGTCAAATGTTATTTATATAAAAATTTTATTATGAAGTAAATTCTTGAGAATTCTAGATCATTAGTATCTCTGATAATAAGCTGCCAGTGATAGAAGAGATAATATTTACAACTAAATAATTAACTATTACTTTGCATATAAATTATCACAATCTGTTTAGTATTAAGAATATCCAGCAGAGTAACTTACATTTATTCTTAGCATTGGTAATGACATGCTGATAACTTCACTTGCTGTATCTGAATTCTTTACTGCTATAGTTTTATACTATAGAAAAGAATAAGTGCAGCTATAAATATTGACTTTTAGACAGGTGAACAAATAATAATTGTCAAATAATCATTCAAGGACAAATCTTAATTTCAGTTGTGGACAGAGGGAAGCATAAGACAAGTACAACACAAACCTTTGATTATAAGGTACTCTCATTCCCTGATACATTATTCCATTTAATAAAATAAATATTTCTCATATGATGTTTGATTCACAAAACACAGGAGATTAACAAAGCAAGAAAAATATGAAATATGTTTAGAAGAGAGTTCATGGATGCCACTCCCAATCACACCCCCCCAACTCTCAAAGAAGCTGTTTCCTTGCCTAATTTCCATTACTCTATTTCCATAATGTAATGTGAATAAGAAAAGGAGAAACCTATATTCTATTTCTTCCTGAATGCTCTTTTTATAGTGTGGGGGCTTATGTCTTTGTTTATTATAAAATCAGCTTATGTAAGATCAGAAAAAGTATTGGTCACAAAATACATTTAAAGCATAATTGTTAATGGAGTCCTTTCTATATGTCTGTCACTGTGGCTACCTAGACATTTTGCTGTTGTTGAAATCTTTTCAGGAAGAAAAATTGATAGCCCTAACAAAAGGAACTGAAATTCTTAGAAAACTCAGTTCCTTTGTTCCAATTCTGTCATTGAAAAGGTGAGCTTTACTAGGTCTGTGGTAAACTCATTGAAAATAGAAGGACAATCTGCAGGAAACAAAAAAGGAATTCTGAGGTATCTAGAGAGAGCACTGAATTCCCAACGACAGTGCACACCACGCAATGCTACCAAAAATATGTTGGCTATGCACGTGTTTGACATAATTGTCAAATAAATCAGCAGTTAGGGCTCTGTACTTGACAGAGCTTACATGACACATAAAAGCAGAGTAAATGGGCACAAAATGATATAAATACAAAAAGCATATAAAAACAAAGCAACATGAAATCCGCTGATAATTTTCAACATGTTCTTTTATAACATTTCTTCCACATAGGCCAATTATTTGACAAAACCAATTGTCTTCAAAAGTTGTTTATTAATTGGATTTTAGTTTTTATAAAAATCATTTTAAATGTATTGATTTCAAAAGTGTTCTTTGTACACCCAAAAATTATGCAAAAGTAACTCAGAGCCCAACCAACAGGGAAGACTTGGAGTGCCCAACCCAGAAACTGTCTTCCACCAGAGTAACAAAGAAATGTTACATACACAGTCTTAACTTGAAATTTAATTTCCATAGAGGCTATGAATATTTTCTAAAGTCTATAAGTCCTTCAATTTAATTTGAAGAAACTCTCTCATGGAGTCTATAGTGAAGAATCCATACTCCCAATTACCTGGTTTCTGAGATACTTTTTCTTAACATTAGGTATACATTTTAAGAACAGTTATTATGCAAAGTATATATTTCTCTGCAGGCCTTTCTGGGAGAGAAAAAACAATTGCATTTCAGTGGGGAGAGTTCTTTGACTAGTAAACAAATAACAAGACAGACAACAGTAGAAATATGAGTATTCTGCTCTATATGAGCAGAATTTGCAGACAAATTGTGCACAACAAAAGCCAAGGATTACAAGAAAATAGTTTCCAAACATGCATTCCTAATGGGAAAAATAGCTCTCTGGAAGCAGGGCTCCCTGAGAGAGACCGTTGCCAATAAAACTACATCAGAGAGCAAAGTAGAGTGTCACTTCATTCTTGACTCTTTCATGGTTTCAGTGATGAAAGCAAAGCACCCCAACCTGCTCACAGCTCTTGTCAAAATGAGAGTGACACTTCAGTTTCTCCCACACACATATTTCCACACACAAAAGATGTGCTTAAAAAACAAGGGAGCTTTCCTAGAATTCCATAAGAGAAACAACAGCCACAATATCTTAATCAAAGTGTGTTTTATTTCTACTGTGCTACAGGGGACCCTTGTAGTCTCAAACTTTTAAAAATTGAGAAAAATTTTTTAAATTGAGGGAAATACCCTCAGACTGTAGCATCTGGCCCTCAGGAATTAGTCAGAACTTTTGCATAACCTTTTATTTTTATTGAAACATAACTTTTTGCTCAATGTATTTTCCACAAACAACACTATTCCATGTGATTTTGACCTACTGAAAAGTATAACACTTGATAGGTTTATAAAAATGTTTTCATCTTTTCCTTATTGACAACATCTTTGCCATAACTTCAGACAAAAAAAACCATACATAATAAAAAAACTATACATAATAACTTTGGTAGAAGTTTAAAATATCTTTACCAATATTATTGGTGAAAACAGTCTAATTCATTAAAAATATTATCTCTCACAGAACATCCATGTTTTTCCAGAAGTATCCAATTCATAAAATCTCAAAGAATGAAGAACTTTTCAAAACCACTCTCAAGAAGTGACAAGTTTGGAGACACTTGCTTTATGCTAAGAGGGAATACCTTCCTGTGGAAGTAACTTTAAGCCTATTTTCTCTTGAAAAGATCACAGAGAAACATTCACATCAGAGGGAAGAAAGACATATCTGAAAAGCAATATTCTTTCCAAGCATAAATGCTAAATACTGGAATTAATACTAATTTTTCTCATTCCATTTCCTCTAGAGTTTAGTTTTCATGCACACAAAGATAACCATATACCCTGGAAAATATTTCTCCCTCTTATTTCTAAACGCTTCCTTCCATAGCACATTCACTGTCTACCTGCCTGCTTGTCTGTTGCTATTTTTAACCATGGAGTTTTCTGTATTATGCAGGGATTTTGAATTTAGTTTTCAGACTTACAAACACTTACATGGAAACAGTTGTCAATATCCTGCAGGTATATCTTTAAGGGAATCCTCTTAGGTTCATCTTTCTCTTTCTCTGCTTTGATGTATCTAAACAAATCCAATGAGATCCCAAAAGAACACAGTCAGATGGATTTTGCTAATGGTTTATTTTAAAATAATTCTATTTTGCTAAGGTTTTCAATATATTCATGAGCTATTTTAAAAGATACATGAATGACTCATCACAGAGAGATTACACGATTGAATTAAAAGAGGTTTTGTAAAATTTCAGGACATGCCAGTTGTGGTAACACATGCTTTAAACCTAGTGACTTAGGAGACTAAGGCAGGACCACATGTTTGAGGCCCACCTCAGTGATCGAGAACCTCAGCAAGTTAATCAGACGTGTCTCTAAATAAATAAATAAGGCTGTGGATAAAGTGCAATGGCAAAGCATTCTGGATTCAAACTATAACCAAAAAAAATTTTCTTTCAGGACATTAAAAGTGAGGACTAAGAATAACAGATGAAGATCCAGTTAATGTGAGACTTGAGAATGATAAAAAGCTTCAGGGACATCTGTGTTATATTGTTATATAAAGCCTCCCTGCTTTTTTGAAGTTGTCAGGCCTCTTTCTGATAAGTACAAGAGGACAACACATGATACTGCACTAGATCAAACAAAAGCAATGAACTCTTTTACCTTTTCATCATTACTTGGGGAGTGAGAAAGGTAAAGAATGAGTCAAGGACTATAGTTACAACCAATGATCCTAAATTGACCACTTTAGCCTGTATGCTCAGTGATAGGGATATAATCAATCTTTGATTTTTTATGTACTCCAAAGAAAACATTGTGTTTATGGAAACTCAATACACACTTTAAAGAAGCTCCAATTGGTAGATTGGAGAAAACAGAAAGAGATTGAAGGTATTGCTTATTAATTTCTATCTATATGATCTAATTAGACCTCAGTGTTCTCCTTCCTGAAAGAATCCATATAATGAGAGGATGTTATTTACCTAAAGTTTTAGCTAATGTATAATATGAGCAGTTTATTGTAGGACAAATGAAAAACTTCCACCAAGTAGAAATGGAAGTTAGGGGCATGTCTTTGCAGAAAGATTTTAATTCACTTACTACATGTTAAAGTTTCAAAATAAGTATACTGAGAAAATACCTCTGAAGAAGATGAAGCCATTTTTCCTTTTTTTCCTAGAACTGCAGTCAAAATAAAAGGAAGAGAAAAATTAAACCACATAAGAGCTTATGCTAATATTTCAAAAATTGCAAATCCAAAGAAAATGTAAGCAAGACTGTTCTTGTGATGTAGTTCTTCACATGAGCAGCAAACCTGGCCTAATTGAGTTCTGGAGACCCTGAGTGAACAATGTTCCAAGGAAAAACTGCAGTCAATTTTAATTTTGTTAAATCCCTTTGGATGGATCCAAGGCAGATCCATTTTTATTCATTCCTCATTTGAAATTGTCTTCTTGGTTTTAATTTTAAGAATATTAAACATCATGAAGTAGTACTATCTATAGAAATTTGCTATTGAAAAGAAAATATAATATGGAAAATATCATGGACACAAGATATCATGAGAAAAATTATGATGGAAAAGAATAATGATACAAACATACGCTTCTTCAACATAGCCTCTAAATCCTGTGGTAGCAATTCAATCTCTGACTGGAATCCTAAGTTCTTTTTTGAGTAATTGTGAATATTCTCTCTAAAATATTCACCAAGGAAATCTGAGAATGTCTCTTATGACTCTCATTTAAGAGAATCAATGTCAGCCTCTAACTTTCCTGTCCATTTCCAGACACTTTTAAAAGGACTCAACATTATTTTCGAATGATGTTTCATTATGTAAATATCTGGAAACAATTCCCCATCAAACTTCAGATCCTGTAATTAACAAAATAAGTGAACGTTCTTCATTCTTTGCCATTTTCATTAGATTGCTTTTTACTCTCAATTTTCTGAATTAGAATGGTGTTTATTTTCTAAGTACAACCTGATTAATTCTGAATGTGATTCTCTGGACATAGGCGGGCCTTCTTCAGTATGGAGATACCTCATTTTATTACAATCTATGTTATTGTGCTTTTCAGATATTATGTTTCTTTCCTATTTGTAGGTTTGTAAAACCTGCCTCAAACAAATGTATCAGTTCCATTTTTAAAACAGCAAGATGATTGCTACAACATGGAGATTCCTTCAAAAACTCGGAATGGAATCACCATTTCACCCAGCTATCCCTCTCCTTGGCCTATACCCAAAGGACTTAAAATCTGCATACTACAGTGATGCAGCCACTTCAATGTTTATAGCAGCCCAATTCACTATAGCTAGATTATGGAACCAACCTAGATGTCCTTCAATAGAGGAATGGATAAATAAACTGTCGTATATATACACAATGGAATATTATTCAGCCATAAAGAATAGTAAAATGAGACAGACACCATTGCCCTGTGTACATGCATGAATGCACAGATGGTGTGACTCTACTTTGCGTACAACCAGAGAAACAAGAGCTGTACTCTATTTGCGTTCAATGGATCAAAATTAAATGTATAAAAAAAATTAAAAAGAATAATAAAATTGGGACATTTGCAGGTAAATCGATGGAACTGGAAAAGATCATGTTAAGTGAAATAAGCCAATCCCAAAAAACCAAAGGCTAAATGATCTCTCTTATAAGTGGTTAATGACACAAAGCGGTGGTGGGGGGAGTCACGGGAAGGATGGAGAAGGGATGGATTGTATAGAGGAAAATGAGGGGTGGGGAGGGGACAGAAAAGGAAAGATAATAGAATGAGACAAACATCTATACCCTGTGTATATGTATATATGCAAATTGTATGATTCTACTTTGTGTACAACCAGAAAAATGATAGTTGTACTCCATTTGTGTACAATGACCTAAAATTTTAAAAAATAAATTAAAAAAAAATTTTAAAAAGATGATTTCTACAACTTTTAGCAATAAAGAAATTTTTAATCAAGGCACATACTTTTGTAAGACACAATGTCATTGCACACTTAATACAGTACAATATACTGTAAACATATCTTTTATATGCAAAAGGAAACCAAAACAATTGTGTGACTCACTTTAATGTGCTATTCACATTATTGCACTGAACTGGAAGCAAATCTACTGTATCTTTGAGTGTGCTTATACTAGGGTCTAGTGGCTATTCCAGAAACCCTTGACACAGACAGCAATCAGAAATCAACTATATAATTTTCCACTGTCCCTACCTGAAAATCTTCATGTACAGTAAGGGCAGTTGTACATGAAGTCATACACTATTGTGCTGTGTGATTGTGTATGATAGCATGCTACATATAATTTTTAGGTTCACACAGTCCCAGGTTCAAATTCATGGTGCTCCACCTCATAATAGCTGAATTATTAGGTAAAACAAAATAAAACATAAAGTAACATGTGGTAGGCCAGCTGTGCATTACAGAACATAGTGGCAAGCGTGTCCTCTGTTAGAAGAATAAAAGTTTGGGTTATTATAGTTATCTGACTACAGAATTTCACCCAGGCAGTTTGGTGGTGAGTGAGAATAAAAAAATAATAAAAATCCTCAAGTGCATGTGTTAAAGGAATACTGGAGTTGGATGTGTTTCAAAGGTATTGAAACAAACTCAGAACAAAATGTTTCAAAACGTTATAACAACAATTTAATTAAATCTTTCCTCTCTTCCCAGACCTTACTACAGCTGTGGAGTCAGGCAAATACAGGAAAGTGCAGTTCTTACTTGAAACAGGCCACGTAGTTGACCATCGGCCAGCCCAAGAGGAACGATGTTGTGGAGTTGTCTCCTTCGCCCTCCTCATTTACATGGCTTGCTGTCCACACATTTGATAGGTGTATTTTGTGCTTTATTTCCAATTTCTTTCGTCTGGGGAGATAAAAGCCAAATAGGATTTCTTGGTATTTCATTTCTTAAAATTTTACAGGAACTTCTGTGTTTGTTATGACAGAACATTTGCTAATAATAATGGTCAGACATTGTCTCATGCTGCTTATCTTCAGTGCCTACCAGAGTAAGTTCTAACATGGTTGGACACCTAGGCCCAAGAAGGCCTGGAAATATTTGGGGAACAGTTTCAACCTCATGCTTGCATATGGCATCTTTGTTTTTAAAGGTTTTAACCTAGCTATTTTAGTTCTCTGTATGTTGAGTACTATATTTGGATTGAACACCTATCTGAAATTTACTGTGGTTATAAAAATTCACAAATTATTTGCAACTTATTTACTTTCAAAAGTCTTAAGTGATTGGAATTATCATGATTTATTAAAATGTTTACAAATATATCTTACAGCAGATGTTCTTAAAAACCTTCAACTCAGAGAAATTTATCATATATTTTCAGCTCTATGGTTGCAAGATTTTCTAACCTTGAATGTAGATTATTTTATATTTCATTTCTGTGATTTTGTTGACCTTTTCCCCTATATTCTACCAACATTTCTGAAAAACTATGGCCTAAAACAGAGTTTAAACTAAATTGGAAAAGAAAAAACAGAAGAATAGAGTTGACACAATCATCTTTCATCTCTGGGGAACTCAAGAGTAAAGTACTTTTTAAAATAGTCTGTAAAACTGCTTTTTGACCATTTCTAATATGGAAATCACCATAGATTTTGATTTTATGGGCAGATTTAATTTACATAATGGATCTGAGACTTAAAAACTCCAAAGGCCCTGAAATGGACAAATACTCAGGAAAGCCTGGCACTTCCTAGCATTCGGAACCATTTGAGTAAATGCTAAAAGATAACGGGAAATCAAAGAACTTTATGTTAAAAGAGCCCTAAAGCTCCTCTACTTCATGGAACACTTAATGCTAAAAATTCTAAGTGGAGTTTATAAAATGAAAATGGATTTTGGAGAAACCTTACATTACAGGATAACATAGGTTCAAACCCCATTTGTGTGTCCCATAGGGTTCGCTGACTACATTGAAGATATAAGTGCTTTGTGGAATAATGACTCCTTCCCTCTCTTTTAATATATTTACCTGCTGTTATTGCTCTGTTGTTCTTTTTATGAAACAGACTTTATTACCAAAAAAGTCTTATTTCTTGATGGAATCTAGGTAACATTGAAGGAAAACTAAAATTCCTTTGTGTGGGGATTATATTTCCATGTTTAGTTTTTATTCATTTCACTGAATTAGATATCATGTGCAAACTTGAATATCTATTGACCTAGAAACAGTCATTCCCATAATCCTTTCTCTAGGTCAAAAAGTGTCAAGGTTATCCATTCATCATGTCAAGAAATGTGATTTAAGCAAGTGTAACAATGTTTTATATTCTCCTCTACTAAATATATTAGCTGATATACACTGAGAACTTACCAGGTGCCATTTTGTAAAGGTCTCCAATATTGTTTAGGTTAATTCTCAAACATTGTATGCTTAAGTAAATGGAGCTGCAGACAGATTGATTTTCTAAAAGTGAAACAGCTTAAAGGAGCAGTGCTAGAATCTGAGCAGGGAGAGTACACGTCTGAGCTTACTCATGTTCTTAACTCCTATGCACCTGCAAAAAGACCTGGAAATTGTGATCCCTATAAAGTAAGTGGATGGAAGTGACTTTCCATGAAATTCCATTTAGTTTTTCTATCTTAGGCCTCCTTTTTACAGCTACCCCAAGATGTAAGTATTTCTCATATAACTATTTTTATTATGGGGTTGGGAGAGAAA
>JAJEJO010005567.1:0-16676 GCA_020662805.1 Glaucomys volans
CTCACTAAGTTGCTGAGGCTGACCTCCAACTTTCAATCCTCCTACCTCAGCCTCCTGAGTCACTAGGATTACAGGCATGCAACACCATACCCAGACATATCAACACTTCTAATGGGTAGCAGGCAATGAGTTAAGGGTTGATGAGCAGGGAAAAGCACATGCCATAGTTTTAATGGCTGAAAGGCTATGAGTTAAAGTGCATTTGTCCTTTTATGAGTGTCCCTATCTCTCTCATCCACCCCCACCCTGGGAGAGTCTTTGCTCCCTGTTTTTCATGGGAATCTCAATGTTTGCACAGCATTGTGAATGCACTAAACATCACTAAATTGTACACTTTAAAATAGTCGATTTTGTATTATGTGAATTTCACTTAAATAAATAGAGACCCCAGCATGGTGTCATGTGCCTGGAGTCCCAGTTTCTTGGGAACCTGAGGTGGAAAATTGTGCCTGGGAGTTCGTGGCTATGATGCATTATGTCAACTAGAGATGTCCACACTAAGTTCTGCATCAGTATGGTGACGTCCCTGGAGCAGGGGACCGCCTTGTCTAAGGAAGGGAAACTGGCCCAGTCAGAAACAGCAGTTCAGAACATGTGTTGACTAGTAGTGGGATCGGGCCTGTGAGTAACCAACTACCTAACATAGCAAGACCTGGTCTCTGAAAAGGGGGAGGGGGAGGGCCAGGAGCTGAGAATGATGGTGCACACCTGTAATCACAGCAGTTCAGGAGGCTGAGGCAGGAGGATTTCAAGTTCAAAGCCAGCCTTAGCAATGCAGTGGTCTCTAAGAAAGTGACCAAGACCCTATCTCAAAATAAAAAATAAAAAAGGGGGCCTGGAGATGTGGCTCAGTAGTTAAATGCCCCAGGGTTCAATTCCTGGTACAAAAAAACAGAAGGAGAAAAAGAAGAAGAAAACTGATTGTAACTGTCTGATTAATAAAACGTGATCAGAGATGATTCAGATCAGTTAATGGGATAACTCTGAATTCTACACTTTAAAATGGTTCATTGAATATCATATGAATTTCACTTCACTTTTTTAAAAGGGAAAAAGAGGTACAGACCAGAGAGTTTCACAGAGGAAGTGCCTCAAACAGGTGTTTGGGGCTGGGGGTGTAGCTCAGTGGTACAGTACTTGCCTCCCACCTGCCAGGTTCTGGGTTCAGTCCCCAGCACACCACACATACACACACACACACACACACACACACACACACACACATCCTAGAAGGAATAGAAACCCAGGGTTTCTGGTGGAAAGAAGAGGCCAGGGTTGTCCCAGAAAAGGCAGTCTGAGTGGTGAGCTGAGCAGGGATATAATGAGGAATCCATGGAGAGAGGGAGGCTGGCAGGTGTGCAGGTGGGAGGGGCCATGGCTGGGTGGCTGGGGACAAATAAGGGGCTGTGAGTGGCTGGCTCAGGAAGTCTTCAAGAGACACACAACACCCATTGGTGAAATCCTGCAGGCTTCCTTTGGCTCAGCCTGATTCCATTTGCATGTAGTCAAGCCCTTATCAGGTCTCATCGCAGCATCTGCAACGGTTTGTGTTTACTGTGCAATTATTTCCCACACTCGGACCAAATGACTCATGACCCAGAAACAGTCAAGGCCCATTTCCCATTGCCAGGAAGGGGAGTCAATAACATTCTCTTCATTTGGGGTATGGGTTCTTCAGTTACTGCTTCTCCAGGGTTTGGGGCCTCCCCAGGGTCCCAGCAGCTCCTTTTTCTTTCCCTTCGAGATTTGCACTCACCCGCAAACTCTAAGCACCCAATTTGCTCCACTTTCTCAAGACACCGGCAGGCCTCCTCGAGAGGTCAGTGCAAGCATTTACACACCTTGTTCATCCAGGGCTCAATGAGCCCTTTGAATATCACGTTCAAAGCCACGAGCCTTTTACACTTTGCTCAGAATGAACACCATCTATAGCAACTGCTGCACGCTTGGCCCTGGGCGGGTAGTGTGGCAGGTTGTGCTCTTAAGCACTAACACACGGGTATTTCTACCTCCATTTCACTGAGAAAAGCAAGACAGGAAACTAGTGGGCGACTTCTGAAATAGCTAAACACCAGTCAGCCATGGGCACTGGCCCCTCAGGCTAGCAGCCAAGTGGTGCAAACTAACTAAAAATTGGTCAGCTCTGCAGGAAACCCTCCAAAGTCAGACAGGATCAAACATGTGTGTGTACATTATTAAGTCAGGAATTCAGGAAGAGGACGTTTCATGAAGGAGACATTCAACTGGGGTGGAACTTGGAATGGGGTGAGGAAGGTGGGGCTGAGGAGGATGAGGAACAAGGGGAGGACTGGAGGTAGGCCTGTGCGTAGGCCAGGAAGTAGACCTGGGGCCTGAGGAGGAATGCAGGGTGCTGGGCATTCCAAGAAGGACAGGGATGTATCACTGAGGGCCTTAAATGCCGGACGAAGAAATATAGCAATGAGAATTTGTGAATAACAAGAGATTGAAGGAGACTATGGAGAGGAAACTAGAGATAGACATGTTCTGGGTTCCAGACCTCCTGCTTCCCCTAGATGTTAAGAGCGAGGCCAACTCAGGATAAGCTCTTACCCCTTCCACCCCTGAACCCCCGTACGAGGGCACAGGCTTGCAGGGAAGCTCAGAAGCTGGTGCTCCATCATAGCGCCAGGACTAACTAGGATGAGACAGGCAAGGCATGCTACCCCTGCGCCAATTTTAAGGGAGCGTCAAAAACTCTATAACTAATTTTCTTTTTCAGTACTGGGGATTGAATTCAGAAAAGCTCTACCCCTGAGATACGCCCCAGCCCAGTCCTTCTTATTTTATTTTGAGACAGGGTCTAAGTTGCTGAGGTTAGCCTTGAACTTGCAATCCTCCTGCCTCCAGAGTGGCTGGGATTACAGCAAAAATATTTCAATGCAATACTTTTTAAAAATTAAAGTCAAAAATCCATAATGAACAAGATATCACATTTTAAAAATAAAAACAGGCTCTAAACATGCACTTGTATATCAAAACCTCGCTGCTTCATCTAATTCTGGTTGTGATGGAAGAGCAGCCTCTGAGCTTCCCTGCAGGTCTCCTTAGCTAGCTTGGCCAAGAGGTGTTCTCCATGTTCCTTGATTTCCCAGGGGATCAACAATTCCTTCTTGTATAATCAAAGGGCATGTTTCAGGCTCGATTTCTCTGACCCTCAGCAAGGGAAGCAACCCAGATGGCTAGGCAGGATTCTCCTAGTCAACAATGGAACTAACAGGAGACCCACAATCACATTATGGTCCAACCAAAATAGCATGGGTGGCTGAACCTCCTCCATGCAGACTCACCTGTCAAAGAGAAAGAAGAGGATGCCACTGCTTTGGACTAAGTTCCTGCACTAGTCCCCCAAAATCAAAATCAAGTCACTCACACTGAAGTTCATCAAGCTGAAAGTAAGCTGTTTATCTGACCCACGTAATCAGGTTTAGAGAGGTCAGAGTTCCCCAAACAGGCCAGTGTCATTTGGCATGATGATGAAGTTCCCTCTGCCCTCATCCTCACACAGGAAAAGGGAACCTGAAGTCACCTGTTGACCAATTAGTTATTTTTCTATTGCTCTGTCTCCCTGTCCCTCACCTTGTAAGAAAAATAACTGAAATGTCCAAGCCACTTTTCGTTTTTTTGCTCTGCTTTCTGCTTTCTTCAACACTTCTCCATCTGTAACATGAACCTTCTCTGCTCAGCCTGTTAGAATTCTCATTCTATTTTGTGGAACAGAATGTTAACTGATTCTGGAATAGAAAATAATGCTCATTAAGATCTTTGAACTAAATTATAATTTTTCCCTTTGCCACGCCCCTCTGTATTTCTCACTCCATGGACTCTATCTCTATATCCATCCAGCTCTCCTGCCACCCACTCTTCTGCCCATCCATCCGTACATCCAATAAACCATCTAGTTATTCAACCATGAAGTTATTTCTCCATCCACCTATCCCTCTTTCCTTCTGTCCATTCATCCATACACGCATCCCTCCAGACATCCATCACCCAACCACCTAAACAACCCTCTACCTACGTACTATATGAAATCAGCACAAGGGTGTGGAAAGAGTTCCACCACTTCCCATCAGGGCTACTTAACCTAAGTCTCAGTTTCTTCATCTGGGAAGTGACTATATTTATGCTTATAAGAAACTTCTCAGGGTTGTAATGAGCATTAAAAAATAAAATCCATGCAAATGGTGGATATTACATTGTTATTGGAATTGTTTTTATGATGAGATGCTGGAGTATTGGGAAGAGATGAATCTGGCAAGAGGCCCAGCTTGCCTGCTGAGGTCTCTTGTCTGGAGAACCAGTTAACCCTGTAGTTAACAGTTGACAGAGGGAAGAGTTGGGAGGGGGGATGTGAAGCAGCAGATTTTTCTTAAGAGAAAAAAAAAGGGTTGCCGGGCGCGGTGGCGCTCGCCTGTAATCCCAGCAGCACTTGGGAGGCTGAGGCAGGAGGATCAGGAGTTCAAAGCCAGCCTCAGCAACTTAGCGAGGCCCTAAGCAACTCAGTGAGACCCTGTCTCTAAATAAAATACAAAATAGGGCTGGGGATGTGGCTCAGTGGAAGAGTGCCCTGGTTCAATCCCCAGAACCACAAAAAAAAAAAGGCTTAATGAATGTGGGGCAGGGGACAAGGACTAGAATAGTTGGGAGGAGACACTCTGCAAGCAGGAGTTGACCACAGAATCCAGGAGCTATGGCTGTTGGGGTGCCTGACCCCTTTGGAGGCCTCAGGGAATTCTTGGTTTGGAAAGTTTAGAAAGCAGGGAGGCCTCAGGGCTCTTTCATTCCCCTACTTTGTGGAATAGAAACCTGGTGTCAGTAGGCCAGGGGTTCAAATCCCAGCTCTCTACCTAAATGGTCGGGTGGCCATAGGCAATGTACGAAAGTGCCTCTGTGACCGCAATTGTGCAACGAGGATGAACAGCGGAAACTAACAAAGTGCACTCATGTGAAGCCGGAGAGCAGGGTCCAGCGCACCCCACAGGAGGCACTGACTCCAAACATGGGGGTAAGTTCTGCTCTCTTAGCCTCCCAGCTGTGTGTCCAGATCCTTAGACCATGCCCAGCCTCCGTCACCAGAGGCAGCCACCAGCCTCAGCCCTTCACCTCCTGTGTTGGTGTCCTCTTGCTGCATAATTACCACCACAGACTTAGAGGCTCAGAACAACCCATATTTATCCCACAAGTTTAGTGGTTCAGAAGTCCACATGGACTTGCCTGGTTCTCTGAGGCCTCACAGAGCCCAAATCAAAAATGACACCGAGGCTGCATTTCTGTCTCAGGGGTCTGGGGTGAATCTGATTCCAATCTCATCCAGGTTGTTGACAGAATTAAGTTCCATGTAGTTGTAGGAATAAGGTCCTTATTTCTTTGCTGGTTTGGGCTAGAGCCATTTTAGGCTCCTAGAGGCCACCCACTTTTCTTGGTTTGTGGCTTCCATCAAAGTCAGCAGTATGAAGTCCCTCATGATTCAAAGCTCTCTACCTTACCTTCTGCCCACCCCTCCTCTGACTTTCCCTGACCTCACCTTCTGCCTCATCTCTCTGACTCTTCTCCCTTCCTCTTCTGCTTTTAAGGGCCCATGTAATTACACTGAAACCCAAGATAATCCTTTTTTTAATCCAGGGGTGTTCTTTCACTAAACTACATCCCAGTCCTTTTTATTTTTTATTTTGCCATCCTTCTGCCTCAGCCTCCCAAGTCAATTAGATTACAGGTGTGCACCAACCCCGCCACACCTGTCTCAAGATAATCTTATTTTAAAGTTTGCTGATTTGGACCTTGTTATGGTTTGGATCTGAAGTATCCCCCAAAGACTCATGATTGACGGTTTGGTCCCAGTGCAGCCATGTTCAAAGGTGGGACTTTGGGGAAGTGATTGCATCATAAGGGCTCTGGCTTCATCAATAGATCAATCCACTGCAGGATTCAAAGCTGAACAGACTACCGGGAGGTAGTGGAAACTGCAGAAAGTGGGACCTAGTTAAAGAGAGTGAGTCCTTGAGACTGCTCCCTTAAGGACTATATCTCCTCCCCAGCCCCTTCCTCTTTCTTTGTTTCCTACCCTGAATTGAGCAGCTTTGCTCTGCCACACCCTCTGCCATGAGGTTTCTGCTTCACTGCAGGCCTAAAAACAGTGGCTGGCACACCATGGACTGAAACCTCCAAAACCATGAACCAAACAAACCTTTCCTCCTTTAGGTTGTTTTTCGGAGGTATTAGTCACAGTGTCAGAAAGTAAACTAACGGAGATCTTAATTCCACCTGCGAGGCCCCTCCACTGCAGTGCTGAGCTGTTTGACTGAAAAACCAGGAGACAGAAACCCTCAGACCCTGCCCATCATCCGTGGCCCCCGAGGCTCTGCCATCAGCACCAGTCCTCAGACTCACCTCTGCAAAGATACAGAGGACCAAAACTACAGAGCAGGAACCCTCAAAGAGCGGATGGCCGGCCGGAGCCAGAGGGGCAGAAAAACTCACCACAAAAGTCGGTGCAGGTAGCCAAGGACAGAGAACACAGGCTGAGCTTCAGAGGAGCCCGTATTTGGGGTGAATCACTATTCCAGTGCCATGCCACAGGCATTTCACCTGTCACTGTCCTTAACCACCCTGGGAGACAGGGACATTTGTTTTTCCAGTGAGGAAACTGAGGTCCCATGGCGGAGGCACACCACTTGCTTAGGTCACACAAGGAATCTGCGATAGGACTAGCACCAAACATTGGGCCCTAACTGACCAGGCCAGTGCTCTCCACACCTCATCACGCCGGGGGCTTCAGAGCCCTCTGGAATGACACAAAAAGGAAGGTTGCTATGGACCCAGCACAGGGCCATTTCTGGGGCCCAAGGTCAAATATGCAAGGCTCTCAGTCCTGCTCCTCTCCAGACAGCCAAGAGCAGAGAGTGGCCAGGCATTCCCAGGATACCTGAGAGGCTGGACACCTGCAGAGGGGTCCCAAGGCCAGTGACTTACTTTCCAAATAGTAACCATGCAGGGTCAATCCTGAGACATTTACCTCAAAGCACAGATGAGGTAGTCACACCAGGAAGGATATACAGACAGGATGGATTCATAAACTGACAAAGATTTGCTTTATCAGAAAACTCAGATGCTTTATCAGAAAACGCAGATGCTCCTGGCTTTCATAAGTTGAAAATATCATAAGTCAAGAATGCATTTAGTATGCCTCACCTACCAAACATCATCGCTTAGCCTACCTTACCTTGAGCATGCTCAGAACACATATTAGCTGACAGTTGGGCAAAATCATCTAACACAATGCCTAATTTACAATAAAGTTGTGAATATCTCATGTTGTTATTGAATCCAGTCCAATGGAGAGTATCAGCTGTTTCCCCTCCTGATCCAGCGCTGACTGGGAGCTGCAGTTCCACTGTCCAGCATTAAGACTCTGGTTCTATATATCACCACCCTGGGGAAAGATCAAATTTCAAACTTCAAAGTGCAGCTTATGTTAAATGTGTATTGCCTTCAAATCATAGTTGAAAAATCTAAAGTCCAACTATAGGAAATTGGGACAGTGTCTGCTGGAGTGGACCACTGATTCCTGGACAGATTCAGTGCCCACGTGCTACACTGAATGCCTGAGAAACAGCTTTTCCCGAACCTCTTTTTTTTTTTAATTTTTATTTTTACAGATTACATTTTGATTCATTGTACACAAATGGAATACAACTTTTCATTTCTATGATTATACACAATGTAGATTCACACCATTCATGTAATCTTACATATACATAGGGTAATACTGTCTCTCAGTCCACTATCTTTCCTTCCCCCACCCCCTCCTGCCCCATTTTCTTCTACACCATCCATAGTTCCTTCATTCTTCTCTTGGCCCCCTGCCACCCCGCTTATGTATCATCATCCACTTATCAGAGAAAACATATGGCCTTTGGTTTTTTGGCCTTGGTTTACTTCACTTAGCATGACATTCTCCAACTCCATCCATTTACCAGCAAATGCCATAATTTTATTCTTCTTTATGGCTGAGTAATATTCCATTGAGTATATACACCACAGTTTCTTTATCCATTCATCAACTGGAGGTCATCCAGGTTGGTTCCACAATCTAGCTATTGTGAATTGAGCAGCTATGAACATTGATGTGGCTGCATCACTGTAGTTTGCTGATTTTAAGTCCTTTGGGTATAAACCAAGGAGTCAGGCAGCTGGATCAAATGGTGGGTCCATTCCAAGTTTTTTGAGGAATCTCCATACTGCTTTCCAGAGTGGCTGCACCAATTTGCAACTCAACCAGCAATGTATGAGTGCGCTGTTTTTCCCCACATCCATACCAACACTTATTATTGCTTGTGTTCTTGATAATAGCCATTCTAATTGGAGTGAGATGAAATCTTAGGGTGGTTTTAATTTGCATTTCTCTAATTACTAGAGATGATGAGCACTTGTTTAATATATTAGTTGATCACCTGTATATCCTCTTCTGTGAAGTGTCTGCCCAGTTCCTTAGCCCATTTATTTGATTGGGTTCTTTGTATTTTGGTGTAAAGTTTTTTAAGTTCTTTATAAATTCTGGAGATTAGTGCTTTGTCTGAAGTGTGTGTGGAAAAGATTTTCTCCCACTCTGAAGGCTCTCTTCTCACATTATTGATTGTTTCCTTTGCTGAGAAAAAGCTTTTTAGTTTGAATCTGTAAGCTCCAGGCAGTTGGAAAGTAATCTCACCAGTGGGTAGCCAAACCAGAGGCAGAAAAGAGTAGCCAAACCAAACTTTATCAGAGTTTGAGCCTCTGGGCGAAATTCCCAGCCCTCTGGGGTGAAAGTCGGGGTTAAAAGCAGAGAAAATTGCACATGGTTCTGGCTACCCAGGGTCTTTATAGGGCTGAATAGGCTGAAGGTGCTGCCCAGGAATAGGTGGACCAGGTGGACTAAGGGTCAGCAGCTCTTATTTGTTTGCATCTGATTGGTCGCTTCTGGCGCATTGCCTTGCTCTTTGTGCTTTGCAGTGAGTTGCGAGGTGTCCTTGCTCCCTCCCCCACAGCCGCCTA
This sequence comes from Glaucomys volans, assembly GCA_020662805.1. Taxonomy (NCBI): domain Eukaryota; kingdom Metazoa; phylum Chordata; class Mammalia; order Rodentia; family Sciuridae; genus Glaucomys; species Glaucomys volans. The sequence continues at coordinate 9,049 of JAJEJO010005567.1, forward strand.
ATTCCAACCTGACAGAATCCGTCCCATTTATTGATTCTTGCTTTTATTTCTTGCGTTCTGGGGGTCTTGTTAAGGAAGTCTGGTCCTAAGACAACATAATAAAGATTTGGGCCTACTTTTTCTTCTACTTGGTGCAGGGTCTCAGGTCTAATTCCTAGATCCTTGATCCATTTTGAGTTGAGTTTTGTACAGGGTAAGAGATAAGGGTTTAAGTTTCATTTTGCTGCATGTGGATTTCCAGTTTTGCCAGCACCATTTGTTGAAGAGGCTATCTTTTCTCCATTGTATGTTTTTGGCACCTTTGTCCAGTATGAGATAACTGTACTTATGTGGGTTTGTCTCTGTGTCTTCTATTCTGTACCATTGGTCTGTCTATTTCAGTGCCAATACCATGCCGTTTTTATTACTATTGCTCTATGGTAGAGTTTAAGGTCCGGTATTGTGGTACCTCCTGCATCACTCTTCCTGCCCAATTGCTTTGGCTATTCTGGGTTCCTGAGGCTCTTTAAGTGCACATTTCTGAGCCCTACCAATGAGAGCAGACAGACATACGTGAGTGGTGGGAACACAAGGTTAAGGGAATAGTTCTATAAACTGGGCCCACTGTGCTAACCCCACATCCTTTCATTTTTTTAAAAACTTACTTGCAGGCCTTCCTGACTTAGGTCAACAAAATATGTTCCCTTCCTCAGGAAACAACCTGCTATTTGCAGAAGAAATGCAGACCCAAAATAATGCCAATAAGAACACAAGTTACACTGCAGCGGGGTCTGGAACTCTTATACAGACCAGATTCCAGAACTCAGGGAGACAGGATAATTCCCCCAACCATAAAACCTGTAAGAACAGGTTCCATTTAGAACTGGTCAGCATGAGCCAAAGTGACCTGGAGTTGTCAGAGAGCAGACTTCAAAGTCTGATGTTATCCCTCAGAAGTCAAGAGATGAATCTGTGTGGAACTCTCTGGAAACTTCCCTGTGTCCCCCAAGAAAACTGGAGGACAGGATAGGCATCCTGTCCCTCTTCTCTCTTACAGAACCCACTCTCTCCCTTGAGAGTGTCCCCTTTCCTATCCCTTCAATAAATTCACACCTGTTACTCTGAGCAACATATCTGAAATCTTTCTGACTTGATTGCAAGAATCAAGGTTTGAAGTGGGGCCTTCAGGCTGTTTCAGTTTCCCAGAATGCCCTAGCTCTGTAACACCAAGACTTACTGCCCAGATTCTGGGAGAACTCTCCAGACATCTGCTCCCCAATGTGCCTGCAGAGTCTGGGCATAGAACTTCAGGTGAAGCAGGTCAAGAGAGCTCAGATTCTGACCCAAGACCCTGGGGAGGCTCTAGCCCCACCAAAGTGTCATGGGCTGCAAAAGACATCAGGAGCCTGTAGTAGGTCCAAGCTGGGGTCAGGCTTTCTCTACTCAGTGCTGGGAAAGTTGTCATCTAGTTCCAGGGTCTCTGTTTCCCAATTTGTAAAACAGGGAGTCAAAACCAGTTGGTAACATCATGTTCAACCACAAAAATTGGATCCTAATTAGAACAACAACAAAAAAAGCCAGCTTTTGGTGGTGAACACCTGTAATAACGGCAACTCCAGAGGCTGAGCTAGGAGGATTGTAAGTTCAAGGACAGACTGCAATTTAACAAGGCCCCATTTCAAAATAAAAAATAAGAAAAGGCTGAGGATGTAGCTCAGTGGTAAAGTGCCCTGGGTTTAATTCCCAGTAGCGACCCCCCTCCCACCACCTCTCTTCCCCACAAAGCAATCAGTGAGTGTTCCTTAGTTTGAATCGCCCGGGTCCTATCTCACACGCAGACCCTTACATAGCAGTTTCCTCCTTTCTTCAGATCTGCAAAGAAAGTGATCCTGTAGTCACGGATGTGACTTCTCGGTAGGGAAAAAAAAAGAAAAAATGCCAGTTGGGCGTGAGTGGTGAGACAACCACAGAGTTTGGTCTAGTTCCTCTAGTTGTTTAGTTTATTACATGGGGTGGGGGTGGGGGTCCCGAGAATGTGGTTAATGACCGATGGGAGCTCTGGAGGTGGGCACCGTCAGGGAGTTGGGGCTGTAGGAGGGGGACCCGGCAAGGAGATGGAGAGGTCGGGCTAAGACCTGCCTCCGTGTGCCACCCTCTCCGGTCGGTGCCAGCCGGACTGGGCAGAGCAGGGACCCCTCCAGGAGGGGCTGTCCAACCAGCCCTTCCAGAGAAAAGGAGAATGGGGAGCACCGTGGCCAGGTGGTGGGAAGGGTGGGAGGAAGCAGGCCGCCGGGTTCACCAGGGGTCGACGTGGCCCCACCTCCACGGGCCGCGCGCGGGACTGTGTCCCGGGTGCCGCCCCGCCCCGCCGCCTCCGGGGCCGAAGCCCCGGACGCCAGCTCCTGGGGCCTGGAGCCACAGCCGCGCCGCGCCGCCGCGATGAGGGCCGTGCTGCCGCTGCTCTGCGCCTGGGCTGGGCTCCTGGGCGCCCCTGCCCGCGCCGCCGCCGCGCTGTCGGTGAGCTCCTTAGGTACGCACCGGCCGCCGCCAGGTCCCGAGAGTTGGCGGAACTTGGGGGCGGTGGGGCACGGGGCGTTCCCAGGGCGCAGCCTCTGGCTGAGCGGGTTGGGACCCGGGAGGGGTGAAGGGGTGATGTGCAGTGCAGAGCGGGGGACTGGGGTGGTCTGGGAGGGCAGGTGTCTTCCATGACCGAAGGAACGGGAGGACCGTGTGTCCGGGGTCCCCTGGGCCAGGCAGCGTCAAAGCTAGAATGCCAAAGAAGCCCGCAGCGCCTCTTCCCTCCACCCTCCAGCTGGGGCACCTGGGGACTAGAGAACTCAGATCTGCTTCTGCCAGAGGCAAGCGGGACTTTCCAGCCGTTTTTTAGCGGCTTCCCCATAGACATAGGGGATCCCCATAGGTGCCTTGAAAGTTCATCTGTAAAATGGGTTGGAATGGGCTGTTTGGAGGTGTGACTCCTGCTACAGCAGCACGTACACGGACGGCAGTTTTAAGCCCTAATCCGATGGTGTAAGGTGCAAGGACTCCTACTTAGGGGTCAGGTCGCTGTGACTGTTCCAACTTCCTGCTGCCCTTGGCTCCAGCCTCAATTTACAGGCTCTGACTTAGGAGGCCACCTGCCCCCTTCAGTCTGGGTACAGAGAAGATTAGCCAAGAACCAGCAAGGGGATGGAACAAAGATCACAGAGCCTCAATCTTGCCAAATCCCACACTCCTCATTCTTTCCTGCCTATTAATAAAAGGAAGCTCAGGTAGGGGCACAGCTCCAGGTCGGGCCTCAGCTAAAGGAAACCTAGCTGTCCCCAGGCCGAGGGTTTGCTTTACTTTGGCAGCCTGCCTGCGTAGAGGAGGGCTGGCACAGAAAAGCAGTGAACTCTCAAGTAGGGCTTGGCAAACTTTTTCTGTGAAAGACCAGCTAGTAAATATTTTAGCTTTGTGGGTCATTTGGTCTCTGTAACAGCTCTTTAACTCTGCCATGCTGGGCCAAAAGTGGCCACATACCGTATGAAAATGAGTGAGCATGATTATGCTCTAATAAACATTTATGGAAACTGAGCTTTGAATTGCAAAAGATTTTTAGGTGCAGAAGGGAAGAATAGTTCATTGGATTAGACAAAGGGGAAGGAAGGGAAGGGAGGGGGTGGGAATAGGAAAGAGTAGAATGAACTTTCCTGTGTTCATACCAGTGTTAACTCCACATCATGTACAACCACAAGAATGGGAAGTCATCCTCTGTGTATGTATAACTTGTCAAACTACATTTTACTGTCATGTATTACTAAAATGAAGAAATAAAAAATACAAAAAGCTAAAAAAAAAGATTTTCAGGTGCTACAAAATATTACTTTTCTTACCCCCCCCCCCCCCATCAACAGGTTAAAAGTATAAAAAGCCATTGAAACTCCTGGGCTTACAAAACAGGTGACAGGCTGTGACTTCCTGCCCCCTGCTGTGAGGTGGATCCTTCCCATGCAGGACACATATAATGATACTTGTTTAAAAAGTGGTCATGGATTTAGAATGGATCTGTGTGAAACTGAGACATGGTTACCAGCTGATGGTTCTGGCCCTGTACTAAGGTTCTGCTTTTTCTTCTACTGACTTCCTAAGAATGAAAAGTAGCCTAGAGGTGTTTCACACCTGCTAGTTGCTTTTGAAATCCCCCTGAGGCACGGGTCAGTCACCTGACTCCATCCTGCTGCAGACAGTAGTCCTGAGTTGAGCTGTCTTCTCTGAAGGGCCCGGCTGCAAGCAGAGCCCATAACCAGGAAGTAGATCCCCTGAAACCCTAAGCTGGATTTGTGTGGGGAAATGTGCATTTGCTTTCTCAGGGAAAATGGTTTCTGGGACCCACAGGAGGAAATCTAAATGCTGTGAAGCAAAGACCTTCAAACTGGGGTGTGAATTCCTGGGGAAACACAGAGGCTGTTTCAAGTGATATCAGCACAGGGATTAGTTTCAAGGAGTCAGTTTCCAGACCCTTTACTTCCAGATGTCCCCTTTGCAAAAATTGGAGAAAAGCATCTGAAGGCATTCATCCTGAACCCCATCCCTTGGATACATCAAACAAAAAGACAAATCTTTTTGTTGGTATTTTTGATTCCTGAAGGAAACTGAAATGAAGGAGAGAGGATTCATTTCCCTGAGGTATTGCTGACCTCATGATTTGGAACCTGGGACCTGGAATGATGCAAAGAACTGAATTGGATATTGCTCTGAAAAACCGCCTTTCTTTCCCCGGCTGCTTATTTGATCAGGACTTTCCATCCCTTTGACCTAAAAAATAATAAGACCAGAAATAATGTTGAACTCTGTCTTGAACAGTAGATAATGTTACTAATAAATATATAAATCCCTGAGGGGGAGGAAGTATGAAGTTTTTCTCATTAAGAAATGCATTTCCAATAAAATCTTTACTTTTAAGATTTAACAATTACTTTTCATAATGTATAATATATTGAAAGATTTTAATCAGTTGGGGTACTCATAATCACTGTGATGATTATTCAATCCAGAATAAATTTTTTATAATATTCAGGAAGTAAAAAAATTTAAATGGATATTTTTTGTTGTTGTTGTTGTAAAAAAGGATACTCAAATATAAAAAGTACTCAAATATAAAAATGTTTCTTTAGGGTAAAATTCTGTGAGGTGGGAAGATAGTCTTTTTTTTTTTTTAACCCCAGTGCTGGGGATTGAACCAGGGTTACATGCATGCTAGGCAAGCACTCTACCACTGAGTTATATCCCCAGCTCTTTTGTAAAGTTTTATAGTTTTGTAAAGTTTTTTACACCCATTTATTTTCCCATTGTCTGTGGCTTCTTTTAAGGCACAAAGATAAGTAGTTGTGACAGAGACCTTATGGATTGCAAGGCCTAAGGTATTTCCTGTTTGACCCCTTGAGAAAGCATGTGCTGACCTTCAGGGCATACAGGTTTTTAATTAACTTTTTATTGAAATATAGTATCATACAGAAAAGTGCACAAATCATGAAGCATGCATTTCAATGAATTTTCACAATTGAGACACAGTTGTGTGACCTGCAGCCCAATGAAGCAATAGAATGTTGCCAGCACACTAGAAAATAGCCCACAGTCCACCCAGGATAGGCACTGTCCTAACTTCTAACAATGTCAATCATAAAAAGTTTATCAATGATTAAAAGTATGTCATTTTTTGAGAAGGTTAGTGGAGTGCTTAGCATGGGTGAGGCCCTGAGTACCATCCCCAGCAACATTTAAAAAAATAAAGTATATTGTTTTTCAAATTTAATTTGGAGATCTGGAGGTGTAACTCTGGTAGAGTACTTGCCTAGCATATGTGAGGTCCTGAGTTTCATCCACAGCACTAAAAAAAGAAAAAAGAAAAAAAACTTAATTTGGGATACAAAGAAGAAAGAGTTTGAGTTCCTTTTGGTATTCAGCATTAGATAATACCACCTTTGGTATTTTAAATTTAGCCTGGTTTTCTAAAATGCAAATCAGCTCTAAAGTACACTAGTTGGCTATAAACTCAACATTACCAAGAGGCCCAGACGTAATTTTTTTTTTCCTTTTTTACAGAGACATTTCACTTTAAGTCATGGATGGTACAGGTCAGTACCCAACATCTCCTTTCTAAAGTTTTTCATTTCACAAAGTTTCCTGTTATTAGACCAAATTGTACCAGATCTGAGATAATAAAGAGGGATTTTCCAACTTTAACCTACCCTGGGTCTTTCCAGAGTTCAACTTGGCTAAACACTAGGAAAGATGTAGTTAAGTAAACTCCTTCCAAACAGTAGTCCCCAGTCACAGACTTGATGGCAGCCTTTCAAATCTTGGAATTCACTTCCATTTTTTGTATTCAAAGCACCTTGCATAGTGGCTGCAAAATCAGTGGAGAACACCAACGCATGAGCTTTTGAAAAATGGTGATTTTTGCTATCAGTTGGACTCACCACCAGCCCTAGTGTCCAGGGGTGACCTGCCCTTGGCAGATCCCTTCATCAGGGCCTCTTGGACTCTTGGCTGACTTTCAGGCAGCTACATGGTCTTCATTTTGGCCCAGATCCCTGGAGGCAGGAGGCTGCTTTGTAACTTACTGATTTTGACAGTAGAGACCCAGTCCCACCCACTGACACAGATTTGTCCTGAGAATCATGGCAGAAAGAAAACCTCCATTCCACCTTTCAGAAAACAAGAAGTCTCCTTTTGGTGATGCATCCTGTTTCCATGACTTATTACTAATGTGGTTTTGGTTTTGTGTGTGTGTATTTTTTTGTTTTAGCACCAAAAGAAATACAGCTCAGAGGAGTACCACCACAGGCTGCAGACATTCGCCAGGAACTGGAGGAAGATTAACGCCCACAACAATGGGAACCACACATTTAAAAGTACTGTGGGGATGTCTTTCCTTCAGGTTTCTCCAGAAGGCGATGGGGGGGGGAGCATCTCAGATCTGGAAAGAAAGCAATTGTGACACAGGCCGATAATGGCCGTTAGGGGCGTGTGATGAGGAGAAGTGGAGAGCAGATACCCAGGTCCTGAGACCATCTTTGGCCAACCTGAGACTGTGACTTTACTGTTATTGTCTGTGAAACACAGGGTTGTAAATTTAGGACAATCTCAGTACCCCTCTAAGTGGTGTGAAGGTTACAGGAGAGTCTAGAGAAGCCCTTGCTCTATTCCTGCCATCTGAGGGTCCAGCCGAGAGCTGTCGGGGGCAGTGTCTCTCAGAGACTGCTCTGAGCTCATGAGCAGCCTCTGAGGACATTCCCCTTCACTACCTCTTTGTGTCACTAGAAATGCACACACATGCCGGGCGTGGTGGCGCACGCCTGTAATCCAAGCGACTTGGGAGGCTGAGTCAGGAGGATTGCGAGTTCAAAGCCAGCCTCAGCAACTTAGCGAGACCCTAAGCACCCCAGTGAGACCCTGTCTCTAAACAAAATACAAAATAGGGCTGGGGATGTGGCTCAGTGGCCAAGTGCCCCTGGGTTCAATCCAAAAAAAAAAAAATTTTTTTGAAGACATAACAAATAGGGAGGAGGGGGGAGGGAAACGAAAAGAAAGAACATTTGAAGGCAAAAGAGGGATAAGAAAGTAACTGCTCTCAAACTCCAGAATCCTGTGCTGGAGGGTTCACT
>JAJEJO010005569.1:0-13019 GCA_020662805.1 Glaucomys volans
TTGTTTAAAGAAATAGACATAATCCCTGCTTCTCTAAAATCATAAACAGAAAACAAATAAATAAGTAAGGGAAAATTATGCCAGCACTATGAAAAAAGTAAACCAAATATCCTGAGGATTGAACTTAGGTGAATAAAATCCTTCCCTAGGTGACAATTTCACTGAGAGCTACAGGAATAGGAACATTCTCATTATTTTATGAGCAGGCACATGAAAAATCGGATCTTAGCCAGGGAGGATTTATAGCAGTAGAGGCACAATGCCCAGAGCTAAGGGCCAAAAAAATACCTGAGATAAGATGTGCAGTATTCAGTATCCACAAGTTATGCTCTGAAGGTATTCTGTAGGACACTCCTAAAAGCACAATAGTTATGGTAATTTCTTTAGTACTCAAAGGAGTGTGACTGGTTGGTACTGACAAAAGCATATATATTATATATTTTATTATATCTTGTAATTGTGGTAAAATAATGTTCATATAATGTTAACTTACACCTATATTGTCCAATATGGTAGCCACCGGTTACATATGGCTATTTAGTAGAAATTTGGCAATAAGTGATTAAAATCTACTGCTTTTAAATTATACACTGAATTTCAGAAACAGTATGAAAAATAATGTACAGTATCTCATTATTGTGTATTTATTACCTGTTAACATTTTCTATCAGAATAAATAAGAATATGTATTAAAATTAATTTTCCCTATTTATGTTTGCTTTTATTATAACAGAAAATTAAACCTACTTAGGCAAATCACATTTATGCCTTGTATTATTTTTCTGTTGGCTAGAGCTGGTTTGCACAACAGAGTTTACAAACTGTGACCGAATATTCTTCTTAACATTCAAAGTGATATACCTAACATGAAATATGTCTCCAGGAATAAAATATTAGAATGTTAGAGAATGGTTGAGTCTATTTTGAATGAGCATAGTAGGCATATTTTCCTCATCTGTTTTCAAGTTAAAATTGCTAACACTATCTTCCAAAATATATCATTGTCTTGAACTTTTCATTTGTTCTGTTTATTCACATACCCAACTCAAAATAGTTCCATCACATACAGGTTAAATGGGGAGATAAACACGAGGAGAGCTAGAATTCTAACTTCTCATTGTACTATATGTACATAGGTTGTATTTCTGCCTTCCTACTCCTATTAAATCTGCTTTCCTATTCCCTCCATTTTTTTGAGATGTAAGGTATTAAAATGCAGATTTTAGAAAACATTCACATCTCAGGAAAATACTCTAAACAAATGTTTTCTGTTGTATACTAGAGTTTTTTTATGTTGAACATTGAGTTATATTCATCCTCATTACTATTAAATATGAAGTGTCTAAAACCTGAGTTTTAATCCCCCTATGGAAAAATAAAAGAATTTCTAATCTACCTGTGCTATTCGCCTTCTCTGAACTACTAGAACATAGTTCTGTGACATGAAATAATTAGTTCACAAATGATTGGTGAGTAGTGACCAGTGTAAATGTAACATAGAAAGCTTATTATTTTATTAGTCATTTCCCTAACACATTCAAAACTCGCATCACCAAAAATGGCAACTAAATGCAAAATATGGTAATAAGGCTGAAGTTAATTGGAGCCACAAGGAAAATCAGTGTGGAACATGATGCCCATGTCCCTCCAGCCCACATTCTATTCATTATTTTGACTGTAATTGGACATATTTCATGATAATGTGCTTTGTTTCTTCATGTTTTTGTGCATGTCCCTATTTCTCTTTGTTAAGTAGTTGGAATGTTACTTATATCCATGGTATTAAATCTTTATCATTTCTCATTCTCTAGTGTTTTTCCATTTGTTCCATATTTCTTCTGACCAAATGTTTGGTACTAATAAAAAATAATTATTATGTATTTCATGACATCTTTTAATTATGGAAAAAAGTCAAAATTTTAGCTTAGAGCTATATTGTCCACTATAACCACCAGTTATATACAGTGATTTAGTACTTTTTTTTTGCTAGTATGCTCATTCAGATGACACTTGTGAGTGGTGATTTCATAGGCTTTAGGAATCTTTTCTCTTTCCATGAATTCTGCCATTTTAATATGAATTAGGTAGGATGCAAAATTAATTATAAAATTCTATATCACATTCTAGTACATGTGACATCTGAAAATTTATCAGGGCCTGCTTAACATACCTCTGCATGCTTGACCCTTGGCAATTTTCCCCTCTCTTGAGTTCAAACTTTTCAGTTTATATTAATGCTAATACTAATGATTTTTATTAGAGATATATTCATGCACACACTGGGTAGAATGATAGGTGTGGAGTGGCTGGGGAGTAGTGGAGGTGTCCATTTTGTCATCTGTTCTGTTGCCATTATCTGTAGCATCACCGGGTATATGGTAGACACCAAATACTTATCCACAGTGATTCAGAGGATTATTCTTAGGATGACAGTAATTAATTTTATTGAATACTTATTAGCTCCACATAGCATTGTATATTCTGTATCTGCACAGCAGCTTTTTGAAGGAGATGCATTTTAATACACATTGTACAGGATAAATGGAAAAACCTACAAGTTAGAAGACTTTGGCATAGTCCACAAATTGGTATATAGAAGGCACGTTTGAACATGGGAAATCTAACCCTGAGCTCATACTCTTGGTTGGTATGGTATGCCACTCCTCCCATTAATGAATGTATAAACAGATATGAATACTAAGGGATTCAAATTGTAGCATAGTAAGGAATATTCACTTGAAGCTCAGAGACCCAATTTTGTTTTCCAAAAAGAAGTAGGGCCAGGCACAGTGGTGCACACCTGTAGTACCAGTGGCTTTGTAGGCTGAGGCAGGAGGAACTCTAGTTCAAAGCCAGCCTCCCCTGAGTTCAATCCCCCGTACCAAAAAAAAAAAAAAAAAAAAAGCATTTCACTATTGCTCAGCTTAGGTTTTCTCTACTCATTCATCTCTTCTGTAGAATAGAAGATTAAAACTATCAGGTCTGTAAAGTTCCTTTGAAGGGGATTCAGCACTCCTTTCTACCCTCATGAAGTGAGAAGGATACAAAATTATAGGCAGAGGCAGAAAACCAGTTCAGTTTCTGACATCACTAGTGTGCTAACAGGATCAGATGGTGGCTGGGAATTCTGAAAGTGCTCCAACAGTGCAGCTCATCCACCCAGGAGGTGCTAAAGTAGTCCTGTGACCTGCACTAGCTGCTTTACTGAGAAGAAGGCAAGTTGCTCCCAGTAATCACAAGGCTTCCTTCCAGTGACTATGAACTATGGATGTCGTCCTGGGTTAGACAGGTCAGCTGGCATCCTGTGTGACCCACTTGACAACTCTGGGTGTAAGAGTAGTTCTAGGATTCGTTTCTACATAAATAATTAACTAATTAATTAATTAAAAGATGGGCCTGGGATCTAGACACATCTTAGGTATCATTTTAAAAGAAATCATATCATAGTTTTGTGCTAAGTAACTATTAAGTAGCATTTGACCATGGAACTAAAGTCATAATGTTCTTCTGCCTATAGTGGATAATAGTGGACGACTCCATAAATATTTTTTTTAATTTCTTTGATCAACTAGAATTTGTGTGTAGTACATTGACTCTGTCGTCATTATTTCATGATCCTAACATTTAATTTCATGTCTACCTAACTCTGCAGTCCTTTAGTAAGCAGGAGAACTGGTACTTTCAGTGTTTGCTCTTCCCACAGATTCCAGCCTCTTGCTACAGCTGTCAATCAGAAAGCTTTTAAAGTGTTCTATCATAACAAAAATAATGCAGGGAAATTGAAGGCCCCTGTTTCTTAGCTGAACTGGAAACAACTCCCTATGGCATAAAAACATCAGCTATATTACAGGGAAAAACAGTATTGATCCATCAACCAGGGTACACTTGCCCCAGTAGCAATGGTGCCTTATAAATGCAGAAGATCAGACTTACTCTGAGGTGACAACAGACTTACTGTAAGGTGTCAGCATCTGGTGGAAACATGAGAACCTCAAATAAGTCATAATTCTTAGAAAAGATATCTCCAGAGGGATGTTTTATTCCATATACTGATTTTAGGCATAGCGTTCAAAAATCTGTACTTGTGTATTATTCCTACACTTTTGTAGAGTCAAATTATTTTTCCAAAGACTTTCCAAACCTGATTTGGGTCTCATGAGCCAAATGTTTCTTTTAGCAGAAAGAAGAGTTAAAAAAATAGTAATGGTCATATATCTAAGCAGGGATGTGGGTTGTGAAATATCTCCTGACAGTGATATTTCTCTTTAAGTGTGTCTCTAAAGCTGAGATATAGGGACTGTGGTATCTGAAGCTATTTATTTAATTTTGTATGTGTTTGCTTTTAGAAAAATCCTGATAAGACTCCTGCTTAATACACATTACAATAAAAAGGCTTGCTTCCAGAGAGGATTTATTAAGCTGACAGATATGTCAATTATGGCTAACATTCTAAGACCTTCATATTGGATAACTTTAGTGATGACCATGCTTGTGGTATTTTTTAAATTAATATTATATGGAATCTCAAGAGGACTTTTCAAAAATTAAAGAATAATATTTATAGTTTTCCTGTTCCTTCTTGTAATAAATGATCTTTTGATTTGAAATAGTAATTGAAAGTAATCCACTACTCAAATGATATAAGGGGAGGTCTTATTTTTTCTCAGAAAAAATAATCAGTGGCAACATAACTTCTGTCATTGCCAAATTCTTAATATATCAACAAATAAACTTTATATTTTATCTCATGCTACTTTTTTCCTTGAAAACAATTTTAAAATGTGATTCAACTTTACAAATTACATTTTCTTGGTTCCCATTGTATTAAGTTCATTATAATCAATGAATACTTCAAGGTTCCCAGCAAGTCAAATAGTATAAGAATATAAGTCCTGCAAAAATTATCTGAAAGTTTTAACAGGCATCATTATGCAAATTTTGACTTGTGTTCAGAAATAAAAGTAGTTCTTGAAGTGCTTCTTATCAGAGCTCTCTTGGTCCTGGTTAAACACATGCTAGAAGGAAGCTCTACCTTTTCTGTGGAGTAGTAGAATTTCTCCTGTGACTCCTCTGTTTTATGAACTGGCCACTGAGAAGTAGAGGTGGTTAATCTACCTATGTTGTCACATATGAGTGAAACAAGATTCTTGCTCTGTGGTCCTAGTTCATGAAGTCCATTATTCCCTGGGTCTCTAACTTGTCCAGACCCTACTCCATAATTCATGATTATTTAGGAAGCCAACAATGCCAACAAATTTGAAATAAAAATGTCTGCTACTGGTATCTCCTGCAGCACGAGAAAAATATATTGCAAGAGAAAAAGAAAGGAACCCAACGTGGGTCATCTTCCCAGTACTTGATGACAGGAACAGAATCTCTTTCAATGAAGAGAAACCTGAGCACACACTTACTTTTTGTGGGGTGAGTTTAACTTCAGTCTAAACCCTTTGATGTTATAATCTGAAAATAGCACTTTATCACTGCAGTCTTTCTCCCAAAGATCCAGAATCACAACTAATCATGAGAAAATCATTAAAGACATCACAATTCAGGGGCATTTTGTAAAATACTTAACTAGCACTTCTTAAACCTGTGAATGTCATCAATAACAAGGAAAACCTGAGAAACTGTCACAGCCAGGTAGAGAATGGGATCTCACAATTGAATTCCTCCATTGAGAGGAGATCATGAATAGAAGAAAGACCTTAGATAACATGGATTTCAGTCAGTAATATTGGGTCATTAGTGGGTTATTTACTGGGTCATATATTGGGTTGTTTTTCTGTACAAAATGTACCATAGGAATGTCAGATGATAGTAATGAAGTAAACTAGATACCAGATATATCTATATATCTGAACTATCTTTTCAATATATTTGTAAATCTAAATATGTTAAAAAATAAAGTTTTTTTAAAATAAAAACTGATAGTAACATATGAGATTCAGGAGTTAACAAATCTAACAAAGACAAAGAAAACTTTTAGGAAAATGGTAGAAAATCACATTAGGAAGATAACTATGGTATAGCGAAGGGTCAAGAAGCATCAGTCCAGATTGGAGAGTCCAAGAGTTATAACATGAAAGAATGGAAAATAATGTATTAAAATGAAAATATTTTATGGGACTTTTAAATGATGAATTGGAAATGTACACTTTGTTTAATCATTTCCTGAGGCCATAGTTATACATAGAAAAGTAAGTAAACCAAAAAAGACAATAATTGACAATAATTTAGTTCTTGGAAACAAAAATATATATATATATATATATATTCATTATATATATAATGAAATTCAGTTACATGATTATGTTGCATGATTTTATTCAAGGGAATACAATATTGTAGCATCATGAGTTTGCATAATTTAGAATAAAACGTTTATGCTAATATTTACTAGAATGACAACTTCAATGGGCAACTAAATCTTAAGAAATTAAAACCATTTTTTTGGTAATTTGAGAGATTGTGGCCACCTGAATGAAACATCTTAAAACAGTCAAAATATTTGTTGATAAGTAGATGAAAGGTCATCCCTGAGGGACTTGATTAAAAGTAAAATAAAACAAAATGGTACAATCTACATTCTGCCAAACACTAAGGGAATATACGAGAAGTACTGAGACAGGAAAGGAAAATAAAAACATGACTCCTACTAAGAGAATATCTTCATAATGAATGGAAATTTTCAGTATTAAGAATAATTCCAGCTGGGCGTGGTGGCCCATGCCCGTAATCCAAGCAATTTGGGAGCTGAGTCAGGAGGATCGCGAGTTCAAAGCCAGCCTCAGCAACTTAGCGAGGCCCTAAGCAACTCAGACCCTGTCTCTAAATAAAATACAAAATAGGGCTGGGGATGTGACTCAGTGGCCGAGTGTCTCTGAGTTCAATACCTGGTTCCAAAAAAAAAAAAAGAAAAAGAAAAAGAAAGAATAATTCCAGGGCAAAATGGTACATAATTTTCATTGCTCCTGCACAATGCCTGGAAGAAATAAAACTATGGTCAAAGTAGACTTTTTAAATGTGTTCAGATTTTCTATTAACAATGCTGCAGCGGGAATAGAGAGAAGAACATTTACAAGAAATCAGACACTATGGTCTGGTGGAGAATAACTCAGAAATTCAGCTCATAGTAAACTTGTACTAAATCTCAGTCATACAGTAATATGAAGGTCATCAGAAGAAACTTCAATTTCATTATACTTCTAGTGGTCTTCCTGAATTCTCAATCTTATGAAACTAATCAAGTTTGAAGGAAAATAAATAATTAGCACAATCTGAAAGCAAAATGCAGTACTTCTGCACTATTTCTGGAACAGCAGAGTAAGGAGTTCAGCAGATTTACAATACAACCAATATTTCATTACAATCATTTAAAGTCTGTAAAAATGTCTTCAGTATGTATGGCAAATGAAGAAACCTTAATTTATGGAAATCTAATAAATCTTGGCAGAAAAATCTCAAGTCTGTAGCATTGGGCCATAACCTGCTTTACCTGGGTTAAAGAATCAAGAGTAAAACCCAGAAAGTGGCTGGGATTTCTCTGTACCCACTTCTGGATGTATGATTTCACCCTGGGACTGCCAGACTGGATTCCCATCACATTTCCCAACTTTTGTTACAGAAACACTGTTTCTGAATCATGTGTAGCAGAGAAGCCTAAACTTCAATTATTTCCAGTCCCACTTAACAGCACAAAAGCATTACTCCAGACCCATCAGGTCAAGGATGCTGGGACCTGATCTCATCACTCTAGCTTGCATATAGAGTAGAGATTCCACATTTTTAAGAGCAAACTGAGAAGACTAGAGGTTGTGACTGGTACCACTCTCACCCCAATGCTTCCTCATACAGTGAGGATATTACAAGAGGAAAAGTGACTCCTGATTCCCCTTTGCTGAGCTGGTGCAGGCGCTCTTCCTAGCTGGGGAGGAAGGTTGAAAGCACAAAGGGCTCTTCAGCTTTGTTGAAAAGTATACACATTGCTTGGAACAGAATGCAATTCCTTGTCTAACTGTGCTATTGAAAGTAATGAAGATCTGGAAGAGAACAATTTTGAAGAAGTTGGTAGCTGTATGATACAAACAAAGGTACAATCAAGAAAGCCCTCCATGGACTCAGTCAATGCAAAGCATGGGAACCAGTGTATATGTGCTAAAATTCTCTTATTAATGATCACTAAAGGGCATGAAGCAGATTGGAAAACATCTGTTAAATTGCACTTAGACCTATTAATGTGTGGTGGGATTCAGACTGTCACAAAGAAATGCAACTATACGCCAAGCATTGACTGAAAAACAAGTTACCATGACCCACAGGAAACTCCTAGGAAGTCAAGATTAATAATTACATTCATCCCTTTTATTCTGGGAGAATTTATACATTCCCAAGCTGGTGCCCTCTTAGAAATGAATGGAGCTGAAACCTTTCAGGTACCAGCCCCTAGTTCAATTCTCTGATCACTAATAGTATAGCCTAATAGTTACACAGATACCCAATAGTAAACTGTGGAAAATCTAACTTGTTATGGGGGATTGATAACATCATTGACCAGTAGGTCACTTATACTAGTATGTGGATAATTACTTTTGCAGCCATGCTAAAATACTGAAAATGGAGAAAAGTCTGAGCAGTGTTGTCAGAGACTTTGCATTGTGAGGATAATAGATTTCACTTCACTAAACAAATGAATGACCTAACAAAAAAAAATACAATAACCTACCTGGGAGGTTCAGTGGCTAGAGATGTTTAGAATATATTATTTATGTCAGCTTTAACAATACATTAAGCAAATAATTATACAATGTGATTCTTATACTGGAAAGATAGAAACTAGTGTCCAAAGGAGGTTCAGGTCATGGATGTTAAGGCTTAGCTATGAGGTGTTCCCAAAATGCTTCATGTCAGTAATTAATCCATTCATATAGACTAACTGGGTGGTAACTATGGGCAGGTAGGGTTTGCCTTTAGTGTATACATTTTGTCCATGGTGAGCAGAGCTGTGTGCTCTCTCTCTCTCTACTTCCTAGTGGCCATATCCCATGTTGCTTTCTGTCTGCCATGCCCTTCTGCCATGATGTTCTGCCCTACATGGGGCCCAGAGTTATGGAGTCTATCATGTATGGACTGAGACCTCTGAAACCTTGAGTCAAAATACACATTGACTTCTCTAGTTGTTCTTGTCAGGTATTTTGCTCACAGCAACATAAAAACTAAAATAATGGACACAGTAGGCAAAGGCTTTAGAGCCACTTTTATAAACGTATCACAGGAATTAATAAAATTATGCATAAAGATTGAAGGAAGATATGATAATATGGCATATCATCAAATAGATAGTAAAGATAGGTATAATTAAAGATTTTTTTGAAAACCATATAGCAATTTTTAGTATTAAAATACACTAGAGACTAGGTGTGGGGGCACACACCAGTAATCCCAGCAGCTCAGGAGGCTAAGGTAGGAGGATTGCAATTTAAAGGTCATCCTCAGCAATTTAGCAATGCCCTAAGCAAACTAGAAAGACCCTGTCTCAAAATGAAAATATACAAAAGGGTTGAGGATGTGGCTGAGTTGTTAAGCACCCCTGGTTTCGATCTCCAGTACCAAAAAGAAAAATACACTAGAGGACTTACTTCAACATTAACTTCTATCTGATAGAAGAAGCAGGATCAAGAGTTTGCAACAACAGGGGGATGAAGCAAAGGGATGGGGAATGGGACTGGCAAAGACAGTAGAATGAATTAGACATAACTTTCCCTTGCTCGTATATGAACACATGACCAATGTAACTCCATGTTATGTACAACCACAATAATGGGATCCTAATTGGAATGGGTTGTACTCCATGTATGTATTATATGTCAAAATGCAGTCTATGTAATGTTTATCATCAAACAACAAATAAAAGAGTTGACAGCATTTTTTCTGCATCTACAATGTATTACAGTTAGATATCAGATGTATGGGAAATTAAGAGATGAGAAAATCAAACAATGCCATCCTAAATAACTGGTCATTATAAAATGAAACTAAGGCAAGATTACAAATTAATTTGAGATTAGTTAAAATGATTAGAAAACATATAATACAGAAGTACAGGAGAAAAGTATACAGCTAGTAATGTCTTGTGTTAGCTTTCTATCACTGGAAAAATAACTGAGATACTCATCTTAAATGGAAGAATTTTTTTTTTTACTTAATGTTTCAGCAGTTCAGTCCATGATCACTGTGCCCTATTGCTTTTGGCTTATGATAAGATAGAAGTACATGATGGAGATCACATGGCAGTTCAAAACTGCTCACCTTGTGATTTCTGGGAAATAGAGAGAGAGGAATGGTCTGGGTTTTCAGTATCCCCTTCCAGGGCATGACTCCAGTGACCTATTTCTTCCTACTAGAGTCTACCTCCTAGTGCTTCTACCACCTTCCATTAGTACCACCGGCTAGGGACCAGGCCTTCAACACATAAGCTTTTGAGGGACACTTAAGGTGCAAACCATAACTTTCCATCCCCGGTTTTCCAAAGGCTCATGTCTATCTCACACTGCAAAGTGCATTCAGTTCACCTCCAGGAGCTCCCATACTCTTTGCAATTATATCATTGCTCAAAAGTCAAAGTAGAATATTCCTATAAAATGCAAGCCAAATTCTTAGCTGTGAGTTCCTGAAAAATCAAAAAGAAAGTTACATTCTTCCATGATACAATGGCAGAGGAGAAATATTCCCACTACCAAAGGGAGGAATAGGAAAATAACAAGGAAGAATCATACTAAAACGAAGACTAAGATTCAGCAGGGCAAAAATCAGACCTACAGCTGTTCAACATTTACCATCTAAGACACATGATGGAAGAAAATGAGATTCAAATCTTTGAGCAGTCCACCCCTATAGCCTTGTTGGCTGCATTCCCCATGGACTCCCTCTTAGCTTGCTCTGATCCAGCAACACTGCCTGGGCTCCCAGACTTTCCCTTGAAATCTCAGTGGAAGCACCTATGAGTCCATAACTCATGCATTCTGCATCCCTGCAAAACCAGCATAACATAAAAGATGTAAAAGTATGTCACTGGCAAAAGCAGTAACAAATCCACATGAATTATGGATGCAGCAATTTCTGGAGTGCTTGGCTTATTCAACACAGGGAAATATATCCTGGGGAAATAATTTCCTAGGTGATTGTGTCCAAACAGGGTGAAAAGTACTCTCTCTCTCTCCTTAAAAGAAGTTTGAGCCTGTAATGCTGTAGTCTTGCTGATTCTTGAGAGGCCCTTAGGGCATTTTCTTTATCTGTTGTCCCAGTAGTTTGTACTGGTTTTATTTTAATAATCTTAATCTCAGAAAAACTCTACCCTGTGTGGTCACAACTTTAAACTCACTTCTTTTCTGATAAAACGGAAAGTGTTTCACATCTTTCCTCTCTGATTTTTGCACCTAATCCCCATGTAAATTTGGCTAAAATCACCAATAACATCCATTCTATAGCCTGAATGTTGTATCACCTTGAAATTTATTCCATAACTGTTCCATCACCTTTAAAGCTCAGACTCATACACCGTCTAAGGGCATGGCCAAAAATATAGACAATATATTTGCCCGAAAGAAGCACATATGACCTGTTACATTCCTAATCAACATTCTGATTTTTTGAGTTCTCCCCAACCCTAGCAACACCCATTAATCTCCACTTCTACCATTCTAGGCTTTATCTGCCTATTTCTACAAATATTCCCAACTTCCTGAATACCAATTCCAAATACTTCTCTACCATCGTCACATATAGTCATGGCAGGGCACCTCTTCTGGTCCCAATTTTCTGACATTGTGGGAATATTTTAAATTATTAATTTAATAAGGGATCACACATCAGGATTAACTGGGATTTATTATATTTCTATAGTGTTGTCTAAATATCCAGTAATCATTCAATGTAACATTAATACATTCATGCTAATAGACAAAGGGAAAACAAAACACATGATCAACTCAATGGTCACAAAATAATTATTTAATAATATCCAGTACCTTTCACTAATTGGGAAAAATATTCAACACAATAGGAAGAAAAGGAAGCACCTGTAATCTAATAAAAAATCTAATCTAACAAATATGATTAACATCATGGTAATGGTGATGTGTATATTGCCTCTGTGAGAAATGAAAAAATAAGTATGTACACTTCTAATCATGATGTAAGCTTAATGAAAGGAATTAGTAAAGAAGAGGAGGACAAAGTACTAGATCAGGACCAGGAAAAAAATCTATATTAATTTCCAGATGAAAAGTTCATTTGTACAGGTTCTGAAATCAAAACTTGTATTTAAGGTCAGCTGGTTTTGCACTAACATTCCCAGCTACCATAGAAAAGAACTAGTCTTTTCAGAAAATCTAGGAAAATTGGATATCCATATAGAAAAGATCAATTTGGCCCTCCGACTCCATCATTTGCATCCTGTTATACTATACTCAGACAAAAACATAGGATAGACAATATGTATTTTAAAAATTTGTACTCAGAATCACACATAACAAACGGAAGATAATTGGACGTTTTGAAAATTGAATTATCAGTTTTTTCATTCAAAAAGCATCAACTCTGGAAATGAAATAACCTACAGCATGAGAAAAATGTTTAAATCTTATACATGACAACAGATTTGTATTTAAAATATACAAGAACGTTTACTACTCTCTAGTAAATGATAACACAGTCAAGCTGTCAGAGAAGTAACGTGAATTCACATCTTCCCAAAAAAGACATGCTGTGGGCAATGAGCACATGAAAGAGTGAACGTCACTAGTAAAATGCAAATCAAAATCATACTTAGGACAACTATGATCAAAAAGTAGAAAATAACGTGTTGAGAGGGATGTGGGGAAATTGGGACAATCGTACATTGCTGTTCAGCACATAATATGGCATGGCCTCTTCAGATACCATTTTGGTGGGTCTTTAAAATTCTACATACAGAATTACCACAAGACCCATCAACTGAAGTGATAGGTATATAAGAGAACTGA
>JAJEJO010005570.1:0-19537 GCA_020662805.1 Glaucomys volans
CAGTGTTGTGTCCTGGTGATAGCTTAAGGGCCTGTGGTCAAGAGGAATGGTGGTGCTCCCTACGAGCTGATCTATGTTGTGCCCTGGTGATAGGTTAAGCCCCTGTGATGCTGAGAAATGGAGGTGATCTCTGTCTAGTCCCCATTTACTCAGTGCTGTGTTCTGGTGACATTTGAAGGGCCTGTTCTCATGGGGAATGGAGAAGCTCCGTGTCCTTAGCTATTATTATTTCATGATGACACTGAGGATCCTGTGTTCATAAAGAATGGAGGTTCCCCTGTCCTGTCATCTTCCACTGTGGGCTGTGATCTGGTGACAGCTGAGGGCCCTGAACTCATGAGCAATGGAGGCATGCCCTCTCCTCAGCTGCTCTGTTCTATGACCTGGTGGGAGTTGAGGAGCCTGTGCTCATGAGGAATAGAGGCGTTCTCTGTACTGTGCTACTCTGTACTGTGTCCTGTTGACAGCTGAGGGCCCTGTGCTCATGAGCAATGGCAGTGATTCTGCTTTCAGCTGCTCTATGTGTGCCCATTGGAGAGCTTAGAATCCTGTGCTCATGAAGAATGGATATGCTCCCTATGCTCAGTTGCTCTGTGATGTGCCAGGTGATATGTGAGGACCCTGTGCTAATGAGGAAAGAAGGCGCTTCCTGTCCTGACCTCAATTATTCTTTGCTGTGTCCTGGTGAAAGCTTAGTGCACTATGCTTGTGAGGAATTGAGGTGCACCTGTCCTCTCTGCTGTGCTGTGACCTGATGACAGCTGAGAGTACTGGGCACATGAGGAATGGAGGTTCTCCATGACCTGTACTCAGCTGCCCTCTGCTCATGAGGATCGAAGGCACTACCTCTCTTCTGCTACTGTGCTGTGCCCTGTGACAGCTGAGGGTCCTATACTCATGAGAAATGGAGATGCTTCCTTTCATAAGCATCTCTGTGGTGTGCCCTTGACAGATTAGGGCCCTATGCTCATGAGGAAGGCAGTTCTAAATGTCCTCAGGTGTTCTGAACCCTGTGATGGTGACAGCTGAGAGCCCTAGGCTCATGAGGAATGGGCCCTCTCGTAGTCCTGTCCTCAGCTGTTCTGTGCTGTGTCCTAATGATAGCCAAGGGCTCTGTGCTCATAAGGAATAGAGGTTCTCCCTGTACTGTCCTCAGATACTCTGTTATGTCCTAAATACAGCTGAGGACCCTTCACTGAGGAATCAGATGTGCTCTCTGTCCTGTCTTCACCTACTCTGTGTTGTGTCCTGTTGACAAGTGAGGGCCCTGTGCTCATGAGGAATAGAAGTGATCCCTATCCTTAGCTGCCTCAGGCTGTGCCCTTTTGACTACTGAGGGCCCTATGCTCATGAGGAATGGAGATGCCTCCTTGTTTTGTCAGGCTTTAGGCTGCAGTGACTAAAGGACACAACCATCACAACTTTAGAGGAGGAAAAGTTTATTCAAGGGCTCACAGTTTCAGAGGTCTCAGTCCTTAGAATTCCAGTACCATTCACTGGGGCTTCTGTTGAGACTCAACATCATGGTGGAAGAGTGTGGTAGAGGGAAACAGCTCACAGGAAGCAGAGTGAGGGACTCCACTGGCCAGATGAAAATATATACCCCAAAGTGATGCCCCAATTACCACTTCCTCCAGCCACACCCTATCACTTCGGTTAATCCATATCACAGAATTAATTCACCATTTGGGTTCAGACTTTTACAACCCATTCATATGTCCTCTGAACTTTCTTGCATTGTCTTCTATGTGAACTTCTGGGAACACCACATCTAAACCATTACACTCCCTGTTCTTTGCTACTCAATGCTCCATGCTATGCCCTGGTGACAGCTGAGGGCCCTGGTCTCAGGAGGAATACAGGTTCTCCCTGTACTTTCTTCAGCTATTTTGCTGTGTCCTGGTTATAGGGCCCTTTGCTAAAGAGCAATGGATGTGCTCCCTGTCCTGTCTTCATCTACTCAGTGATTTGTCTTGGTTACAGCAGAGGTGCCTGTGCTCAAAAGAAATGGAGGGACTACATTTCTTCAGCTGCTCTGTGCTCAGTCTGGGTGAGAGCTGAGGGTCCTGTACTTATAAGGAAATGAGAGGCTTCATGTTTTTAGCTGCCGTGTCCTATGTTCTAGTTACAGTTAAGGGTCTTGTGTTCATGAGGAATGGAAGTGCTCCCTGGACTCAGCTGCTTTGTGCAGTGCCCTGAAGACAGCTGACTTTCCTGTGGTCCCTGGGATTGGAAGTCCTCCATTACCTGTCCTCAGCTGCTCTGTGCTGTGTCATGGTGACATCTGAAAGCCCTTTCAAATGAGTAAATAAGGTGCTCCCTGTCCTCAGCTGCTCCGTGGTGCATTCAACTGACATCTCAGGACCCTGTGCTCATGTGGAATGGAGGTGCCACAGCACATACATGTATCAGTGCACTCCATGAAGAGTATTATCTATCTGTGTCCTCTAAAATTAGTCCCACTGTACAGATGAGAAAACACAGGTTTCTGGACATTAAAGGGCAACTCAGCTGCACACAGAGAACTACCCAGAGACAGAACTGTATGAAATCCCTTCAAAGCTCCTCAAAGGCCGATTTGCTCCTGATATAAGGGATGTCAGTCTGGAGAAATATTTTCTCTCTATTTTGAAGGGAGAACCAAGATACGACATCCCAGGAGCAATGCAAATGTTTTTCCTTCTTTCATATTAAGTAACTCTTCAGAAACAGAGTTATCAACCTAGATTCCTTTTGAGGGTAAATGCTTGGAGATTACAGTGTGCAAAAAAGCACATCACAGGCCCAGAGACTGAGTATGACTGAGAAAAGAAGTAAATTTAAAAGGCTTATAAGAAATTGTAAAAAAAAAAAAAATGTAACTATTTAAAAAAATAAATATGTCCTTTTGTTACTATCCCTCCAATACATCATTAGAAAACAATAAATTATGATAGGTATTTCTAGACTTTGTCAAATCTTTTCCTATATGATCTTAAACTCCAAAATTCAGATAATAGAATACATGATTCATTGTCACAAGCATTCAAGGAAAAAAGAAAAAAAAAAAACAAAAAAAAAAACCTCAGGGAACAGGAGTGGATGTTTCAGTGACTTAGTGAATGTATCATTCAGCAACTTACTTACCAAATGATTTTGAGAAAATATATTCATTTTCCTGTAGCCATAGGGAAGAGAGATTTTCCTTATTTATTCTTCCTGTTAGAATTTGCAAAGACAAGCCCTAGAATTCCATTTGAAATAAACTCTAAGAATAAAATAAACAAGATACCTACAATACAAACCCAACGGAATAAAAAATGCAAATATATATTTTTAAAATAATTATAAGTAAAGCCTTTTTTCTTGACATCTAATTCTATCTGCCTTTTTGAATCCATTTTCTTATCTTTCAAGCCAGAAGTCACAAAAGAAATGCAGGCAAGCATCTGGAACTGCCAATTTATACAGGAGATAGCTAAGTGTTCAATAATCAGAAGCATCCAACATCTAAAGAAATATTAAAAATATTTTGAGAAATATAAAATAAAACCCCTTTGTAGACAAAATTAAATAATGTTGATGATGATATAAAAGAAATGAATATTCATAAACTCAAGAGTATATTATTATTATCTATTTATGGAAACTATTTTACTATTGAAGATACATGATACTCACCATCACAAAGACTTACTGAAATTATGGTATATGTGACCATGTAAGAACACAAAAGTACTCTTCCAAACACCAACCATACAAACCCAGGGGCATGTTTCAAGAGAATGTACATCTTGGAAGAGATAAATAATAATCTGCAGGAGAATGGTCACTAGGGGCCTGTCCCATTTTTGGTTTAGTATATCCAGTTTAAAAAATAGTATAAAACATCATGCTTAAGCTTATTATATGTGCAATATGCATGTAGTATTTCACATGTACACATGCTTAGAAAGAAAATATGTAGAACTTATGAGAAAATAAAAATCATCGGGAGCACATAAAACTCTCAATTACACATCCTATGTTTAGATGATAAAACTCATCATTACAAAAGAGACAATTTGATCAGGCACAGCCCAGTGCACAGATGGTTGAGAGTTCCCCACTCAGGATGTTGGCCCAGAGCTTTCTCCTCGGTCCTCCCCAGGGGTCACCGGCACCACCCGGAGGCAAAAGTATTCAGCATGGGAAGTGGGCACTGAGGAGAGGACACTTGGGTTTTTCTCTTCCGGGGGCTCAACCCAGAGCCTCACATTCAGCTCAGCCATGTCCTGTGAGAATTTCAGGTCCAGGGAGGTGGACACAGAGACAGATATCAGGCTCAGCACAGCACAAATGGGTGAGAGTTCCCTATGTGGGATGTAGGACCAGAGTGCTCCCGTGAGACCTCTGAGAGGGCAGCAGGCACAATGTAGAAGCAGGAGCCTTCAGCATGGAGGAAGTGAGCACAGAGTGTACACTTGAGGCTCCCACGCTGGGAGGCCGAGCCCAGAGGCCAAGTCTTACACCAGCCTGGCCCCAGTGTGTGGTCTAGTGCTACTGAAGACTAGGAGGTGAGAAATTGGAAACCTGCAGGGACACCACTTGTTTAAGGGGCGAAGCTGCTATACCGCAGATTCTCATGGATAAAAGGGAAGATACGAGAACAACATGAGAAGACAGGCGAAGAAAGTGTCTCAAACAAACCTAGAAACTTCATCAACAGAATCCAGTGATAACATGACAGAAGAAATATAAGAAAGGGAGTTCAGAATGTACACAATTAAAATGTTCAGAGAAGCAAATGATGAGATGAGAGAGAAAATGCAGGAAACGAATGATCACACCAATCAACAGTTTAAAAACAGATGCAGAAAGCAGAAGATCACTTCAATAAAGAGATAGAGATGTTGAAAACAAACCAAACTGAAATCCTTGAAATGACGGAAACAATAAACCAAATTAAAAACTCAATAGACAGCATAAGCAGCAGGCTAGATCACCTGGAGGATAGAACATCAGACATTGAAGACAAAATATTTAGTTTTGAAAACAAAGTTGACCAAACAGAGAAGATGATAAGAATTCATGAACTAAGCCTATAAGAATTATGGGACACCATGAAAAGACCAAATTTAAGAATTATTGGGATTAAGAAGGCACAGAGATACGAACCAAAGGAATGAATAACCTATTCAATGAAATAATGTCAGAAAATTTCCCACCTCTGAAGAATGAAATGGAAAATCAAATACAAGAGGATTACAGGGCACCAAATGTACAAAACTACTACAGGCCAACACCAAGGCATATTATAATGAAAGTATCTAACGTACAAAATAAAGATAGAATTTTAAAGGCTGTGAGAGAAACAAAAATTAAATTACATTCAGGGGAAAACCAATACGGTTATCAGCAGATTTCTCACCAAAGACCCTAAAAGCAAGAAGGGTCTGGAATAATGTATTCCAAGCCCTGAAAGAAAATGGATGGCAACCAAGAATCTTATACCCAGCAAAACTCACCTTCAGATTTGAAGATGAAATAAAATACTTCCATGATAAACAAAAGCTAAAAGAATTTACAAATAGAAAGCCAGCACTACAGAAGAACATTCTCAGCAAAATATTCCATGAGGAAGAAATGAAGATCAACAATGTAAACCAGCATAGGGAGGAATTACCCTAAAGAACAGCCAAATAAAGGAAAACCTAAGTCAAGTTAAAAACCAAAAATAAGCCATAATGATTGGGAATACAAATCATATCTCAATAATAACCGTGAATGTTAATGGCCTGAACTCATCAATCCAAAGACATAGACTGGCACACTGGATTAAAAAGAAAGACCCAACAATATGCTGCCTCCAAGAGACACATCTCATAGAAAAATATACCCACAGCCTAAAGGTTAAAGGATGGGAAAAACAAACCACACACACGGACTCAGTAAAAAAGCAGGGGTTACCATTCTCATATCAGATAAAGTGGACTTCAAGCCAAAAGTAGTTAGATGGATAGTGAAGGACATTTCATTCTCCTTAAGGGAAGCATAAATCAGCAAAACATAACAATCATAACTATTTATGCCCCAAACAATGGCACATCCATGTATGTCAATCAAATCCTTCTCAACTGCAGGAACCAAATAGAACACAACACAATAATACTGGGTGACTTTAACATATCCCTCTCACCATTGGACAGATCTTCCAAGCAAAAACTGAACAAAGAAACTATGGAACTCAATAACACAATCACTAATTTAGACTTAACAGACATATATAGAATATTTCATCCATCAAGAAGTGAATACATTTACTTATCAGCAGCACATAGATCCTTTTCTAAAATAGACAATATGTTAGGCCACAAATCGTCTCTTAGCAAATACAAAAAGATAGAGATACTGCCTTGTATTCTATCAGGACATAATGGAATGAAATTAGAAATCAATGATAAAATAAAAAACAGAAACTATCCCAATACCTGGAGATTAAATAATATGCTGTGGAATGATGCATGGATAACAGAAGACATCGGGGGGAAATAAAAAATTTCTTAGAGATCAATGAGAACAATGATAGAACATAGCAAAATTGCTGGGATACTACAAATGCAGTGCTAAGAGGAAAGTTCATTGCATTTAGTGTATTCAATAAAAGAATGAAAAGTAAACAAATAAATGACCCCACATGACAACTTAAAGCCCTAGAAAAAGAACACTACATCACCAAAAGTAGTAAAAGATAGGAAATAATTAAAATCAGAGCAGAAATCAATGAAATTGAAAAAAAAAAGAAAACACTAGACAAAACAAAAAGTTGGTTCGTTGAAAAAATGAACAAAATTGATAAACCCTTAGCCACACTAATGAAGAGAAGGAGAGAGAAAACTCAAATTACTAAAATTTGTGAGGAAATAAAAAAGGAAATATCACAACAGACTGTAATGAAATACAAAACATAATTAGAAGCTATTTTGAAAATTTATACTCCAACAAAATAGAAAACCTGGAAGACATCAACAGGTGCCTAGAGGCATATGAGCCACCCAAACTGAATCTGGGGACATATACAACTTAAACAGATCAATTTCAAGCAATGAATTAGAAGAAGTCATCAAAAGCCTACCAACAAAGAGAAGTCCAGGACCAGATGGATTCACAGCTGAGTTCTACAAGACCTTCAAAGAAGAGCTCATTTCAATACTCCTCAAAGTATTTCATGAAATAGAGGAGAAGGGAACCCTTCCCTACTCATTCTATGAAGCTAATATCACCCTGATACCAAAACCAGAGAAGGACACATCGAGGAAAGAAAATTTCAGACCAATATCCCTAATGAATATAGATGCAAAAATTCTTAACAAAATTTTAGCAAATCGGATGCAAAAGCATATTAAAAAGATAGTGCACCCTGATCAAGTAGGTTTTATCCCAGGATGCAAGGTTGGTTCAACATTTGGAAATCAATAAATGTAATTCACCACATCAACGACTTAAAGTCAAGAACCACATGATTATTTCAATAGATGCAGAGAAAGCATTTGATAAAATACAGCACCCATTCATGCTCAAAAGGCTAGAAAATATAGGGATAGGAGGAACATTCCTTAACATTGTAAAGGCTATCTATGCTAAGCCCACACCTAACATCATTCTAAATGGAGAAAAATTGAAAGTATTCCCCCTGAGAACTAGAACAAGGCAAGGATGCCCTCTTTCTCCACTTCTATTCAACATTATCCTTGAAACTCTAGCCAGAGCAATTAGACAGACCAAGAAATTAGAAGGATACGAATAGGAAAAGAAGAGCTCAAAATATCCCTATTTGCTGATGACATGATTCTCTATTTAGAAGAGCCTAAAAATTCCACCAGAAAACTTTTGGAACTCGAAAATGAATTCAGGAAAGTAGCAGAATATAAAATTAATGCTCAAAATTTGAATGCATTTTTATTCATAAGTGATGCATCCTCTGAGAGAGAAATTAGGAAAACTATACCATTCACAATAACCTCAAAAATAATAAAAAACTTGGGAAGCAATCTAACAGAAGAGGTGAAAGATCTCTACAATGATCTTCATCTTTAGAACACTAAAGATAAAGAAAGTCTGAGAAGATGGGAAGATCTCCCATGTTCTTGGATAGGCAGAATTAATATTGTCAAAATGGCCATACTACCAAAAGCACTATAAAAATTCAATGCAATTCCAATTTCAATCCCAATGACAGATCTCATAGCAATAGAGCAAGCAATCATGAAATTCATTTGGGGGAATAAGAAACCCAGAATAGCTAAAGCAATTCTTAGCAAGAAGAGTGAAGCAAGGGGTATCAAATACTAGAACTTGAACTATATTACAGAACAATAGTAACAAAAACAGCATGGTATTGGCACCAAAAGAGACAGGTAGAACAATGGTACAGAATAGAGGACACAGAGACAAAACCAAACATAAATACAGGTATCTCATACTTGACAAAGGAACCAAAAATATACAATGGAGAAAAGATAGCCTCTTCAACAAATGGTGCTGGGAAAACTGCACAATGAAACTAAATCTGTATCTCTCACCCTGTACAAAACTCAATTCAAAATGGATCATGGACCTAGGAATTAGACCAGAGACCCTGCACATAATAGAAGAGAAAATAGGTCCAAATCTTCATCATGTTGGTCTAGGACCAGATTTCCTTAACATGACTCTGAAAGCAAAATAAATAAAAGCAGGAATCAATGATTGGGATAGAATCAAACTAACAAGCTTTCTCTCAGCAAAGGAAACAATCAGCAGTGTGCAGAGTGCCTTCAGAGTGGGAGAAAATCTTCACCACACACACTTCACATAGAGCACTGATCTCCAGAATCTAGAAAGTACTCAAAAATCTTTACAACAAGAACACTAATAACCCAATCAATAAATGGGCCAAGGAAATGAACACTTTACAGAAGATCTACAAGAAATCAACAGATTTATGAAAAAATGTTCAACATCTCTAGTTGTAAGAGAAATGCAAATCAAAACAAACTTAAGATTTTATCTTACCCCAATTAGAATGTCTCTTATTAAGAATACAGGCAACAACAGGTGTTAGCGAGGATGTGGGGAAAAGTGTACTCTCATACATTGCTGGTGGGATTGCAAGTTGGTGCAGTCACTCTGGAAAGCAGTGTGGCGATTCCTTAGAAAACTTGGAATGGATCCACCATTTGACCCAGCTATCCCACTCCTTGTCCTATACCCAAAGGACTTAAAATCAAATTACTACAGTGATGCAGCCACATCAATGTTTATAGCTGCTCAATTCACAATAGCTAGATTGTGGAACCAACATAGATGCCCTTCGATAGATAAATGGATAAAGAAACTGTGGCATATATAAACAATGGAATGTTATTCAGCCATAAAGAAGAATAAAATTATGGCGTTTGCAGGTAAATGGATGATTTTGGAGATGGTCACGCTAAGTGAGAATAGCCAGTCCCCACAATCCAAAGGCTGAATGATCTCTCTGATAAATGAATGATGATGCTTAATGGGGGGTGGAAGGAGGCAAGAATGGAGGAAAGGTAGATTGCATAGAGGGAAAGGAGGGGTGGGGTTGGGGTGGGGGGGTAATAATAATAACAGAATGAGACAGACATCATTGCCCTCTGTACACATATGAATGCCACAGATGGTGTGACTCTACTTTGTACAACCGGAGAAACAACAGCTGTACTCCATTTGTGTACAATGAATTAAAATAAATTTTTAAAAAAAGGAGACAATTTTCCCCCAAATTAACCTACAATATGGCCCAGCAAAATTGCTATGTCCATGCATGAATATATCATAGTGAATTCTACTTTTATCTATTCTACATAATTTTATGTAGAATTCTACATAAAAGTAGAATTCACTTATGTTAAAGTACTTTTAGGTACTTTTATGTATCTACAAAGCAGTAATTAATGTAATTATAAATAAAAGGAAGAGCAGGAAGGTAGGAGGAGAGGGAATGGGGAACTGAGCAAATGATATTAAATGCTTGTATGATTATGTCAAAATGAACCCAAATATTATGTTTAAATATAATGCAATAATAAAAAATATCATCATGCTTTACTTTTAATGAAATAAGAAACCAAAGCCTAGAGTTCTAAAATTTATCCACAAAGTTATTGTTGGGTCTAATTGGGTGGCTGCAGGGGGAGGGAGCACGGTCACCTAGCAACACACTGTGCCAGAAGTGACCAATGAGGCATACCTGCTGACCCTGATGTCCACCTTGGGTCCACCTTTTCCTGGGCAGAACCCCTTGACCCCCTTCCTCTGTATAAAAACCCTGAGCAGCCAAAGCCAGGTGCGATTTCTCCTGGCTATCCCACCCTGACTTTCACCCCAGGGGCTGGAGATTTCGCCCGGGACACACATTCCAATAAAATCAAGCTACCACTATTGTCTGACTCTGGCGAGTGCATTCTTTTCTCCCGCCTCTGCCTTTGGAAGCTCTACCCGCTGGGCCCCGCGCCAACCCTTTCGTGAGTTTTTACATTTGGTGCTGGAAACCCGGGAGAGAGCTCGGACTTCTACTGAGGTTCACTCTCCCCTCCAAAAGGACCAGAGCTGGGTAAGTGGCCTTTTCTAGTTTTCTAGTCACTCTCCCGTTACCGGTCGGGTCTGTCCGTAAGTCGTGCATGCCACAGACCCCCCACTGTTGGGCACGGAAGCCTGGGAGACGTCCCAGACTCCACTAGTCCCCCGTTTTCTCTGTTCTGGGCCCCCGTGGACCAGGAGACGTCCTGATCCACGGCTGGTCCATTCCGTTTTTTGGGTGAACACAGCTGGAGGGGGACGCCCATCCTGCCCTGTTCACTCCCTGAGTGACCCTGGAAAACTAGAAAATGCTCTGCTCCCACCCCTTGGCTTCCGCTGAAACCCCGGTGACTGCGTAACTTTTTGGTCCCGCTACTGTAATTTCACTAAGCAGACACATGGAGCCTTGATTTTATTGAAATCTGTGTTCTGCCCCCGCCTCTCCTTTTTCTGTCCGCTTCCCTACTTAAATTGCCCGCTTTCTTTTCCTCCATGTTTTTTAGGACACACCGGAAATGCCCTCTGCTCCTGCCTCTCGGCTTCCGCCCCGGCATTGGCCAAGACTGCGTGTCTATCAACTGTGCACCTGCCTCTTCCCTCTGTCGCTTCCTCCTGCCGCTGCCTCTGTGTTCCATGCCTCCTCACAATCGGCTCCATCTCTCCACCCCCGCTGTGACCTGCGCCGGACTCTGCCAAACACGGAGTTGGTTATTTCACCCCTCCACCGGCATAGCCTGTGCAACAAGTGCTGCAAAGAAGCACTTTCCCTCCGTTTCGCTCCCCGGCTCCGCAAAGGTGCCACGATAGAGCCACTCCTTCTCTGTTCCCCCTGCCAAACCCTGCCCGCAGGGCTGGGCTTCCAAACACTCTTGCGAACTGCTACTCTTCCCCTGTCTCTTTGGCCTTTGCCCATTCCTGTCCACAGGTGCTAGAAGTCGTATATACACCTTGTAGAAGCCGCTTTCTGCTGAAACCTGATGGGTGCTGCAAAGATACGGAACCACCACCTGATTCCAAATATGCTTTCTTAATTCCTCACTCACTTTCATCTTTCTCTAACTGACTCCTTTACTTATATTAAGTGAGGGAAATTTCCCAAAATCCAGAACTGCCTTACAGAAGTCCACCAACCCCTATCCAAAATCTGGTAACAATTGCCTTTAAAGTACAATGCCTGAAAGGCAAGCTTATTTACAGAAAAAGGTAACACTCCAGTCCAGTCCCTGGTAGTTAATCTGTGGCCCACAGTTCCAGCAAGAACTCCAAAGGAGGACCAGCTGTCCTCTCTGCCAGGGTCAAGCTATGACTCCAACCAAGGCGTCTCCACAAGCAAACAAGCAGGACACACTGGAAAACTGACTACCCTATGTCTGGCCCCTCCCTAGCACCTCTACGCAGGGGTGTGACCAGGCAGATGGTGCCTTCACCTCAACTGCTGGGATTCAAAGAAGACTGAAGAAGCCTGAACTCGAGGATCGCTGAGCCCAGGGCAACCACAGGGACACAGGAGGTACCTATTCTGTTTTGCCTGCCCACTCTGGGCCTTTATTTCCTTCCCAGGTTTCGGTTATGGGGATTGATGGAAACCCTCCTTCCCAAACAGAACAGTTAAGTTAGCCTATACCCTGGAAGGACATTCTTTCACACACTCTTTCCTGGTTATTCCTTACTGTCCAGTCCCACTCCTAGGCAGAGATGTTCTCCAACTTCTGGGAGCCATCCTATAACTTTTTCCCAAGCGTATTACTACTCACCTTCTTCTAACTCTGTTTTCTTACATTCTCTCTTTCTCCCACACTACCTTTCGTGCTGTTACCCCCAGACCCAGCTGACCCCCAAGTCTGGGACACTTCCAAGCCAGTCATCACCTCCCACCACAAGCCAGTCCATATCCAATTAAAACCTCATACTAGGTTTCCTTCACGTCCTCAGTTCCCTATTTCCAGTACCCACCGGGAAGGACTTAAACCCATCATAGGTCAGTTACTTACTCAAGGACTCCTCATCCCTACTGACTCTCTCTGTAACACCTCCATATTGCCAGTATGTAAACCCTCAGGAGCTTATCATTTAGTCCAGGACCTTCGCCTAATTAATGAGGCAGCTCTTCTCATCCACCCAGTGGTTCCTAAACCCTTACACTCTTTTCTCTCACATCCCCACTTCAACTACTCACTTTACAGTCCTAGATCTCAAAGATGTGTTCTTTACAGTTCTTCTTCACCCTGACTCCTGTTACCTCTTTGTCTTTACATGGGAGGATCCTATGTCCTTTAGGTCTTGACAGCTGACAGTGAACAGTTTTCCAGGCAAATACTGGCAGATTGATTTCACTCATATGCTCAGATGCAAGAAAGCTCCCTTACTTATTTACCTTGGTTGATACTTTTTCATGCTGAATAGAAAGAAACCTTCCCTACCCCCAGGGAAACTGCTGACATTGCCTGCTATCCTCTTTGAGCAGATTATTCCCAAATTCAGACTTCCTGCATCCATCCAGTCAGATGAGAGTCCAGCCTTCACCTCTCAGACTGTTCAACTAATCTCCAGAAGCCTCGACATCACCTGAAGACTCCATATCACCCTACCCACCCCAATCCTTGATGGTAAAGTTTACACAGGGACAACAGCCAACTGTCCCAAGGCTTCACTTAAAATCTAAAAGTTTATATTCAGGTGATTCCTCAGGCTCATCTATCCATCCAGGAGCAGGAAATGGAGATCCAACTCCAGATCAACGCAGCTACTCACCCTAATGCTAATCCTTTCTCAGGTCTTACTCTGATACATCAAGGTCTTTGACTTCTCAATCTCTTCAGAGTTAATAACATCTCAGCTTGTTTTCTTTGTGCAGGTTTGGACCCTGCTAACAGCCGTTCCTATGAGTACCCCCCTTAGTACTTCCTCAAAGGCTCAGAGGACCCTTATTCACCTTTAGAGAGAGTTCCCCTTATTACAACTCCTCAGAGAACTTTGTGTACTGTTACACTTTCTTTAACTCAGTACCTTGCAACTAAACCTTACAGGTCTCTTCTCCCACATTTGCTCCTCCAGGATTCTTCTTCTGATGTAATGGTAC
Source organism: Glaucomys volans (assembly GCA_020662805.1). Classification (NCBI taxonomy): domain Eukaryota; kingdom Metazoa; phylum Chordata; class Mammalia; order Rodentia; family Sciuridae; genus Glaucomys; species Glaucomys volans. The sequence goes on from JAJEJO010005570.1 coordinate 13,625, forward strand.
TCTGACAAAAATTAGATCCCAATATGCCCTTCGCTTTCTGTGTGCCCTCCTCTTTAGTTCCTCAATTCATTCTATATAATGAAGTTGAAATAATCTGGCCTGTTCAAAACCCCAGTACCCCTACAGAGACAAATAACATCTGTTACCCAAGTTTCCTTACAGAACCGCTGAACACTAGATCTGACAGCGAACAAAGGAGAAACACGCCTATTCCTAGAGGAAGAATACTACTAGTGCATCAACAAAACCAGACTGAGAAACTGGACTCATTGAAAAAACTCTCCTGCATCTGAATTTGCTCAGAGCTGCTTGAGTGAGGTTGCCAGAATGCCATACAACCAAATGCTCCTGCACCCTGACAGCTGCCTCCCCACCGACCTAGGCCCCAAAATCTTTTTTCCCAGGATGCCCCCAACCATGCAGGAAGTAGCCAGACAGACTCCGGTGCCCTATATCACCAAAAAGGTCAGAATGTTAGGTCTAGTTGGGCGGCTGCAGGGGGAGGGAGCACGGTCACCTAGCAACACACTGTGCCAGAAGTGACCAATGAGGCACACCTGCTGACCCTGACGTCCACCTTGGGTCCACCTTTTCCTGGGCAGACCCCTTGACCCCCTTCCTCTGTATAAAAACCCTGAGCAGCCAAAGCCACGTGCGATTTCTCCTGGCTCTCCCACTCCGACTTTCACCCCCTGGGGGCTAGAGATTTCGCTCGGGGACACACATTCCAATAAAATCAAGCTACCACTATTGTCTGACGCTGGCAAGCGCACTCTTTTCACCGGCAGCCGCCTTTGGGAGCTCTACCCGCTGAGTCCCGCCGACTCTTTCCTGAGTTTTACAGTTATATATAATTTTAGCCAGAAAACATTTCAATTATAAGAGCAAAAGTAGTACTTATCATCACCTGACATTCATGTATATTGTGAAACTATACTATTACAATAATCATCAAGGAATCAGAATATGAACAAAATCCATATACGAATTAAATGTATGTAAAAATAATATAGTTAATTGCAATAGAAAAGTCTAGATAAATTAGACCATAACAATGCCAATCTCAGCAACTTAGCTAAACCCTCTCAAAATAAAAAGAAAACACTAGGATATAGCTTAGTGGTAAAGAATCCCTCAGTTCAACTCCCAGCAACACACAAAAAGGAAAGTAAAGAAAAAAAAGGAAAAATGAAAATTAGCTAGCTCAGGAGGAAGCGAGTTCCCTATAGACCACAGCCCCTCTCCTGCAGGAAAAGGACTTGCGGAGATTCAATCACTAGCGTCTGGGATGACGCCGGCTGCAGGCACACACCTGCCAGTTAGTATTTGAGGCAGGGGTTGAGGATGCCCTGCAAGGATATGGAAGGCAGTGGGGGGCCTCTGCCACTGACATGCTCCCCACCTGGATGGTCATTAGGACTGAGGGGGTACTGTCCTACAGGTGGGCTCAGGCCTGTAGGCTCCAGAGATGACGGAGATTCCCCTTCTGCTAGCTCCTGCTCACGCCACAGCCAGTCCCGCTTTTCTAACAGTCGCCTTCCCCCAGCCTCCCTCCCTAGGCTCAGGATGCCACTACCTACTCACCATTTCCTGGTGTTCAGGAGCAGGCCTTCTCCCTAGGGATCTTTGCCCCTGCACAGCTGAGCAACCTGGGGTTCCTAAGTAAGAGAGAGAAGCCTGAAATCCAAGGGCAGATATGGCGGACTCAGGAGAAAAGGACAAGATGGTGGAAGACCGCCCCCTCCTCCCTGGCAGCAAAGAGCATTGGACAGTTCTCACTCAGTGCTCCTGATTGGACAGGGCATCAGACCTGCCCCTGGAGTTCTACCAGTGAGGCTTTTTTGTGAGTGACAAGGAATAATATCCAATCCAGGCATGAGTAAGACCAGAATGACAGGTCCTTGGTTGCAGTTTTTTTTTTTTTTTTTTAACTTCTTGGAATTGCACCCTGGAACCTCAGGCTGCTGCTATTTTAAGGCAATATTTCTTTCCAGGAGTGGGTTCTAGTCCAACCAACAGAAAATCTGCATTTAACCTGGCATACAAGGTCATTTCAGTTTGTGGATTATATGTGCCTGTATATTAATTATGAATAAATATAATGACAATTACTTTAAAATTTCATTTAACATTTCTGCTTTCTGTTTTTGTTAGGAGTCAGATTTAACTTTGAATGGGAAGCATTCCCCTAAAGCAACAATGTCCAGTGAAAACAACATGTGAGGCACAAGGGTAATTTAAATATATCTAATATTCACACTAATAGCATAAAGAGTTGAAATTGGTATTAATAACATAATCCAGCCTTTCCAAAGTATTACCTTTATGTGACATAAAGTACTACTAATGAAGTATATGCTTTTGGAACAACACTCAAGTTTGACTCTCTCCATCATACACACAATAGACAGATTCCAGATATGAGGCCTATGGGTCCCCTAATGTCAGGGACTTAAAGGGCCTGGTCTATGTCTTTATATGCTAGTGTTGAGGGATACAATTCCCTAGTATTTCTCCTCAGACCCCAAATTAGGAGAAACAATACCCTGAATGGGAGCAGGATACTGCTCCCATTGGACAGTAGGACAGTCTTCAGCAATACCCTGAATGGGAGCAGGATACTGCTCCCATTTGGACCCCAGGAAGTGTCCAAAAATAGATTGTTCTTTCTCACTTCCTACAGTTTTTTTTCAAAATTTTATTTTACTTCATTTGTTCTAATTAGTTGTACATGACAGTAGAATGCAGTTGTACAGTTTGATAGATCATAGATGAATAGAGTGTAATCTCATTTTTCTGGATTTTACATATTGCAGGATCACATTGGTCACACAGTCATATATGTACATGAGGTAATTCACCTCATCGATATATAGCTGAAAAGAAAAGGTGGGGTTCCAAAGGGTTAGGGACACAAAGCCTGAAATACTCCACAGCCCTGACTCTATTACATAAAAATGCAAACTTTTACATGTTTACATGAAACGCAAACTTTTTTTGACAATTTGGGGTTAGACCTAAAGGACAAGCTGTAATATCTATTTCCTTCTGTAGACCAACTTTTAGATATCAAACAGTTTCTCAGCAGCACATGTCAGAACTGAGAACTGTCCAGGACAACACTGCATGAAATTCTTCTAAGCTTCTCAAAATCTGGTTTGCTCCTAATATAGGGGATGTTTGTCTAGGGAAATATTCTTTCTTCTCCATTTTAAAGAGAGAGCCTGAAAAAGACATCCCAGGAGGCCCCTGGGACTTGAGAGACTATTTTTATCCTTTCATGTTAAGGGAAGTCTTTAGTAACAGAGCTATATCAACCCAGGTTCCACACTGGGACAAATGTTTAGAGACTACATGATGCAAGAAAGCACAACACAGGAACCAAAACCTGAGTAGGATTCAGGGAAGAAAATAATCTAAGTGGCTAATAAATCAACTGAAAGGCAACTCTAGTTTGTCAGTTGGGAAATTGGAAAAAGTGGAATGATGTGATGTTATTTGCCACCTGGACAAGAGGTTAACCAAGAAAAATAACTTTGTAAATGTCACAATCCAGAGAATCCTGACTGAGAGAAGACCCTACAATCAGAGATTTCTTGTGCCAAAGTAACTTCAGCAGCCCATCTATGATATAATCTGCCTGTAGCTGTTAAAATGTGGCTTGCATATGCCTTCACTCAGTATTCCCTTTCCTGGGAGTCTGTCTTCAGCAGTCAACTAGTTTATATTACCAGTTAAATTATAACCTCTCCCCAAGTCTCATATGTTGATGTTCTAAATACCTGCTCTCTCAGACTGTTACTCAATTTAAATATTGATTCTTAAAAACATGATTAATGTTAATACAGGTAAAAGTCTAATCCAATTTTTTCCTTAGGGAAAAAAAAGCAATAAGGATAGAGAAGAATAGGAAAAAAATGTTCTGCAAACATAGAGTCAGAAGATGACAATACACATGTCAAAGAGTGGGCCTCAATGGAAACTATTCCAGGAAGCAGGTTGATATAGAGATTCTGGAATTAGCACAAATAAATTTCTGTTTAACCCCATCTGTGGTATTTTCATGACAGCCAATGATATTGATGCAGCCCACGAGGACACATATACACTGTTTCTACAGGATGGGTGTATGAAGGTACAATTGAATCACATCACATTCCATCAGCAATGAAAGGCTGAACTGCTGCAAGAAATGTAATTTATTACTGGGATATTATAAAGGCATTGAGAACACACTCTTTACCTGATGAGCCTATGGAGATTTGTTTGAAGGTATGGTACAGTCATGGAAAAGATGTAGACTACTTTTACCTTGTTTGTTCTTGTAGCCTTTCCTTCTCTTTCTGTCATTGTTTTCCTGGAAAAAGTGTTAGTTTTTAAGTCTTAAAAAAGAACTAGAAGTACAGTGGAGATGAAAGGTACGTGGGCTACATGGGGCAGGTAGCTAAAACAAAAACAGTAGCAACAGAAAAGAAATAGTCAGTGTCCAGTAAACACTAAAAATGATGTGGAAATATTTTCTGTTATTTCTACAAGTATATAATCTGGAGATTTATACCTATTGATTTGCTAGGGAGAGTAATACAGTCTATATTTTGGGGGGAATGAAAATATAGGTCGTTGAAGTGGTAAATTCCTAGAAAAAGGTATAGAGGAGTCCCCATGCTTGGGTGTTTGTCCTGGATCTATCTTGTTAATCTCCAATCCTGCCTGTTGATAATATTCTCCAGAAGTCTCATCTAACCTTAGACCAGAGATATATTGTTGATGTGTGGTACACTTGCTCTTTCCCCAAGGTGGCAGAATAAACAAGTAGCTCCATGAAGATTTACGTAGAACTCTACAAAGAGATTGTCTTACATGTAGGACAATAATTAATTCTTAGTAGGTATTTATAAATACATGCAAGGTCTCTATACTTTGGTGACAATGCATTTCAGAATAAAGTCTTTGGATAAATATTTGAGCAGAACAAACTAGAATCTGGTATTTAAATATCCATCCTACTTGTCATGTCCAGTGATACAAACATGAAAGTTTTACAACAGTTTCTACATGGAATATCCTGCTCCTATCACTGAAGATCCCTAGTCATTCCTATCCCCTACACACAGACACAGAAGGGGAAGTTCAAAGGACTATTCAGATATGATACTAGATGAGGACTTGCTTGGATTGGTCTTCTCTGGGCTGCTCTCTTTTACCTGTGGGCACCTTTTAATAAGTGGCCATATGAGTCCAGTGTGAAGATCGAGTCAACATCTAAAAATGCTCCCACTCTGAACATTGCCCAGAGCCTTGGAAGGTTGGGACACATCAAGAAAACCTCTTGCTGTCTTCCACATCTTCCTTAATATGAGCAAAACAAGGAACTATCTCTAGATCAAATGTGTGGTTACCAGAATTCTAAATTCTGTTGGGTTCTCATGCTAATAAATTGTGTTTTTCAAAATTTATTTACCTGGGCCTCTTTCCATAATAAAATCTCTCAAAGTTGTCTTTTGGAGTACAGTTTTGTCATCTTAACAATCCAAAATTATCCAATAGGAATGGCCTTTGAGCCCCTTGGGAATTCATTGATGCATCACTGCCCACTTTTGTGGAGGCTCATAGCAGGCATGGCAGGTACCCTGGAGATTTTAAATCTTGGCTTTTCCTCCAAGTGAGTTTAATCTATACCTTGAGCCTGTACTTGGCTGGAAGAAAACCATGATCATTCCAGAAGGGACTTTTCAGAGAGCTCAGACAGTGCAAAACCAAGCTGTGCTCCTGGGCTCACTAACTCCCTGGTGAGAAATATATGCAGTGGGCACATGATGGCAGCCTTGCATGTACCCAGGTCAACCCGGATGCCCATCTTGGTTCCAGGCCAATCAACTGGATACCAGTCAATGGGTGCTCACCTGCCTTCCT
>JAJEJO010005571.1:0-23736 GCA_020662805.1 Glaucomys volans
ACTGTATAAGGCATTGATACATTGATAATTGTATCATATATTAGCTGTATAGACTACAAACTAATATTCAGTTTTCTTAGAGAATTCCAACTTGTAGAAAATCTCCACACTTTGGAGACTTAATATTGTGCTCAGTCTCCCAGATAGTTCTACTAGAAGCCCACTCAAAAAACATACTTTTTAGGGCACATAGCCTGTTCTTTCCATGGAAGAGTTTTCACATGTGGAATCTTGTAAATCGTGCAAAAACCTTCTTATGTTTGCCCAATTAATCTTCCCTCTCTTGGGAAGGAATCTCTTGTTATTGGTGCAGTCTCTTGGTTAGGTAAGTTATTAAGCATAGAACCTTATGAAGAAAATTACAAAAACTAATTCAGATGTGTGACAGGAGAACAGAATAAATTAAGAAATTCAATATTTTTGGATGAAACCTATTATTTTAGAGTGAGGGGATATAATCATTATATGTATTTTTGGTTATATTAAATTTTGGGTGTACCACTTTTATATTTAGACTTTAGGCCATGTTTCGGTTATTTGATTAAAGAGGATCTACCATTCCCCCACCAAATTTAGTTGAAAGTCTAGACTCATGATGCTAGCAATCTGACAATTGTCTGAATGTTCTGTGACTCTGTAATTCCTATGTTAAAATCTTAGCCCCCATTGTGATAGTTTAAGGAGGCAGGTCCTTGGGAGGTGATTAAGTCATCATGGGATTATTGCCCTCATGAATGGGATTAGTGTCCTTCAAAAAGAGACCCCACCAAGTTAACTAATCATTTCCATCACAGGAAGACACACAAAGAAGGGGGTATCTGTGAACAAAAGAAAAGGGCTCTCACCAGACAGTGAATATGCTAGTGACTTGATCTCAGATTTTCAGCCTCCAAAACTGTGAGAAGTAGGTTTCTGTTGTTCTTAAGCTACTCAGTTTATGGTATTTTGTTATAGTAACCCAGTCAGACTAAAACATGCACCAAGAGTTGGAAAAAGTTTATTGACATAATATGACCTTTTGGCAAAAGTGGTGCTGGATCCTAAGTAGTTCCAAAATAGCTTGAGGATCAAGAAAAGAATGGTTTGGGGTTGACTAGTGATCCTGGGGTGAGAATTTCTGTGTACAGGGCCTTAAAGCTCTATAGTCAAACAGCAAAAATAGATTCAGACCCTATTATAGTTCATTCATGGTATTTGACAAATAATTAAAATGTGTCATCTTTCATTTATTTGAATTTGAGTTTGTTTAAGTAAGTCAAAATGGCACTTTATAAGGTTTTAACCAGGGATTGATAAGGGAGGTGATACTTCATTCAATGTCTTATGGGTGAGTTATGGTACATTACTAAGTACTTTGTGGACAAACTGACCTCCTTATTTGACATAGGTTCGAAATGTGTTCCTTTAACCCATGGGCTCTGTAGCATTTGTTATTGTTTTTATTCTCTATGAGTTCCATTCTGACTGGTGTGAGATGTAATCCGAATGTCATTTTGATTTGCATCTCCCCAGTGGCTAATGAGGTCGAATATCTTTTCACATGTTCGTTGACCATTTGTACTTCTCTTGAGGAGCTTCTGTTGAATTCATTTGGCCATTTATTAATTCCAATGTGATTTTGGGGTGTCATGATTTTGCACTTCTGCTTGTCTTGTAGCTATCAATCCTTGGTCAGAAGAATAGCTAGCAAAGATTTTCCCCATTCTGTAGGTTCTTGTTCACCTTCTTAATCGATTCCTCTGTTATGCAGAAGGTTTTTAATTTGATTGCATTCCATTTGTTAAATCTTGGCATATTTCCTGAGATTTAGGGGTCTTATGGAGAAAGGTGTTGCCTGGGCCTAAAGGATGGAGTTTTGACTCTAGTTTGTTTTCTAGAAGTTCATCATTTTTCATCTAATTCCTAGATGATTGATCCAGTTTGAGTTGATTATTTTGCAGAGTGTGAAATAAGGTTCCAGTTTCATTCTTCTGCCTATGGATAACCATTGTCCAAGTACTATTTGTTTAGAAGGGTGTTTTTACTCCCTTTATGTAAGGGAGTACTTTGGCACCTTTGTGAGTGATCAGTTGACTCTAAAGGTTTGAGTTTGTCTCTGTGTCTTGTATTCTGTACCATAATTTCATGTAATTTCAAATGTTGATTGAGTTTTGTTATTTGTTCTAAATAGTTATACAGGACAGTGGAATGCACTTTTTTAATAATAGTATAGAAACTATTTATGTATGCAATTTCAAAGTAAATGTATATACCTTTATAATTAAGTACCAAATACTTTCTAGTTGTTTAGCAAGTTTTATTTTATTTGATCTACACAAAAATCTAATGAAGTAGATCTAGATTTCTTTTATTAACTTTCCTTTTGCAAAAGAGGATGCTGAGATTCAAAGGAATTTAAAGCATTGTCCAAAGGCATACAGCAAGCAAGTAGGGAAGCATTTAGGTCATGATATGATTGCAAAGCCTGTGATGTTTCCACATTACAATATTTCTAGCCAACAGGCAACTAGGGGCAATAATGCACATAATACTTTGCAAATGTCATAATTTAAGTATTCTTATGAAAATCATATTTGCAAATATTTTGTGAAATTGCAATGGTTCTATCTACATATTCTGTTTTCTTAATAATTACATTTTACTCTCATGTATTACACAAATCTGTATTTTATTCTTGATATTATCATTTATAAAATCATTAATTTATCATTGACTATTCTACCATATAATGCTTTAGAATGGTTTGTTTACAAATCTGTCTACTTACTGGGCTATGTGCATTCAGATTTGTGACTCTATTACCTTCCACTGTGGTTGCCATTTAGAGTGTTCAATAAGTATTTATCAAATGAATGAGATACATGATGACAAACTTGACTTATTCATTTTAATTAATTTATTTTTTCCTTTTAATTTCTATATCATTAACTCTTCTGAAATCATCCCTCAAAAGGGTATGATGCAAAACATGTGTCAGCACTTTCAGGTAAAACTTAATCATACACATCATAACATAATAGCAGATACATAATAACACCAGGTAATATGTGGCAAGAAGGATTAAAAAAATCAGGTAAAGCAGATCCATTCTTTTAGAAATAACCTGTACATCATCCTACCAACATGTCTAGAATTTTCTAAGCTAAATTTATCCTCTGATTATAGTAACTTGTTTCAAAATATTTTAAATAGAAGCTCTCCAGAAATATAGAATAATAGGGACTAGGGTAAAGCTCAGAGGTAAAGTTTGTTCTTAGACTATAGGAGGCTCTAGGTTCAATCCCCAGCACCAAATACAAACACACACACACACACACACACACACACATGCACACACATATACATACACACAATTCTTCAGGAACATTTTATAGAGCAAATAAAAGCAGTTTTGTCCTTATTCAAAGCAGAGTGTATTTCCCTGCTCATGATTACTTGCACTCTTGTCAACATTTTCAGCATTCCATGAAGTGTCATGAAAAGCTTTCACTGTCCCCCTGCCTAAATTTGTAAAACTCTGTGAAAAAGCACTTTCTTTTCTATTTCTATTGAATATAGTTTATATTTACATTATACATGTATATACACCTAAAATAATATAAACGATTTGTATATATCAATGGTTACTATAGTTAAACAACAACATAGCTGTCACCATAGTTACATGTGTGTTATGACCATCTAAAATGTCTTAGCAAATTTCCAGTATATAATATGGTGTTTTAACTATCATCTTCATGCTCTCCATTAGATGTTAGATTTATTCACCCTATAACTGTAGGGTTATACACCCTATAACTGTAACTTTGGTTATACACCCTATAACTGTAACTTTGAACCCTCCACAATAGCTCCAGATAAAATGTGAATTATTTTTTCTTGAAGGTATATGCCATTAACATCTCAGCATGACTTATATTATGTTAGTACCCTATATCAGTGAAGGACAGAAAGAGTAGCAAAAAGTGAACAAGACATGAAAACATGGAAAATATCTTTAAAAAATGTCTAATATATTTCCATGTCTAAACATGGAAAATGTCTAGAAAAAGGAAAAGTCAAAAGACCATTAACTTTCATGGAAACCTATTTCCTAGGAATGCTAGACCTTACCACATGTTATGATCTAAATTCACATCATCTCTTAGATTATTTCTATAGTGCCCTAATTTTCCTTCCCCCTACTGTTTCTTCTGTGTATTCTTAACATGGTTGGCAGAGTAGTATTGGGAAGTGTACGTCAGCTGCCGTCACTCTGATGCTTCACATCCTCAATGGTTCTCCATCTCACTCAGAATAATACCTAACACCTGCATTTGCCTGACAGTTTCTGTACTGATCTGGCCCTATTACCTCCTGAGCTCACCTTCACCTCCTTTCTGCTTCACTTAACCAGGGAGAAGGAGATGCTGAGGCAGGGAGAAAATTGTACTGTGAGGACCTTGACAGCTTCCCCGCGGGCTTTACCCTTTGCCTCCCTACAATTTCTGGCATATTTATTTTTTTCTCTTTTATAAACGGACTATATAAAACCACCCCTTTTCTCACTGCAGAAAGCATTTGCCTTTCTCATAGATAACCAGCAAGCTACCCGGGCGTTCTCCCAGAGGCCAGGGACCGGGGCACCAAGATGGCTGGGGATGCGCTTCTCTGTGTCTTGGGGCTCTTTCTCTCTTTGCGCTTTCCAGGCTCTGCACTCTGAGCTGGAAGAACAGGAGCACCAGCACCTTCCCGACTAAGGCTCTGCCACGAGGGTATCCCAGTGAGGTGTGTGCAGCTGCGGCCACTTCTCCAGCTTCAGCGCGCAGACCCATCTCCCTCGAGCACCTCCAGCCTCAGGATCTTCCTCCTGGCCGTAATCACCGGTCCCCTTACTGATTTCCAGGATTCTCACAGCCCTTGCCTCCGCACTCCTGCCTCTACGCCCCACTAGTGGTTTCTTCCCGTGCAGGTCTGCAGGACCGGATCGTGTCAGCTGCGCGGCTTTGCCTCTGCTTCCTAGTCTGCTCTTTGGCAGGGAACGCAGTCCGCCTCGCCTGGTTTGGCTCTTGAGGTGCTCAGGACGCTTCCCGCCTCCTCCTTCACCCGCAGGCTCTGCTGGTCTCCAGTTTGCTGGCCAGTCAGCTCCTGCGCGAGCTGGGTTCTCTTTGCCTTCTTTGCATGCAGCATGTCAGGCACTGGGCGAAAAGGCTTGGAAGTGTAGCACATTCTGAGACTCCGCGGGAAGCTCTTCAGCTATGGGTTGCTCTCCCCAGGCAGCCCAGGGGGGTCGGTGTCCTGCAATGGGAAGGCAGTGACAGGTTAGAGCATTGAAGAGCCAACAGAGCGGACTGCTCAAAATACCAAGAGAAGGGCAGTGTGAGAAGTTTCTGAAAGACACCTTCCTCTTTCTCCTCTTTGTCCTCTTTCTTCAATTGGTCGTGTGGCACTCTGCTGCCAGTTGCTACCAGGCTGCAGCAAGGGGTCCCTGGGCAAGGCACCCAGCAGCCAGCCAAAACTCTCTCCTGTGTGGAGTCCTTAGAGTAGGAGGTGGTGCCAGGTGTGGACTTTCCTGGACCACAGGAAGCGGGGCTGGTCCTACAAGAGCTCAAAAGTGGAAGCAGCCAACCCCAGCCAAGCTACAGGTGAAGGATGTGGACACAGGTACAGTACGACCCCATGGGGGCATCCAAGAATATCCCAATTTCCATTCATTTCTCCCTGTGTTGTCTTGTAGTTACTAAGTCTAGAACGTTTCACGTTGAAAATTTGAGTTAAATTTCAGCCTGATTTTTGTTAACCAAGTTGAAATCTCATTAAAAGTTCATTCATTAATTTCTAGTGGTTCATACATGTTACGTTTGATTTTGCTAGTTTTCAGAGTGGTAACCACCAATTGAATAGACCTTCATTTTGGTAAATATTCAGGTGGAACGGTTCTTTTATTTCTTCCATGTTCTGCATTAAATTATATTCAATGATCCCATTATCTGTTGTGAACTTAAATTGCCCTTAAGCATCATCAGAATGCATTTCATATACTCACCTAGTAACTCACTTAGCATTTTGATCTAGAGTCACTGTGACTTGAATCTGTATTTCAAGAATAATAAGATGGACTAAAATGAGAACAGTGGACAACAGCATTAACTTATCTCTGCTCTATCCGCAAACAGTATTATTATTCCTTATGCTGACCTCTGTTTTTGTCGTTATACATTGTGTTAACTTTTTGTTAGACTTGTTGAAGGTGCTGGGTCTGGAATCCAGAGCCTGGTGCATGCTAGGCAAGCACTTTACTTGTTTACAAGTTTCTTTTGCCTTTTTCAGAACATGTCTTAGAATTAAAATTGTTGTTCTCCAGCTGGTTCAATATTAGAAGTGTTTATGCCCTGTAAGCAGATATATATACATATATATATATAACTTTAGTTTATCTATAACATTATACTTTGCATAGCATTCCACTACTTTGAAGATATAGAAAATCTTTTCAGCATGTGAAACTCCTGAGTTTTACATTTTTAGAAAATGGAGTCATTATTCTACACTATGTCGTTACTAGTTTGTGCATATAATATGGATATGAAAGGATCTGCATTTAGATTTATAGGATATCAGAGTATATTATTGAAGAAGAAATATGGAAGAAGTACAGGAAAATGATGAATATGCTAGTAAATATTAATTATCTCTGAAGAACATATTAAAAAAAGAAGAAACTTTCAAACTTCATTTAATTAAACCAAGTTCTTATAAAGGTGAATGTTTTAAAAAGTATATGTAAAAGAAAATAATATATATAGGTGTCCTTGATACTGACAAATGTGATGTTAGAGATAGAAAAAGAATCTCAAATTTTGTATTATGAATGATGTAGATTTTAATTTGAAATTTAAGAGTCTTGAATAGTTCTTAGTATTCTTAAGAGAAAATATGATTATTATATTAAAAGGAGAAATTTAATTTGTGATTTTCAAGGATGTTGAAAGTTTTCCATATGTAGGAGATACAAATAAAAGTTTATCCAAAATGCTAATAACCGGATATGAGGAATATTGTGAAAATCATGAACTCATCTATGCACTTTGTTCTTATAATTTTTGAGTTTTGAAAGGAAAATTTCTTGGTTTTTCAAATTCTCCTTATTTGAATAAAAAGAAACATGATTTGAGGGAGAGGGAAGTGGTTCATCAACATTTAGCAATTCATTTTAGAATGAAATGTATCTCTAAAATGAATGTTCAAGAGAAAGTAAAGTTTTCAGTTCTAATATTATCAGAAACATCATAAAGTTAGATTTACAACATATTTCTATTCCTATGTGCATTCAAAGTATGTTCAGTAAAACACCAACACAGATTTCATGTGTTAATATGGGGAAATGCAAATAAGAGTGACTTTCTTAGTATCTGGTAAAACAATTTCTGCAAAGTCCAAGATTAAGCTAAAAAATGTGACTGGAAATGATGAGTTGCATCTTTCCAAGTTTCTCAATGAAAAAAAAAATGTTTTCAGTTTAAAATCAATGTTTTCAAATTTACTGAAAAACTAAGTTGAGTTCTTTCATTAGATCTGGGAATAATGCAGCATCAGTATTCTGTTTTTGTAGGAGAAATAAAATCGCCAGCTCCATGTTTATAGTATTACTTACATAGGAAATCTTTAAGAGTGTTTGAAAAACTGTGACAAAACATTCCAAACCTATGACCTAAAAATGGAACAAGTGATATTATCCTTCAGCACACTTCACTACCAAATACAGAGAAATTCACCATAGGAATATCGGCTGTATATAGTGTTCTAGATACAGTGTCTCAGTCTCAACAGGGACATAAAGGACCTGCATAGCTCACCATAATCAATTCTGGGTAAGGCTCATATTTAAAAGTTTTCTAATGCTTAAAATGATGGTCTTTTAAGCTACATGATCAAGTGTGCAAGTAAATTCACAGGCAGAGAGGACCCATGTTAAGCCACAGTTCAGGTGGCTCTAATGCAGCACCCACAATTTGGCTCTGACACATACAAAATACTATCTTAATTATTCAACAAAATTCTGAAGCAAACTCTTGCTAGTCTTGTTATACTGCTAAATACTAAAGTAGCATGTTTTCTTCCAGGGTTTTAGCTTCCCTAAAAGAAGTTTTCTACTGTTAAGTGTGAAAAAAATTCAAGCATTTCCCCTTTTTGAGTTTATACAGACATTCATTAGCTTTATTTACAAAGCAGGGATCCCCCTCCCGTCTCCAGTGGTACCTAGATAACATCATTATCAAGAATGCCAGTTTAAAAGAAATCTATGCAGAATCCTAAACATAACAGATGTTGGTGCTCCTCAAGAAGAGCCAAGTTGGACCATCAGCAGCTCTCTATGCCTCAGTTACTCTGAAGCAATTCTGTTGCAGTCTTTACATCCCATGATTTTGAAGACAAGGAACCCATAGCATATAGGTTTTCTATGCTTTTGGTGTATTCTGGACTAGAAACAGGTGGTCCAGCATGTATCTGTGCCCAAAGTTAAGCTGTTTGAACACTTCATGATTTGGTTTGTACTGATTTACTACTACTGCATCTTGTGGATCATCTGGTTCTGTAGCTGCCAGTAATGCTTGCAGTGACAATAATACTCAGCCAAGAGGCTTTGCTGCTGCCCATTGATCTTTCAGGATATCCAAACAAATAACCCCTGTGGTGGAACTAATATTCGGATGCTATAGGACCTTGGTGGAATTGAATGGATGTGTTTCTGGTATTTTTAATCTCTAGTTGGTATCTTTCTCCTCCTGCCCTTCAGCACCTCCTAGAACTACCACTTGATGTGCTGTATCCATAGCTATTGGCTATGCCTCTGCTGGCAGCTGACTGGTACCCACCTCCTCCATGACAGCCAGGGCCACCACCACCACAGCCACCTGTTCCTCCACTGCCTCCTCCTTGGGCTATTCATACCTCAGCACAGGAAGGCTGCTACCGTGGCCCCTGCTGCCCCTGCCACTGGGCTCTCCTCAGTGTCCCATTTTATATATTTTAAAGGAAACTAGGTAAAACACTTTCTAATGCCTGCTTTAATGAAAGTGCTATTTTGTGTCAGCTCAGAAAAGATTAGACCATATACCATAATATATGTATGTGTGCATGTATATCATATATATATATGTGTGCATGTGTATATATGATGATTTTATATCTATTATGTCAATCTATATATAGATTTTTTAAAGTTATATGTGTGTATACATATATATAAGACTTTAAATCTTCAAATCACCTGTAAATATCTGACCTGGGAATATTAAAGTTTCATATTTTAAAAATACAGTTTGCTATACAACATGTGTATGTCCATGAGGCATGTTTGGAATTAACAATTTAAGAAGGCTTTCCTGTAATTTGGAGAATTTTCAAATACTAAAGGGGTACTGACTTAATCAATTCTACTATATTTAAAAATACAACACTCAATGAGTAACCTGGACCTCTCCATTTCCACCTGAAATTCAGTTCTTCATTCATGCCAGCTCCTAGCTGATCCCTGAATGCTCCTAGTGTGTTTTTACACACTGAATCTTCTGCAAAGCTCTTCCTTCACTTTTGGTCTGGCCCATTTCAGTGTCTCCTTTGCAGACCTTGAAGTGAATCTGGACCAGGCTCTGTTGAAGCACTGATCTCTATGTTAGAGATCAAAATTTCTTAGCCCATTTAGACTGGCAGGTGTGTGGGCAGAGGGTGTGCTGAGGAGGAAATTTGGGGTTTCTAGTTTCAAACAGGTACCAAGCAGGCTGTTGCTCCATCTTTAAGAATCTGGGGGTGTGGTTGTGGCTCAGTGGTACAGCGCTGGCCTAGCATGTATGAGGCACTGGGTTTGATTCTCAGCACTGCCTATAAATAAATAAAAATAAAGGTTCATCAACAACTAATTTTTTTTTTTAAAAAAAGAACCTGACTCTTCAGTGTACCAAAAATAGCCATAATTTCCCAATGATTTTTCTTTCTTTGTGCAAATAGAGGACACATGCTGACACTTTCTCTATGGTACTTTAGACAGCATATTTTTAAAAACTCTCTTTTAGCCGACAGATGTTGGCCTATATTCATGTTTAAAGTGAGTGCCGAGGCCCTTGGAGTCAGTGTTTATTATAGACTGTTTTCCAGTGATGTGAGGATTTACTCCTGTAGGATTTATGTGGACATGTGGCAGAGATGATCACCTTTATAGCCTTGGAACTACCCTCAATGTTCGGTCTAAGAAAAACATCATCAACAATGCTAAAATCAGGCATTGGAGAATTATTTTCATATCCTTGCAAAATCTGCAGTCCTTGGTAGTTTGCACTAGAGCATGCGGATCATTGGATGCCTTTCCATACCTGGGGATGTAAGCTACTGACTCCCCCAAAACCCTTGATTTGTTTTATTAGTGTGCTTGAATTGTGCTGTATTCAATGTGAAACTGCTGTCCTGTTAAAGTCTGATGCAGATATGCTCAGGTTATGCCAGAGAGTCACTTCTGAGGTCTCCCTTGGCATAGTGTGAAGATTGCCAAAGTCAGGTAGGCTGCAGTTACTTGAGCTTGCAGTTTACACAAATTGATGTGTTCATAACCAAACTTGTGACAGAGCATGCTATGTGATGTGTTGAACTTTCACTCTGTTGCTATATGACAAAGCACAAGTTCGATACAGTACTGTGTTGCCCTGCATCCAGTCCCACTCAGGGATTGATTTCCAAGTCCCTTTGTTTGACAATAGCAAAAGGAAGCATGAAGTGAGGAATCCATGTATTTCAGTATGTTTAGCCCTACCAGGACAGTTACTAATGTATTATTGTTATTGCTTTTTTTGTTTTTGAATCACCAAAAAAGGAAAATAAATGGCTTAGATTACTTATAGTCCGCTAGAACCTATTGCATTGCATACTCCTTCAAGGCAGGTACTGTGTTTTATAGGTCAGGCCTAGCAAGGTGGCAGGCTGGCTTATTTGTTCAGTAACTATATTCTACTTGGTAAATAGTTCTAAAAGAAATATAAAATATGACCCACATATTATGCATAGTACTTGAACTGCATGTAAGAGCTGGTATTGTGCTCTTTTTCTAGCTTTTCATTTTCTTATCTTTTTAAATATGCAAACTTTTTTACCCTACAAATTGACTATTGTCCCTATTTTAGAGATCAGGAAATTAGTGGCACAGAAGTGCCTTGCCAGATCTTATAAGTTGCCATGTGGCCCGCATGTGGGACTAGAACCAAGAGCTGAAACTTTTATCAATACATGGAGTTACATATTCTCAGCCATATCTCTATAATTTATTTCTGTCTTGAGTGGTTTTTTAAAATTATTTTTTACAGACTGCATTTTGATTCATTATACACAAGTGGAGTACATCTTTTTGTTTCTATGGTTGTGCACAATGTAGATTCATACCTTTTGTGTAATCATACATGTACATAGGGTAATGATGTCTGTCTCATTCCACCATTTTTTTAAATGGCATGTTAGAATGTGGACTTTTTTGTGCCTTATGATTATAAGATTTGTGGTATGCACTAAATCTTTAAAGTGTATAAATGAGAAATTAAAATGTAAAAATTATTAACTTTATTTCTATTATTACTTGAGAAAGCAAATTTAAAATAAAAGGGGGAGGGCTGGGGATATAGCTCAGTTGGTAGAATGCTTGCCTCACAAGCACAAGGCCCTGGGTTCAATCCCCAGCACTGCAAAAAACCAAAAAACAAAAACAAAGGGGGAAACTAATGTTAGTCAATTAACAGAAATCCCCAGGTCCTTGTACTCCTTCATCTGAAGTTCCATAGTCTTAAGGTATGGCTTTGCAGTCAGCGTTGATGTTACCACTTAAAAACCATTCACTTGGAATTAAGCTCATTAAGATTTCATTTTCAAGTTCCTTTGCTCTGAAAATAACTCAGAAAGCACCTCTTTAGGTTAGACCACAGCAGGTTTCCCATTGCAGAGGCAGCGGCTGAGAGAACGGAAGGGGAATGGGCCTGAATTTTGGAGTCAGAATGATTAAGATTCCCAGCCTGTGCCACTTGATTTCCTGACCTAAAATAGCTAATTCGTAGGATTGTCAGGTATATAAGTAATCATGATTTGTGCTCACTTGAGTGGTAGTTATGGTGACTAAGGTGCAATGTCATGTGGGCACTCAGGGACCCATTTCACCATCTTGGGATCAGTTAAGGCCTATTTGGCTTAAAGGAACAGATCCCCACACAATTTCTCTTTAAGCTTGAGAAGGGGAATAGAAAAGTTTCACAGGTGCAGTACCAAGAATCAAGCAAAGGAAATATTGTCAGCTCTCATGTAGGACTAGAATCAAAAGCTGAAAGCCAGCAGACTGTCACCTGCATGCCCTTGTGCTCAGTGTCTGTCTGTCTGTCTCTCTCTCTCTCTTTCTCGTCATACACTCTCATTTTGCTTCCCCCTAGGCTTTTGATCAGTTGTTGTATATCTGCATAATGTGGCTTCCAGTGCTTGTAACTTCATCCCAGCAAGTTTGAAGCCTTGCAGTTCTAGATATGCATATATGCCCTAGCCCTGTGCAAGAGCATAGTCTGATTTTCAACTCCATGTTTCCAGAAGAGTAAGGATTTGACTGGCTCCACTTGGGCTTGTATTCTACCGTGTGTTCAGCTGTGGCCAGTGCTGGCAAACAAAGAACAGTCTGGACTGTTGGACCTACCCTACAACATAGGCACCCAAGAGATGGTATGCATGAGGCAGAAAAACCAATAGATGTCTACCACAGCTGTGTGTGTGCATCTTTGGACAGTTCTTGATGATAATCTTAGAAGACTCAGCTTAAAATAGTCTTCCTACTTTAGTGGTCCCTAGCCCTGGTGGTTCTGTTCCTTACAGTCAATTGGTAGAGCTTTAGGACTTTCCAGGGCAGGCCCTACCTTTGGGTATTTTGATTCAGTTGGTCTGGTGGAGAGTCAGACCAGCTCCACCACTCCCAGCTCACTCCTTAAGAGTTCTCAGCCCCCAGATCTGAGCACCAAAGAAATTTGATAAAACATGTGAGGCACTGGCAGCTGAAAAGAGAACAGGCCAACATAAGTGACACCCAGCAAAATAGAGCAGCTGTCAAAGTAACCATGACAACTATCCCAGTCCTCAAGTAGCACAAGCCCTGAAGGAAAGCTGGCACACATTTAGTACAATTTTAATAAGAGAATGATTCAAGGACCCTGGTTGGGAGGAGACTGTGAATGATATTGGAACCAGGTAATGCTTGTGGGGATCTTAATGAGAAGGAAGGGGAAAACCTGAGGAAGAGCCTCCTTAGCCCAGGTGTAGTCAGCATGTACTTTGCATGACCTTCTCAGTGAAGTCTCCTACCAAGCTTGTGTGGGGCAGCTGGTTTGCTAGCTTTATGGTACAGATAAGACACTGGCTACAATTTTAAGTGCCCAAATTCACATGGCTGATAGTCATAGGAGCCACATTCCAATTCAGTTGTGTTTGATCCTAGAACCCTTACTGGCCATTTCTGACCAGTAACTGCTTTTGCTACAACATAAGACTCCCAGGAGAGGCACACTTGATGTGGGGAAGTTAGAGAGAAACTTCCTGAAGCCAATGGTGTTTGAAGGGTGAGCAGGAAAACATGTAGGGTAACAGAAGCAGCCTGAGGCTTGCCAGGATAGGGATGGGACTGGGGCAATGTCTCAGTCAGGGCCCAGATAAGAAATTGGAACCACAGTTGGTCAATAATGTGGGTGTCATTTACAGAACTATTGTAAGGGGCAGGGCAAGTTGGAGATACTGAGGTAGCACAGAGATTAGCAACTGCAGGAAGAAGAGGGTCCCTCCCTCACAGGAGCCTGAAGGAGGAGCAGTCAGGGCTGGTGCTGGTCTTTCTGTGAGGGTCTCTGAGGTCCAGCTCAGATATGACTTGAAGAACTACATTGTGTGCGACCCTCTGAGGAGGGACTTCATAGGGATGATGCTCAAAGTTCTGAGGGCCCTCAGGTTATGTCTAAATGATTGTAAAAATGTTTTTCTAATCCTCCTTTTTCTAAGCAAACTTGGGTGTTTCCAACCCTTGGACTAGCTTTATTTTTATTTTGTAACAAACTAGTTAACAAAGTTAACTGAAAAATTTGTCTGAAAAATTTGTAGTGGTTCTCAGTGTCTTGGGAGTATTTTAAATAACCATCTAGTAAATGCCTCCTGGCAGCACAATCAGACGAGCCACTTAAAGGACCATGATGTAAGTGATTATCTGAGAGACCTTCCTCTCCCTCATGATGTAAATAGTTTAATAAGCTACTATATGCTGTTTAAGTTGATAATTTGTTTTTTTGTACTTTGAAAAATACATGACTGTTGCCTCAGTGCATGGCCAGTGAGGAGACACCTCCCACAGTGGCTGGGACCTGTCCTCTGGAGACGGCTGCTCCCAGAGGGCTGGGCAGGAGCCCAGTGGAAGTGTCAGGGACAGCCCAGCTGTGGATGGGCCCTGTGGGGGCTGGGCCAGGCTGGATGGGCTTCACTGTGAGTGCCAATGATAAGTTGGCAGCCCAGGGCTCTAAGATCATCCACAAGAACCAGTGAGAGGATGGCAAGAAGGCTGCACAGGAGGTGAAGTTGCTTTGGTTAGGTGAGGCCACATCTGGATTGATTCCTCGCCCAAATCCTGAAACGCGGGCTTCAAATTTGCAGGCTGGTTCTGGACCCCACAGCTGGATTTAATTAAATCTGGGAAACACCTGGTCGTGATCCCCAAATAAGAGTAGGGAAAGTCTGGGTTAATCTAGACCTCTAATCCCAGGCCATACTAGATCAGACTCTCAACTCATACCATACCTCACATCCCCAAGCCAGGGCAATGGTGCCTTAACATTAGCAGTCCAGACCCTGCCTGACCATTCATCCTCCATAACCAGCCTCACAGAGCCTCAGAGCCCCATCCCCCCATTGTCTTTCCATTCTTTCCTAGCCTTCACACAAATCCTCAGAACCCTACTCTGTCCCTACCCTCAGGCTTTACCTGTTTTCCCTAAATGTTCCCCCTATTCCTATTAGGGACATGAGCATTCCATGGGGCTCCTGCCAGGCCCCTTCTCACTCCTTTCTTCACCTTCTGCCTATCCCTATTCTGGAATCTATGTCATCCACCTGTGCTCTCTGACCCCAAGGGGCCTCTTAAGTGGGAATTGCTCTTGAGCCCTCTCCAACTGGGACTCCTTCAGAGCCCCTGCGTCTGGCCACCAGATATCTCTGTAGGCATCACTCCCCAAATCTTCTCCACCTCCTATAAGTTCTCTCCCACACTCTGGCCTTCTTCGATTCTACCACCTCTCCTGTACCAGGTGGGCTCTGCCCCGAGGAGAGGAACCAGGGACTGGAGAGGACCTGGGCTGGGTTAGGCAGACCCCCCAAGGGACTGGACTGAGATTCCACTGGTTATCTTGTGGCAGGGGGCCAGACCCCAAACTTCCCTGGAACATTCTGCTCCCAGGGAATATGGACAAACATGACAAGTGTGGTTGCTAGAGATAGTTTAACAAAGTCACTTCCAGAAGTATTTCTTGATTTTTTAAAAAACAAATGGGCATTTACAGGACATGTTATTTTCTAACACTTTCATACCTCAGCAACCTCTTTACATCTGTAATGTCCAGATGTAGCAAACTGTTTTAAAAAGTTGGGAGGAAGGTTGAGAGTGGCTTTTTCACACTGAACACACAGGCCTTCTACAAATGGTGGGCAAATCTTCCCAAAGGGTGGGGCACTTCTGGTTGGCATGTGGTGTGTTCCTTTTCCATTTCTCTCTGGTAGGAGGAAGGCTGCCCCTGAGGGCCGCAGACTAGGCCTGTGCTCACCTTCTGGGCAGTTACAGCCTTTGCTGGGCTAGTGTGGGGGAAGTGAGTTCTCCTGGAACCTGCCCGAGCACCTGCGGGGAGTGGAGACAAGGCCCTGATCTTCGCGGCCCCTTGTCAAATGCTGGCTGACCTTTGGGATCCACCTGCCTTCTTGGGCTCTCAAAACCCCCAAGGCCTCCGTGGCCTTTAGCAGCCACTACTCTTCTCTCCATGCCACACCCACCACCTCCCAAAGGCATCAGGTCCTCAGCGGAGGCTTCACTCAGGCAGGACAGGAATGGGCGGAGCTCCCACAGGCTGCTGCCATCCTAACATCCAGATGGGGAGAGGCTTGCAGGGCCTGGCCAGTCAGTGCACTCTCCGTATATTTCCTCAGTTATATTCTCAGGGTATTTTCTGAGATACTACTTGCACACCATTCTTATCCTCGTTTCTGCTACTTGGCCCCAATTATTCTTGGTTGCCCCACCCTCACCCCACTTCCCAATTTTTTTCCACGTTTCAGTTTAAGTACTTTATGTCGATCTGTATTTAGGTTCACGGATTCTTTCCTC
The DNA here is from genome assembly GCA_020662805.1 of Glaucomys volans. Classification (NCBI taxonomy): domain Eukaryota; kingdom Metazoa; phylum Chordata; class Mammalia; order Rodentia; family Sciuridae; genus Glaucomys; species Glaucomys volans. The sequence continues at coordinate 16,391 of JAJEJO010005571.1, forward strand.
AGCTACATCCAGGTTAATGTTAAGACCATTCAATGAAAGCTTCACTTCTGATATGGTGTTCATTTCTAATGGATTTTTTAAAAAAGTAGTTTCTGTGATTTTATTGCTGAAATGAATTCCTCATCTCTCATGTGGTGTCTAATCTTAAATTATGTCTTTAGCCTTTTTATTAACCTCATGTTAAACTGTCTGGTAATTCCAACATGTTGGCCCCATCTAGGTCTAACTCTTTTGACCCTGGGGGTCACACTTTCAGGCCCTGGGGGTCACACTCTCATGCTGCTTTGGGTGTCTAGTGGATATTTAAGCAGCGGCAGATGTCTTTCTTCTTTTAAGCTGCTAGAAAGGGGTGACTACCTTGGGGAGGAGGCTGAGCAATTGGTTTTCTAGTTGAGCTAGGGCTGGGCTTTGTTGTTTCTGTAGAATTAATTCAGCTTACTCATGGTTTGATGTATTTTGAGGGCTTAGGATCTAAGCTTTAAAGAGTATCTGGCAATCATCTGTGTTTTGACTTTGCAAGTACACTCCTGTCTTTTAAAACTGTGTGCTGTCTCTTTGTTTAAAGCTCTAGTGTGCATTTTTGGGTAATGTAGAGTTCTCTTTTGTTTTCAACTCCACTCCTTTAATGATCAGTCAATGATCTGACATAATGTCTTTTAAATAGAGATTTTTAGGTGTTAGATTTCTTTACTGATTATACTAGCTCTCCAGTAAAACTTTTTGCAATAAAGAAAGTGTCCTATATGCATGCTTTGACCAATGTGATAACTACTAGCTACATATGCAACTGTGGAACTGAATTTTCAATATTAATTTAATTCAATAATCACCTGTTTAAGCTGTAGGTCATCACAATGAGTGGTACAGGTCTATATCCTGAATATATTGTGAAAACAACAGCTTTAATGTATGTAGCTATGATGAACATTTAACAGACTCATTGTTCATGCTTTTTACATGTATGTCTACTTTTGGTATAGAAGATGTTTTGCCCTTTTGATTTTGACATTTTATGAATCTTAAAATGTGAGTTTGGGTTCCTTGTAAAGAATAAAATTTGTGAAATTCAAATATTTCGGATGAGCAGTTAGCTTTGTAAATGAACATCTATGCATTTTCAAATATCAGTGAACTGTTTGATCTAGTTGTAGGAGAAACCCCATCACAGCAGCAATCTCGCTTTATTTCCTAAGGCTTTCACACACCTTGCAGTGTAGATGTTCTAGAAGTTCAAAGACAAGCAGCCTAACAAGGAGAAATATGTTATCAGGCTAGAAATGCATTATCAGGCTCACAAGGAATGAAGATATAAGTAGAATTCAATACAGTTCCTCAATCATGTCTACCACACCTCCCCCACCCCCATATCTGTTAAGACGTGTATGTTGTTTCAGTACTTGACAGAGGGGCCAGGAGGCAGGCTGAGAGCAGGACACTGAGTACTAGTTTGGTGCCACCACTTAGTTAGCCAGCTTACCTTTGTGAAATTGTTTTGCAAATCTGTAAAGCAAAGGTCACCTGTTGTTAGAGTCTGAAAGCTGCAAGTGTGTCATTTTTAAGGTTAGAAGGAATCTTTTTGGAGGTTTTTCAGTTTCTCTTCTACCCTTAGATAGGATGGTTCCTGAAAACTTTTAACCACAATTTATATTATTATTATTATTATTATTATTATTATTATTATTGGTACCAGGGATTGAACCCAGGGGCACTTAACCTGTGAAACACATCCCCAGTCTTATTTTGTATTTTATTTAGAGACAGGGTCTCAGTGAGTTGCTTAGCACCTCATTTTTTTCTGAGGCTGACTTTGAACTCCTGATCCTCCTGCCTCAGTGTCCCCGGCCGCTGGGATTACAGGTGTGTGCCACTGTGCCCGGTTGATGTATTAATTTTAAAGATTGTTTCTGAATGCTTTGAAATCACAGTGGCAATGTGATTTTTTTCCACTTTTGGTATTAGATAAATGTTGTTGGGAGAGAAAATGTTTATATGTGTGCTATTTTATCTACGTAGCTGGAAAAATTTGCCAGCGTAAGAATGCTGAGAAGCAAGAAAGAGAACTCCTCTTCCCAACTTGAAGGCTGTGTTTGCAGGCTTTCTCACCAGCATCTTCAGATATGATGGGAAACATACCAAGGTCACTGACAGAGAATGAAGTCCTACAGGTTTTGTTGTCGTTGTGTGTGTATGTATTTTTTTGTTGTTGTGGTGTTTTTTTGTTTTTGTTTTTGTTTTTGTTTTTGTTTTTGTTTTGTACCAGGGATTGAACCCAGGGGTGTTGTACCCCTGAGCCACTGTCCTTTTTGTTTTACATAAGGGTTTTGCTAAGTTGCTATAGGGCCTTGCTAAGTTACTGAGGCTGGCTTTGAACTTGCCATCCTCCTGCGTCAGTTTACCAAGCTACTGGGATTACAGGTGTGCACCACCATGCCCAGCGTCCTTCAGCTTTTTGAAGAGATGGTGGTAAGAATTTTGATTCTTCATAAAATGATGCAAAATCTGAGGTTCAGGTGCTATGAATGGAACTCTTAGCATATTCACAACTTAGATTTCATAGGGTGATTTCAGGTGTTTTTGAAAATAACGCTTTAGCCATAGATTGCTTTTGGAACATAAAAATACGAATCTGAAGAAAAGCATCACAGCCATTTTGGGTTTTCTCCAGAGTATCTACAAACAAACACTCTAAAGTATCAAGTGGTATTTTGTTTTATCTCCAATGTATTATCTAAGTTGTCTGAGTTCAGTTGCTCTTTAGATGGTCACAGTCCTCTAATGTTTGCATTAAGTGTGCTTTTTATTTTTAAGTCTTGTTTTATTCCTTTCTTAATTCTCAGTATATTCAGGTTCATTATGGTTCTTCAACAGTTATGTCTGTAGAATTAAATTCACTCCTTTTGGAATGTGCCCTTCCTGGTAGAGACACCTGGTGTCCTTTGTGGCCAGGTAATTTTCTGACTCACTTCTGGTTTGAACTAATTTGACCAAAAATGCACATGTTAAATATATTCAAGCCATTACTGTAAATGAATGTTAATTTAATCTAAATAGACTTATGTACATATATAGTCCTTCCAATTTGCTTATCTCCTAGGATTCCAACAAACATTTGAAAAATTAAATGAGTAAGAAGTGCCAGAAGGTAGTATTTAATAATTAAGTGGATAGAATATCATATTGTTAGGAAAATTTAGTAGTCATGGTGCAGGAGGCCAGGTCTTAACTTAGGATAGAATTTGTGTAGGCAGGGGGAGGGCAGTCTCTTGAGGTGAAGGAAATGACAGTGAGCAAAGGTGTAGAGCTAGGCTGAAAATAGGTCCAGGGGGCCCAGTGAGAGGTCAGCAAAATTAGATTGGAATGGTAACTTGGGGCAGATTAGGAGAGGATTTTGTGTGTCATTCAGAGGAGTTGTCTTTTTTCTGAATCATGATTTGTTTGTCTGTTCTTTTGTGTATTGTTTTGATCACCTTATCAATTTTTAGGGAAATTACTGCATTCACCAATTAATAGTGTAAAATGTGTGTGAAATTTGAGAAATGGGAACAGCTGGTGTCATTGATCAGCTGGAATCAACAATATATTTGTCATTTTGCTGCTTTATTTTCTATTCATCATAAGCATTTGTGTCCAGGGTTATACTGGATCTTCAGAAAACCCCAGAAAGAATCAGTGCTTAGTTTGCCTTCATAGGATTTTTCTGTGTCAATGATTCCTAACTATTCATCACTGAATGTATATTTTTAATATTAATATTTTTGCATGAACCCTAGGCTCTGCCAGATCTTGATGAAGTGCTAGTTCGGGTTTGTTAATCACGTACATATAGCTTCTTCTCCACTCTTTTCACACTGTGAGTTGGGACATTTTCATCAAAGAACAAAGAAAACTTAACTTTTTTCCTTTTGCTAGCCTTTGCCACTGTTGTTGAGGTCCGTAAGAAGTCAGCTGTCCTTAGTGTCCTGTTAAGGACTCAGGTTGGAGAAGTGCCTTTTCTCCCTCTCCTCCATGTGCTGTAAATGAAATCACTTACCTTAATTACCCATGAAATTTTGGAATGGTATTTTTATGGTTCACCTGTGACTCCCTTAAATTGTTTTGGCCATCATTGTGGGTGCCACATGCGTAAGCAGGAGAAGGAGCCGATTGATGTTAGACATTTATGGAGACCACATGTTATCACCACACACAGTTAAAAGGAGAACTACCCCGAAGTTACTGTATATAATTTTATATTATTTTCATTGTTGCTGTTGAGCAGGGAAGGAGGAAGACCGTTTTAATAAGATGTATGGGGCAGATGGAAATAGGCATTTTTGAAGTATTACAGAACTCTTGTTTGATAAGTGGGCCAGATCACTTGTTGAGCAGACCTGAACTGTCTAGTATCCTAAGGATTAAGTCTGTCCCTACTAAGGTGTGGTTGAAAATAACAACCAGATTCTTTTCTTCCCTTACAGATTCTTTAAGTATGTCACAGTACTCTGAAGGGAAAATGTGCTGTTGATTCCAAACCTGAAAACTGAGAAGGATCTTTTCCTCTTCTAAATGTGAATTACTGATATTCCTCAGGGTTTTCTGGATCACACACTTTTTTTTTTTTAACAAATTTGAGACGGTTTCTGTGTGGAGAATGCTAGATTTAAACTGGATTTGATTTTTTTTTTCTTGCACGTATCCATAATGCTTTCATTAATAAAAACTGCCTTGAGAAAGCCACACTGGGTAATGGGCCAAGTTATTCTTTTGGTACTCGCACCTATGGACATTTCATATCTAAAATTTCATTTCATATCTAAAATTTGTATACAGATTCTTTGTTTTGGTGTTATACAATTTTAAAAATTATCATTTTTAAATTTTTAAAAAAATTTTGTTGTTTTTAGTTATACATGACAGTAGAGTGTAAGTTGACTTATTTTTATGAACATGGAGTACATCTTATTCTAATTAGGATGCCGGTCTTGTGGTTGTCCATGATGTACAGATTCACTATGGTGTATTCATATATGTTACACAGGAAAGTTATGTCAGAATCATTCCACTGTCTTTCTTATAGCTGTCCCCCCTCCCTTCCCTACCTTCCTCTTATCTACTCTAATTAACTTCTATTCTTCCCCTACCCCCTTATTGCATGTTAGCATCCACATATCATAGAGAACATTCAACATTTATATGATGACTTTATCATCTCTTAGGCACATGATTGAGGTGTCTCCTGCATAAAGAGCTTAGATGACCTGTCTAGTACACACATGACATTTTTAGAGAGGGGAAACAATGTAGGTAATAATAAAGTCACTCACATTTGATTTTGAAATTTCAGCATGTGATATAAAGTGAAATCTACTTCTGTTCAGTGGACTATCATATTTCAGGCATATAAAAAAGTGTAGGACGTAAATAACCATAGATGTAATTGAAGTCCCTTGTGTATTGCTTCCAATACCATTCTTTCCACTTCCTTTCTTCCTGGAGGTGATCTATACCCCAAATTTGAGGTTTCTCATTCTCATTCATGAAATGTTTTTCTTCATAGTAATCACAAATGTACAGAGAGCCCCTTTTTTCTTCTGAATTCTTTGATGGTAAGTTGCCGACTCAATGTTCCATAATCCTCTAATAATTTAGTGTATATATCCTTCAAGTAAGGACATCACCCTGCATGATCACAATACAACTACCCAAATCAGAAAGCTAACACTGATGAGCTTCTACCAACTAATCTTCAGATATTGTTCAAGTTTTGCCAGTTGTAACAATGATGCCCTTTATAACAAAAGAATCTGGTTCAGAGTCATGTACTGTATTTAGCTGGCATGTTTTAAAAATCTTCAGTCTGACATAGTGCCTGTCTTTACTCATATTTTATGAATTTGACACTGGAAGATTTCAGGATGGTCAATTTATAGCATGTCCCTCAAGTTTTGTAGATCGTCTCTCAGTTTGCGTTGGTTTCATAAAGACTTCTTAAGTTTTACAAGTCTGTTGAATCTAAATGGGATACCTTATACTATAAATGATTTATTTTTCTGATCACACGTACAAGTGAGCATCTTTTCACATGCTTCTTGGCTGCTTGGTCTACTGCCCCATTTGTTGGGGCATTGTCTTTTTCTTACCAATTTGTAGTATTATACATCATGAATAATATAGGTCCAGTTTATGTGTATTGCAGATATCTTGTCCCAGTCTGAGTCCTGTTTTTTCACTTTTGGTGGGGTTTCAAGTACAGAACTGTAAAATTCAGTGTCATTACATTTGTCAGTGATTTATGATTTGTGCCTTTTGTATATTACTGAGGAAATCCTTCTGTATCCTGAAATCATAATTTATTCTCCTAATTGTACATCTAAAAATATTAGAATTACTTATCTCTAGGTCTGTCATGAGATTTAGATCCATTTCTTTTTCTGCATGGATGACTAGCTTTTCCAGTAGCATATATTGAAAGTCCATTCTTCTCTATCACTTGCATTGCCTGCAGTGTTACTGATCAAGTCCCTGCACATATGTGGGTTTGTATCTGCAGTTTGATTTGGTCCATTGGCTGGCTTTCCTAACTCTGAATTTATATCTGTTGTCTTAATTACTGTAGTTATATAATAAACCTTGCTATCTAAAACTCCAATCCTTTAATCAAAATCATGGCTGCTCTCAGCATTTGGTTTTTCATATTTATCTTGGAATCATTTAGTTAAGTATCATTATAAACCCTATGGAATTTATTGGAATTGCATGAATTTATTAACTGATAGATCCAAAGTAGATACAATAGTGATATTTTTTCCATCTATAAACATTATGTATGTCAGGGTTAGTATTTAAATTTTCTGTTCCTGAACTGTATAAACTTTCTTCCCTGAAAGTCTTGCACATCTTTTATTAGTTATTCTTAGGTTTGTTGCTAATGCATAAATGGTTTCTTTAAAACACTTAACACTCTTCTTAATAAAATGATTTTTGTTTGACATGGGTAAACACTAACCCTGCCAAACGGATTAATGTTTTGTATATTCACTCATATATTTTATGAATGTATGCAATCAGAATACCTGTGGACAATAACTGTTTTCTCTTTCCATAGTTATTGCCTTTACCATTTTTTTCTTTGCAGAGTTGTTTTGTACAATTAAAGGTTATCAGTTGTCTTGACTATTTAAAATGGCTTTTTGATTCTTAGATTTTATTCCAAACAGAATTAAAAATAAACAGCCTGAATTGGAGGTGGGAGATGTTCTCTGCTGAGAATTTCTGTGTACTCACTCAACACTTGCTTCATCCTCTAAAAAGTTTTATTCTGCTCTCAAAATGAAGACTGGAGTGGACAGTTCCAAGATGCTTTTTCT
>JAJEJO010005572.1:2036-25607 GCA_020662805.1 Glaucomys volans
GCAACGTTAAGTTCATGTTTGCAAGTCGACGGTGCAGAGCACTTCAGGTGGGTAAGAATCCCACTTCTGCCACCAAGAGTCTTAAGAGTCACTCCAGGCAAGGGGATTTGGTCTATGGAGCAGGATGTCCCTCATTCACCCACAAGGAGGGAAGACCAAGACCTTGCTCGGGGGTGGGAATGTTATAAAGAGTCTACACGTGAGCACAATCACCCTCCGTAAGGACCAGCTAGCCTGTCTCTCAAGACATCAGAAAGATCAACACATACAAAATCGCCAAGGAGTGGCTCCTCTTGGCTGGAGAGCAGAAGCTGGAACTTGGGCCTAAAGTTCGTGACTCCTCTGGTCCTCTGCTACCAGGTGCTCTTGGCCAGGGAAAACTTTCAGGCTGTTAAAGTGTCCCTCTCCTAAGTCAGTCACATAACAGGAACAGGTGGTCCCGTGGGGACTGGGTACACACAGTGAGTCCTGCCTAAGGCAAGGCAGCTTAGGGTTGCTTTGCACTCAGCAAGAAGAGACTTCCAACCTCCATCTGCAGCTTGAGACTAAGAGGGACACACACCTCATCCAAGGGCTAATGGGAGAATGGGAGGCTCTGGGCTCGATGACCTAACCCCACATGAAGAACAATGACAACCATCCAGACCCCTGAGGACACTGGCCCTCCCTGCCCAGCCCCAACCTCCAGGTCACAAAACAAGCACAAGAGCCTGCCAGGTGGGACTGGCCATTTGATTTGGGAATCTACAAAGCTGTTTCTACTCATTCAAATAAGGAGCCCCACAGTCTCACCTGAGTCTTTTTGACACAATAACAACCCAGAAAACATGGCCTGAGATACTCCTTGCTTTTACTCATCTTCCTGTATTAAAGGCATATCTGGGCAAGGAATCAAGGGCTAAGCTTCTAAGCCAAGTTCTCACTCCGTTTCTCTGAAATAGCACCAATATATTCAAGCTCTCTGCTCACTTCCATCTTTGTTTAGCAAAACCTACTCATGCTATTAAATCACTTTGACACCCAACAGAGAGGAGTAAGCAAGCCATTTACATGTGCCAACCGAAAATGGCCTTTGGTGGGAAAGGGGGACAGCCAGGGCTCCGGTGGCCCAGGACTGTGCTTGTAGTACCTGGAGAGACTCTGCCAAGGAGAGGAAGCTCAGAAATACAGGTTTGGGAAAAGCAGAAGAAGTCACGGCTTCCATCACACATGGCTGGTATGTGCTGGAGCTGCTGCTGATTTTAAAGTGGCTCAAAAACTCAGGGAATCAGATCCCAGCCCAGGTCGTGGAAGGACCAAGGACAGGCGGTGTGTTCATAAGGGGGTGGAATGATTCAAATGGGTTGTCTTCCCTCCCTCCCTCCTAGAGAAACATTACCAGAGCAGAACCAAGAAGCATCCCTGACCCTGACCCTGGCAATTATTAAATCACAAATGCAACTCCTAATGCATCAGAAATGCAAAGATAGCACAACCTTAAACCTGTACAATAATCTGTTAAGAGTCGACCTGTGTGTCTGATAGATGGGTCATTCCCTCACCAGTGACATTCATTTTATGAAAGTCCCAATTTCCTATAAAGCATATGAAAAGTAACTAAGGAGCACAGAGCAGTTTCAGGACCAACTAACCCTAAAGCTCACTCACTGGCTGTCATTCACCTTAAATTAGCACCAGTTTGACTGGTCTTCTTAAAATGTGGGAGGTTTGGAAGAAATTTCAATCATACTCGTCTCTTTTGAATATGGTGCATGTAAAGCTAAACCCCCACAAACCTCTAATTTTCTCCTTTTTAAGTCGTCCTGCAGCACAGAGGGACACTGAGGATGGTCCCCACAGTGATGCCATCCATGAGTCCCCACTGGCTGGTGGGGTGGATGCCAGCAGCAGGGTCTCTGTTTTCTTAGAATTGCCTGAGATTCCCGCTGCAGCTTGATGCCTCAGGTGCTGGAGCATCACTACCAGCAGCCCCTGCTGTGGAGGGGGAATCTGTTTTCCTTCCCAATTCTGCTTTCCTTTTGGAGAACAGGCTGCACAAGTTAAAATGCCTTTAGCTTCAAGATAAAAGCCAGTACAAAGGGAGTCAGTCAGGAGTCCTATGAGGGGTCTCAAGACTGGATGGGGGCAGCCTAATGGCTCTGCAATGTCACTGGGCTTTGGTCTTCCCTTTCCCAAGGCCCTTTGTCCTATTGTCACAGAATGGCCGCCAGCTCTCAGTGAAGGTGCCTGCCTTCTTGCTCACTTGGGCAAGGGTGACCGAGGATTCACTATTGAACTTGGCATATCCACGAAGATTGATTTTCCACAAGGCCCTCATTGGCCTGAATTGTCTTAGATCTTTCCATCTCTGAACCAGTCACAGAAGGAAGGAGGATGGACCTTCCCTGAATGACTTAGTTATGAACCAATCAGAACCTATCCAAGTTGAAGGTTCACCTGCAAAATGACACTGCTGCTACCTGTTGGGAGAAGGGGAAGACGCCATTGTTAGGACAGCCACCTGTCTCCTCCATGGCCCCTCCACAGGCAGGCTGCCTGGGCCTTTTCTGCTCTGGCTATCCTCCCAGCACTCGGCCCATTAGGGTGCGAATCCATGCAGGACAGAGATAACCCCACAACATTTTGCAATGGTGATCATCCAAGCAAATAAAAGGTTGAATCCTGGATGGAACCTAGTTTCCTCTTGGCTCCATGTACTCCAGATGAAGACAGTGTTTTCTTGTGGTCTTGCATCCTCTCCCCTGGTTCTGGTCCCCAGGTGGGCCTCGGGGCCCCACCCTCAGTGTGAACCCCTGTGTCTCAGGCAGGCTCTCCTGCCCTCCCACTCCAGGGATGGACTTGTGGTCCTGGCTGGCCATCCTGCATATTCATTGCCCGGGTCATAGTGAGTGGTTCAGGATGGATTCCCGAACTGGGCTAGACTCAAGGAGCCAACTATGGGACCGCCCCAGGAAGAAGTTGGACCTGGGAGCTCTCCTGCTGGTGAGATGCAGACCTGGAATGTTGGGGTCCAAGAATGGAATGCACGTAGAGATAAGCTGGACTAAAGATGAAAAGAGAAAGACGCTAGAGACTTTTTGTAAGTGCCTGGATCCAGCTGCTCCTGAAGTCAGACAATACTCTGAGTTCTTCAGAAATATGAGTCTATAGATTTCTTTCTGTTTTTCTGGAAGTTAAGTTCTTCTATAGCTTGGATATGGCTTGTCCCCACCAAAACTCATTGAGAGGGGGTAGGACTCTAAGAGGTGATTGGATCACTAAAAGGATGTGTGCCTTTCTCCCAGGAATGGGTTCTCATTCCTGCAGTTCTGGATTAGTCACTGAGAGAGCAGGTTGACATAAAGGGAGTTTGGGATCCTCTGATACCTCTCTTGCTTCACCTTCTCCATGTGTCTTCTGCACATATCTGCCTACCTGTCCACTTATTCACCATGCATGGAGCAGCACAAGGCCCTCATCAGACACAGTACCATGCTCTGGGACCTCCAATAAACCTCTTTAAACCAATAAACTCAATAAACCTCTTTTCTTTATAAATTACCCAGACTCAAGTATTCTGTTACAGTAACAGAAAATGGACCAAGACAGGTTCTTTTCCTCCCCTACTGAGTCTTGATTGAGACATTCCCTTTGTTAGAATTGCATGAAAGTTTCTTCTCTCCCTCATTCCACCCTTGCAGTTGAGAGTCAGTATTAAGAAAGGGCATAGACTCTTCATGCCCCTCCAATGGAATCTCTGTCACTGTCTTCCACTATTTTGTCCGGCCAATGATTCTGAACATTTCAGAGTGGCAAATCCCATTAGTATTCGTCAGGATATCACATAGCATGCATTTATTTACACATGCACTTATTATATTGTTGGCAAGTGGCTAACCTTTCATTTTCTTTGGGGAAATAAATGAGCATGTCACCACCTTGTTTCCCACCTCTCTCAGGGTTCGGGAATGTGACAAAGCTGAATTGAGCATATCTGAACTTTAGGAAGTTAAAACCAAATCCACCCAATGCTCCTTAAAAAAAAAATAAAACAGACGGTCTGTCCGCGAGGGTCCTCTTCCTGCAGTGCATTCCAGTGCTGAAGGAGCCCACCTGTGGCAGGCCCAGGCCCTTGGGCAGTCTGAAGACCATCTGCAGAACCTCCTCGGCTTCCGGTCACCCCGTTCCAGCTGTCAGCTCCCTGGAGCTCTCCTGTTCCTGGATGGTATGTGCAGGGCTGAGGTCACAGGCTCACATGAGCACAAGGCCACACAGACCCGAGAGCTTCCCTGCTCAGTTGTGACAGCTGCTTAGGTCTCAGGCCCAACCAGGGCCCATGCAGAGCCACCCAGACAGGCCCACTTTCCTGGAGCACAGCTTCTAGGGCCCAGTTGTGCCCTGAGGCTCCCTGCTCAGGCAGCACTGACCCCAGTGAGGTCACTGCCATCACGAGAGCTGTTTCTTTCTTTCCTCCTTTTGGGAACTGCCGTCCAATGCACATCACGTGGCACTGACCGTGGTAATCGTGTTCACTCACAACTCAATGGCATGAGAACATTCCCCGTGTGTCACCATCAACCACTACCCATCCCCAGAACCCTCTCCAACTTGCAGACCAGAAACCCGGTTTCCATCAAGCAGTCACATGCTGCCCAGGCCATGCCTACTACCAGCACTCTCTGTCATGAATGTAGCTGCTCTGGGGAAACTTGCATGTGGCTTTGTACAGTGTTGGTGCTTCCATGCTCTGCTCACTTTGCAGCATTGTCCCCAAGTGGACTCATGGGGCACCTGCCTCAGCCCCTTTCTCCTCAGGCTGAGCAGCATCCCATGAGGATGACCATGCGGTGCTCCCCACGCTGTCCTGGACACCTGCGTGACTGCGCCCTGGCTGCCAGGAACACAGGTGCATGAGTGTCTCCTCAAGACCCTGCTCAGCTCTGTGGGCAGATGTCAGGAAGCACCATGATAGAGCAACTGGTGATCTCGCTCTTGGTTCCTGGAGGTGCCACCATCTTGCTTTCCTGGTGGCTGGGCCACTTCCCATCCCACCAGTGTGCTTGGGGTCCACTTGCCCACACCCACCCCAGCTTGCTATTTTCTGGTTTTGTGGACCATTGTTGGTTTTGACTGTGGATGCCAGGTGCTCTCTCCCTGACATTTGGATTTCCTGTTATCGTGTGGGGGTCACTCCTGTGCCTCTCTCACGGGACCCAGTGTGTTTAGTTAATGTGACAGCTGTGCTTATTCACTCTGAAGATCTGTGGCCCTTGGCGCCTCACCCACTGACTACAAATGGCCATCTTTCCCAAGGAGGAACGTTCTGATGTAGTACGAAAGGGCCTGGAGCTCCCCAGTGATCAGGGCCAACCTCTCCATTTCAGAAAATGAAACCAAGGTCCCCAGAGGCAGAATGCCCTGGTTAAAAAATCTGAACTGAGCAATTCTAAGATGGAAACCTGTCCCTGCCGCTCCCAGCTGCAGGATGATGGAGACAGCTCCCAGCCTCACCAACCCTCGTGTCATTCCATGTGCAAAGTGGAGACAAAGGTAGTACTTCTAGGGGGTCATCCTGGGGGTCAGAATGCCCAGCACATGCCAAAGGTGGTGCCTGGCACAGAGTCGGTGCTCAGTAAATGCTAGCAGCTGCCATGGTCGCTGTTTTCTTATTGATTTAACTTTCCCAAGTCCCACGACTAGTGAATGGAGTGTCCTGATTCTCAGGGCATGCTCTCGACCTGAAGGCTCTTGACCCCATGCACTCCAGCACGTGTGCCTACATCAAGAAGCCTGGTCCATGGCTTGACTGTGGCCGATTGCCTGGCTTCTGGAATGCACAATGAGCTCCTCCCTCAGTGGCACTCCCCACTCACTCCCATGCAGGAGGACAAGTCAGCTGTGGGAAGCTGCTGCTGGTAGTCACTGCAAAGTCCAAGGTGCCCGCAGTAGCAAGAGTCAAGGGACAAATGGCAGGCAGGGTGCAGAGGGTCTCACAGGACAAGGTCTTGCAGGTCATTTAACCTCAAAATGGCCAGGCACACTGGTCTGATGCTGTGTTGTCCTGGGTCCGTTTGTCTGTGGGTCCCAGGCATTTGCTATACTTAGATCTGCACCAACCCTGCCATACTTAAGGCTCAGGCATCTGATAAGCACAGGAGATTACTGAATTATACGATCTGTCCATGGATAAGAGAGTGGTTAAATGACGTGTACTTTCCCCAGCCACGGCATACTGTCCAAACTCCCCCTTTTTATAAGGACATCAGTCAATTGGATCATAACTGTTAGGCAACTGTGAAAAGATCACCATAATAAATTAGAAAGGAGAAAAATCCTGATGTGTCAAAGTATTACCAAACAATCCTTTTATGTAATAAAATTACATACACAAATGGGGCATAGGCAGACTTCTGGGTAAGGAAGGACACATGAGGAACTACTTACATTGGTTCTCTAGGTGGGTTAGTCAACTTTCCATTACTGCAACAACATGCCTGAGAGAATCAATGTATAAAGAGGAAAAGTTTGTCTGGGTTCAGAGTTGTGGTGTTTCAGTCCAAGGCAGTTGACCTACTGCTTTTGGACCTGTGACAAGACACTGTGATGGCAGGAGCACTTGACAGAGGGAGCTACTCACCCCATGGTGACTAGGAAATGAAGGCAAAGAGAGGAAATGGCTGGGGTCCCAAAGTGTGCCCTTTAAAGGACACACTCCCAGGTGACCTAACTTCCTCCCACTGGACCTGTCTTTAGCACATGGATCTTTAGGGGATATTCAAGATCCAAACTGAAGCACGAGGGTCAACACAACAAAGTATCACACATGGGTTGTGATGAATTAAATGACTGGAAACAGAAGCCCACTCCCTTGGTGCAAGGACAGACATCTGAGATCCAGATGCGGCAGGATGGCTCCTCCTGAGGTGGAGGTGGGGACCTGGGGGGCCCTCCCTGACTTGTAGAGGCCCATCCTTCCAGGGCCCTCCCAGCTCCCTTGATGCGTGTCTTTGGGTCCAGACTCCCCTTGTTAGAAAGATGTCAGTCAGTTGGATGGCAGCCACCTAGTGACCCCCCTTCAACTGGATCCCCTCTCAAAGGCTCTGTCTGCAGCAGGGCCGCATCTGCAGAAGGAGGGTGAAGACTTCAACCAGGAGAGCCCCACCACAGCAGTGTGGAGGGGGCTTTAGCTCCTGTTCTTCTCTGTGGCCTTTGGCTTTCATGATGGGCGTGGATTGCTATTGCCTAAAAAAAACCATCTTTGATCAAAAGTCAACTGGAAATTTAAACTTTATCTTTTCACACACCCACATACCCCAGAGTTGACCACTCAGTAAAAGCACTGGGGTGTATACTGCGGGTCAAAATGTCCCCAGGCTTGCGATGAGAGGCCTCCCATCAGATGTCTGCAGCAGTGGGGTGTCCCAGGGAACAGAAGAGCATGACCACACCGGTGTGGTATACTTCCAGTCTCCTCTTATTTCATTTTAACCCATTTTTGGGGGGGGGATGTGTTACAAGGTAAAACTTTTCACTTTTGGTGGCCTTTCCTTCCAGGTGGCATGCACAGGGTATGCAGCGGCCACCTCTCCTCAAGTCTGACATTTTCCTGGGCAGAGGAAAAGGCATCAGCAAGAGCTGGTTTCCTCCTGAAGCTGGCTGTCCAGGCTGCTATCCCTGTGACCAACAGGACATCACCACCCCCTCATTCTAAGTTGCTTTTTCAGAGATTTCAGTTACCAGAAGTCAACTGAAGTCCAAAAAATATTCCATAGAACATTCCAGAAATAAGGCATGAGTTTTAAGTAACTTTTATGACATGAACAGTTGTTAACTATTTCTGTTATATCTGTTCTATTTTTGTTGTTACTTGTTGTGGCCGATCTCTTACAGTGCCTGATCTATAAGTTAAAATTGATCATAACTCTAATTTTATACCTAGGATTTGACACTGTCCCTGGTTTCAGACCTCCTCTGGGGCCAAGGACCACCTTCCTGGGGGTCTGGATAGCCATGTTTTATTCTGCTGGTGAGTTCACGGGTCAGGAACTCAGGAAGCCATGGGCAGGGTGGTCCTTGCTGGGGTCTCCTGTTTGCTGCCATTGAATTTCTGGGGCCTGGGCTTGGCTGGGCACTCCGCGGGCAGAGCAGGTACACAGCCTCTCCAGCATGCCAGTTGGGATCCGAACATCTTGAGCTGCCCAACTTCTCCCAGAGAAGCTGGGATGTTCTACAGCACCTCCCGAACATCACCACTGCTGCACCTGGTATACCGGCTTAGACTCTGGAGGACAGGATTGTTAGACAAGGAAGGTGGGAAACCCAAGATCAAGGCGACAACAGACTCAGTGCCTGGCTTACAATGACTGCCAGGGGCAGGGAGTGTCTTTTCCTCTTCCCCCAAAGATGCTAATCTTATCCTGGGGGCCCACCCTCATCATCTCATCTAAGTTTGGTCATCTCCCAAGGCCCCTATGCACACCATCGCACTGAGGTCAGGCATCAACATGGGCAGGCACCAGTACTCGGGGCATGACCCTCTGCCCTGGCCCTCCACAGCCCGTGACCTTTCCCCATGCAAACTACATTCCCTCCACCTCAGCAGTCCCAGAAGACTTAGCCAGTTCCAGCATTGACTCCCAAGCCCAAGGGCCAAGGTCTTACCCGCAGCCATCGGGTGCCCAGGTAAGACCAGCCATCGGGTAAATCGGGTGTCAAGGATACACAAGCAGAGTCGTCCCCCAGGCTCTGAATGGGATGACTCCAGGCCCCTTGGACATCACAATCCAGGACAGCTCAAGTCATGTATGGAAAAGAGGAGGGTCTGGCACGCAGCTGTGCACCTCTCCAGGTGACAGCCTGCCGAGTGCAATGTGAACTGGGAACTCTCTATGTGGCTGATACCCTGGAATCACAAGAAAGCAAAGGTTGTATATGTTCAAATACAAAATTTTAAAATACTCTTCATTCATGGTTGGTTGAATCCACAAATGTGGACTTTTGGGATATCAAGGGATGACTTATGGGGATCCCAGGAAGCACAAAAGGGAGAAGTGAGTCTCAGGTGCAAGAGTCAGTAACAGTGGGTCACAACTTTGGGGGTGACAGGAGTTTTGTCCTGAAGGCTCTTCAGAATCCAGACCAGGCCCATGGGATCATGGGCAGGCAGGGGATCATCCATCCACTCTCATCCCCAGATGGTTGAGGTGTCCCCTGCAGGTGCCGACACCCCAGAGCAAGCCCTGCGTAGTTGGAGGCAGCAATATGCACTGAAGCCCACCAACCCCAGCTGCAGGAGAGGGGGTGGCCTGCGTGCACACCGAGCATGCTCCAGGGGCATCCACCACGGAACCAGGATCACGGAGCACTTCCAAAGAAGCACTTCCAAAACAAACGTCCTCACTGGCAAGGAAGAGGATGTGTGGGAGCAGGCCACTGTGAGGGGGAGACAGGTTCTGGGACAGCCACAGATGTGTGCAGAAATACACAGATGTGCTCAGCCTGGGAGGACCCTGATTCCCTCCACAAATATATCCCAAACACCTACCACGTGCCAGAAACCTCGCTAGGCTCTGGGCATCCCATAATGCACAAAGCAGGTGTGGTTTCTGACCTCACAGGGCTTATAGTTAATAGATGAGAATAGCATTAACCAAATAATTACACAACAAAATAAATCCCCATGTTGACAGCTGCTGAGAAGGTGCAGATCTTCCACCTGCAGATTCCATGAGGGAAGAATGCATTTCCTGCAGAGAGGGCCCATCGCTGCCAGGCCAGGAATCTACAGGCCCTAACAAAGCTGCAGAAACCACCGTGCACGTCCCAGGGCAAGAGGAGCACATGGAAGAGCAGAAGGTTCTGAGCCTGTGCAGGAAAACCGCTTCCAGAGAAAAGTCCTCACCCTTTCCAGAAGCTTCAGAGGAGTTGGGGGCCTTCCTGCTGTCACCAGAGTAGGCATGACGCTGACACTTTAGACTCACCCAAGCAGAGAGGCTGTCACTGGAATGCAACCAATACCTCAAGGATTCTGGGTGGTGAAGAGAGAGGCCTGGGTCCTGGCTGACACCCAGGAGCCTTTCCTCCAGCCTCAGTTTCTTGGCCCCTTACTCCCTATAATGTGAGCCAGCAAAAGACTTTGTTGCTTGGTTGGCTGTAAGTCAAGCTGGCTGCTACTTGCAGCTCAAAACATCCCTCACCAACACACAAGATATTCTGGGTTTTTCCATGCCCTTCATGACAATTGCTATCAGCCCTATGAGAGAGTTAAGGTAAAAAAATACCCAGAGAAGTGAAGGATATGCCTAAGGTCATAATTAATGGAGCTGGAGGGGCCCTAATGCCTTTTAGAGCCATACCTCTGACCACCAGAGCCATGTCTCCAGATCTCCAGAGCCACACCTCCAGACCTCCAGAGCAGACCTCACAGGGCTAACACAGAACCAGCCCCTGCTTCCAGCTTCACCACATGCTATCATCTTACAGAGATATTTTTAGTTCCCAGATGCCAAATGAGGCCCTGGATCACCAACTGCCACCTTCTAGCTCAGTGCCATTGAGATGCCAGTGCAGTGGTCTTTTATGCCATCCAGTTCAGAGGTCCTGTGGACATCCTGGCCTTGAGTCTGTGCTGATTTCTTCTTCCTTCTAGGGACATCCTTGTATACCCAGTTCCCTGGAGCTCTCCTTATGTCACCACATACACACATCCTGGCAATATTTAAAATAGCGGTTGTGGAAACCACGGAACAGCATCAGGACATGATATGTCAAATGGAAAAGCTGGATGCACATTCCTGACCCAGAGACATGAAAACCCCCAGCACATCAAAGAGCAAGCATGCGCCCGGAGTGCCTGCTGCCGCTGTAGTGAGGAGCGGGGTCATTTTCTCCTATTTTGATTTTCCAAATTTTCTGTTATGTACATTTATTGAAAAAATAGGTTGAGATGTTCTAAAGATGATGTCATTGTTTATTCGGACCCTCTCCTGGGAGGCAGCAGAGCAGAGTGTGCTCGTTAGGGCTTTGCTCTGGAGCCCAGTGCCTGGGTTCTGGTCCCAGCCTGACCACTTCAGAGGGGTGTGATCCTCAGCAAGCTCCAGGTCTGGTTTGTCCATCTGTGAAGTGGGGCTGAGAGAAGCATCCATCTCATGGGGTGACCCTGAGGGTCCACCTAATGTTTGTGAAGTACTTAGAAGGGTTGTCTGAGTGATTGCTAACTACGAGCCTTCTCCTCTGAACTGGGCAGGCAGGGGACCTTCTGGGAAGGGGCCATGATACAAGGGGACAACTTGGAAGAGCTGTGCAGAGGAGGTGTGTGCTCAACATAAAGGCCCCCGTACCCCAGGTAGCAGGCCAGAGGGGACTCTTAGCAACACAGCACTGGGGGTTACGGACATCTCCACGCCTCACCCCCTACTCAGCAACCGCAGACCCCTGGATGAAACCGAGTGAAGGGCAAATCCCTGCTGTATAGTGAGACCCCTGGTTGAAACGGGACAAAGTCTTCTTATGGCCAGGAAGTGACACTGCAGCTCCTCACCCCAGGCCCAGCCCTGGATGCCCAGCTGTTGCAGGTCAGGAGGGAGGAAGGGCATGTCCTATGTCCTCCCGAGGTGAAAGAGCAGAACCTGCACACTGTCGTGAAGCTGACCCCCAGCAAGGAGGCACAGTCACCTGTGACACGTGTGTGCAGATGGGCTGTCGGGGACAAGGACGGCTTGGAACGTGCATGCCACAGGTGGGACCTGGGCCTAACTCCTGTCATGCACCCCTCGGTTCTCAGATGGGGAAACCCCACCCTTGCCAACAGTGCCCGGAACAAAGAGGGTGGGCAGTAGCCCCGTAATGAAGACCGGGAGCCACTTATCCTTGCTAAGGCTCCAGCAGTGACCGTCAGAATCCCCTGGGCTCCACTAAGTGCTCACTCTTTCTCTGCTTCACATGGCAAAAGACAGAGAACACAGAAGGCTATGCAGTGAGGAGTCTTCCCTGAATTCCGTTCTGCATATTATGGTATGGCTGGGAGGAAGACAGGACAGGGCAGAATGGGGAGGAAAAGAAAGAGAAAGAATGTTTTAGCACAGGGTTTGGCAAAGGACTGGCAGCAATTACCCAGGCTTTGAGGGTCCTGCTGGTTGCTCTGTGTCATGGGCAATGTGTGAATGAATGGGTGGCTGACTTCCAACAAAACCATATTCCAAACAGGCAGCAGGCTGACCTGGCCCACCTGCTCCTCCCCTAATGCAAGAATGGTGGGGCCAGTCTCCTTCCATACAGGACAGAAAGGGTTAATCCATCAGGTGTGCAAGTACTGCAGAGTTCAGACCCTGTTCCAGGCCACAGTGAGTGACCTCAGGAAGGCGGCCAGCTCCTCCCACGGCTCAGCCTTCCCATCTTTAAAGTGGGGACAGTAAGACTGTGTGCCTCAGGGGAATGCCTACTGCATTAGGTGGTCCTACTGCAGTAGGGCCACTGGCAGACACATGGCACAGAAGGGGCACTGAGCAGGCCACCCAGAGCCCTCTGTCTTTGCCACCAGGCCCAGCCAACTGACATGTGTGAGCCCCAATGAGGTCGTGGACAAGGAAGCACAAGGAAAAGACCCTCCCTGTGCAGAGAAGCCAGAGTACCCCCACTCGCTTGCCCCCCATGGCTGAAGCACCAGAGAAGTGGGAGCTCTCCTATGTGCTCGTGAGGTGGCCAGGGAAGCAAGACACTGGGGACTCGGGAGAACCATCACAGATGGTGACCTCCTTGGCAGTGGGGCCATCAGGTACCAAGTGTCAACTCTCCTGTTCACTTTTCTCTGCTTATCAGCATCTTTGGGTTCCAGTGACCCTCCTGGGTACTGTTTGTGTGGGAGTCCTAAATATCTCCAGGAAATAGATGGTAGCACTTCCTGAACCCCTTCCAAATCGGCCCCTTCCGGCCCTCAGTGCATGCTGACTGGGCTATCACAACACCCTCTGAACTGGTCCCTTGGACTTGAACTTCTCCCTGCTCAGTTTCCACCATCCACCCTCCTCTGGGTGATCTTCGTGAAGACTCTCTGACTAAAGGCTTGCATTTTTAAATTGTCCCTAATCCCTTTTATTAGCTGGGTCCACATCCAGCCTACCAGGCTGCCTCCTGTCCTTCCACGGGGCCCTAGGACTCCAGTTCTGGGGGCACGCTCACGCCTTGCTCAGCTGCTGTCCATTTTCAGGAGATGACCTCCTAGAACTCTGAACGCTCTTGGCAATACAAACCCCTGTGGTGCTGCAGACACCCAGCCCTCCAGGCCAGTTCCCTGGTGCTGTGCCAGCACCACAGCCGGCCACACCAGCCACAATGCACCCCCATCAGCCAGGTTTCCCCCAGAGCCCCGGACACACCTGCCGGCACCCACAGCCCCAGTCCCCTTGCCCCTCCCTGGACCCACCATCCATTCTCAGCAAAATTCCCAGCCTCAGGTCCTTCTGCAGGTCTGCCTTTTGCCCTTTTGCCTTTAGCCAAAACCCAGGCCCTTCCTGAGGACCCTGCTTCCCAGGTGCCTGCTTGCAGGTGACCCTCCACTTCCCCAGAATCCCCTGTCACAGACCCTGCAAGGGTGGGGATGTCCCCTGGTCACATCAAGTCTGCATCCATCCCTCCTCCCTGAAAAGCCTCCCAGACCTCCATGGCCCTGGACTCCACCCCCAGCCACTCCCAGCTTGGCACTCCTGTCACCTTAGGGAACCTCTCTAGAATGCTCACACTGTGCCACCGTCTGTCCTGGGCAAGGTGCTCGCATTGATGTATTTAAACCTCAAAAAGCCCCACGGGGTAGCCATGAGCACCATCCTCATTTCCCAGGGGAGGAAGTCGAGAAAGAGAGGTGAAGGCTTTCATCAAAGACCACCCAGACCCGATCCAAACCTGAGTAGGTGGGAAGGATGCAGCCACCCACACCCACTGCAGCATCACTCCCTGCAGCCAAGTCATGGCAGGCCCAGCGTTCACCCTTAGGGAGCAGCCAGAGCATGTGGCTGTCCTTCTGTCACACATGCCTGGAGGTTTGATCCCACAGAGACCCCTCTGCCAACACCCCTCCCTGCACCGCCTCACCTCCATGACCCTGTTCTTCACCCCACACCCTGGATGAGATGCACAGACCTCGATGCCAGCTACATCTGTGAGTTGTGGACTGACTGCTGTGCCCCCCTAAAATCCATGTGCCAAACTCTCCCCCAGTGGGATGGCATTTGGAGGTGGGCCTCCAGAAGGCGGGTGAGGTGAGATGAGGTCATGACAGTCCGAGCTCATGCATCCCTGTCCACCTCCATGCAAAGAAGAGTTGCATGGGCACACAGCAAGAGGTGGCCACCTGCGTGCCCAGAGGCCCCAGGATGAAATCCACACTGTAGACACCTGACCTTGAGTTTCACAGTCTGTTGTACCAGCTTAGGCCCCTAGAACCCAGCCCTGTCCATCCTAGAAACCCACCAGGACTTCTAGACATTGATACAGCCTCCAAGAGGACCCCGCCTTACTGGCAGTGAAGTGGTCTCCTCCCTCTCGCTCACCGTCCTCCTGGGGGTCACCTTCCTGCCTCACTCCCACCTGTGAGCCCAGCACTAGTCACACCCAGCTGTCCCACCTGCTGCAAGAGATGACCATGCCCACCCGGGAGGCACCCATGGGAAGTGATCCCAACCCCAGATGTCCATGGCTCTGTCCAGCAACACTAAACCCTGCTTCCATTTCCAGAACCTTCTTGGTGTGTGTCTTCTCTCTTGTGAAAATTTGTCACCCAGATAAGGCACAACAACCCCATATCCAGATCATCGGCGCCGTTACATCTGGAGACCCTGGCTCCAGAGAGCAGAACAGGGGCATTAGGATGGGGACACATCTTCTGCCAGGCCTCTGTTTAACTCACCAAGCCCCCCAGGGTCTCCTCTCGCCACAGCCACCTTCACACCCTTGTGTCAAATCTGTGGTGCCCTGAGCATCAGAGTGAAGTCACAAAGCCCCAGGGCACGGCCCCATTTCTGACCTGGTCTGCCACCCTCAACCTTCACTGGCTCTGCCCCACCCTGCCCTGCTCCCCTGCCCCACCCCACCCTGCAATGTCCCATGCAGTCCCAGACGTGGCCTCTGCTCTCCTGGCTGTGCCAGGAGCACCCTTCCCAGTGCAAGTCTCCCCCTCCACATCCTCACCTCCTCCAACAGGCCTCCCTCTGCTCCGCCAGCGCCGTCCCTTGCCTCTGCGTTACTCTTCTCCATACGTTGGCTGATCGCCTACTGCCTGTTTGCTTACCACTCTCACCTCCCTTCCTGTGCGTCCCCTGACTGAGGGCGGGGGCTTCAGCACTGCCGAACACCACGCGGAGAACAGAGCGGGCGGATGGCAGACACCGCACCAACACAGTGGCTACAACCTTCCGGGCTGGGCCTCGGGCGAGCTGCCTCCCAATCTGCAGACACTTGGCCTCTGTTGCTGCATCCACAGGGGCAGCTGGGCTCTGGAGTCACCTCACAAGCACAGGTGCACACACCTTCCACACACCGCTTCATGGTGACCCATCTGTCTCCTCTGAGAGACCAGCGACTCCTTCCAGGGTGAGGATTTCAAGGGCTTCCTGAGGTCATTGAGCATCACCGTCTGCCCCAGAGCAGTGGTTCCATTTGTGGGTGTTTCCAGCACCCACGCAGACCAGCCAAGGACGGTGTTGTGACGGGGTGGCTATAACGAAAGGAAAACCCATTCAGGTTTGCCTTTAAAGGAAATGAAAGCTTTTGGAGGTGTAACAGATTCAGGCAAGGTCTGATCCAGCAGCTGAACAATCTCATTCAACAACCATTTGCTTTGGTCTCCTTGTGAGCCTTCCAAGTGTCAGCTTCCATCCTAAGTGACTCCTCTCAATTTCAAGACACTAATGGGGTTTATCTTCCTTATTCTTGTCTCAGGGGGAGAGAGTTCCTCCTCCTCAATAACCTTCAAAAAATTCCTGGGCTTTGTCTTGTCAGATCCACTTACACCCCTTTCCCACTCCTGAATGGATTTTTTGTAACAAGAATCAGGCTAATTGCTTCAGGCAATCTACTTCTTTTCTGGATCTGGAGGTGGGAATGGGGCACCCAGACACGTGCTGGAACATGTGGGGTCCCCTTAGGAAGGAAGGACGGACCTGAGTGCCAGCGGGGTGACCTCAACCTCTCCGCCCTGGGGCCTCCTGGCCTCCAGCCCAGGTGACTGCTGCCCCTGTCTCCACACAGGATTAGCTCTGGGTGCCACAGTCAAGCTATGGCTTTCATGAGATATGAGTGAACCTAACCCAGGCTTTGGAACACGTCTTTTAGAATTAGTGGTGAGCCGGCTAAGCATACAATTAAGTATTGAATTTTCTATAAACACAAATGTGCATGCACAAGCAGCAGCCCTGGCATGAAGTCCTGGAGGCAGATCCTGTTCCCACGAGCCCATCTTCTGCTGGAAGGCCTCTGCTACCGACATGCCAGAAAGTGGGCTGCAAGGATCCGTTGTCATTGAAGCAGATCCCAGCAGTGGTTCTGCTGGGCACAGCGTGGAAGGCCTTGGTGTAGACACGTATCTACGTGCGTGCACCGAAGTGGCGATCCAGAGGCTTCTACAAAGACCACCAGGAACGAGATGCTTCAGAAATCCTGGCTCTCTCTTGAGTAAGCTCCCTGGCTGAAAGGGATGTCAAGGTCCCCAGAGCTTCCTGGTTTCCCACTTTCTCTTCCAGGAGCCTTCCTGGTATCCAGAATCCACACAGTGGTCAACCTTCCTACGTCAGATCTCACAACTGTGAGCTCTTGAAAATGCAGTGCATTGAGAGTGTGTAGCCCAGCATGTGGTGTGCCCAATGCACACACAGTCTGCCCACAGCACCCAGGACTGGAACACCTGCCTGCGGCACAGACCTTCCAACTGAGAGTCATATAACCCTCCGTGGCACATCTGGGCTGCAGGAGCCTGGAGAGCATAAAAGCTTCAAGCCCCTGCCTTGGGGCCTCTCAGACATGGTGCCAGCGGGAAGGGCGGCAGAGACCCTGAGGAGAGGAGCCCTCGGTGTAGTGTTCCTGAGAAGGAAGGGGGGCTTTATCCAAAGGCCAGACCACTGCGTGCACCAGGACACCCAGACTGCAGGAAAGAGCTGGACCCAGGAGTAGAATGCCGCGCCCAGCACGCCCCGCACCCATGCGCGGGTACTGAGTTGCTTTTTATTTTTTTATGTTTATTTTTTTGTTCATTTTTATTTGTACAGACTGCATTTTGATTCACTGTACACAAATGGTGTACAAATTTTCATTTCTATGGTTGTGCATGATGTAGATTAATACCTTTCATGTAATCATACATGTGCATAGGGTAATGATGTCTGTCTCATTCCACCATCTTTCATACCCCCACCTCTCATTTTCCTCTATATAAAGGGAAAGTTTAAAAGTTCCTCCATTATTCTCTCAGGCCCCACTCCCCGAAACCTGTTATGTATTATCCACTTATCAGGGAAAACATCGGCCTTTGGATTTTTGGTATTGGCTTATTTCACTTAGCATGATATTCTCCAATTCCATTTATTTATCTGCAAAAACACCCTTCAACAGATGAATGGTTAAAGAAACTGTGGTATATATATATACACAGTGGAATATTATACAGCCATAAAGAATAATATTATGGCATTTGCAGAAAAATGGATGGAACTGAGCTGCAGATTTTTATCCCAATCAGTTCAGGGGATTGAACCCATGGGGCTCTCCCACTGAGCTACCTCCCCAGCTCATTTTTCAAAGCAAGACTCCACTGGTGAGTTGCCATCACCAGGCAGCCTCCTGTGGCACACGCGTGCGGGCACAAAGCACACTTTGCTCAACTTCCTTCTGCAGCCCCTCCCTCCCCAGGTCCTCCTTCCTCCCCCAGCCCCTATCCTCTATTCAGAGCTGCCCTTCTATTTTCATGAAGTCCTTTTGCTCCCTTTTTTCTCTCTTGACCTTCTGAGTGGATGGAACTTTCTCGGGTTCCATCCACTTTCCAACAAATGACATGATTTCATTTTTCTTTAAGGCTGAATAACTCCATTGTGTTTATATACCACACTTTCTTTGTCCATTCATCTGCTGATGGACACCTGGAGCTGGTCCCCTAGTGGGGCTACTGTGTGTTGTGCTGCTGAACACGGGTGTGCACGGGTCGCCATATTATGCTGACTCTGCCCTTCAGGAAAATATTGAGGCGTGGGATAGCAGGCTGCAGGGTGAGAGGACACGCCCCAGGGCGGGCAAGGTGGAGCCTTTGCCCAGCAGGGGACAGACCAAGGTCATCAGGTCAAGAGCAAGCAAGCAGAGACCATGATGAGGTGGCCACAAATGGGGTGCTGAATCCACAAGTAACTGCAGAGGCCACTTTAGAGGCCCAGGAAAAGTTCTCTGAAGCGATATCCAAACTGAGGAGAGGAAAGCGGGAAGTCAGTGGGCCTGTGAGGAGCCAGGGAAGTGAATCCCAGAGGCCTAGCTGCAGGTGCAAAGTGAGAGGAGTGGGAAGGAGTGAGAGAGGGCGGGGACAGACAGCCTCCCAGGTGGAGGCAGGAAGGCTGGATTCCATTCCCAGGGCAGAGGCCTTTGCAGATCACCCAGCTGGAGGTCCGCTAGGCCAGAGAGGAGTCGGTCTTGCAGAGACACAGTGGCTGACGATGTCAAGGCAGGCAGGAGATGTACTTGGGTGCTAAAGTAGTCACAGTGAGCCTCACAGGTGGACCTGTAAGCATGGTGAAGAAACTGCTAGACGCATTTCTGACTAATGGGTGGGTGGGGGGCTTCTTCAGGGTGAAAACGACCCAGGAGAAGGCAAACGCCCTGCCAGGGGCACCACCGCCTGCAGAATGGGGTTGGCAAGCTGGTGACAGGAGGCTGCCGTTTTCCTCCTGTGTGGCAGGATGGTGGGATTGCTGGGAGGATGGGGTGGGGGGTCATGCTGGCATCTCCTTTGGACCACACGATACAGAAGCGCGATAGCCCTTGGGAAAAATGCAAGAGAAGGAAGCAGGCACATTGCTGGTGGGGGTGTGATTAGCACCACCATCATGGAAAGCAGGCGGGGCTCCTCGAAGAGAACCACCCCGCAGTCCAGTCATCCTGACATGGGCACACATCCAGAGGAGGGAAGTCGGCATGCCCAACACGCGTGCACGCTCATGCTGCTGCAATACTCTCCTAATAGCCAAGACAGGAGTCTACCCAAGTGCCTGTCAACTGATGAATAAGTGAATAAACAAACTACTACACATGGTGGAACCATATTCAGCCTTAAAAAAGGAAAACCTACCATGTGCAACAACATGCACAAAACTGGGGGGATTGTGCCCAGTGCATGCCGGACAGAGAGAAGCCGCCTGCACTCACTTAGACATGGAACTTGTTATATGGACCCTACAGTAAGTCTGGTGCTCTTGGCCACCCCCAGAGGCACTGCTCCTGTGGTGAAATCAGGGATGTGCATGAGGGGGACCAATGGTCCTCATCCTCTCTCCTGGCTTTGAAACCCAAAGTGCTGCCTCCCAGGCAGTCCCTCAGGCTGGCCGACCGGCGGGCTGTTCACCCTGCACAGGCTGAACCAGGCCACTGGACAGGAGGAAAGAACCCCACTTGGCACGCAGACTGAGCATGGTGGTGGGGGGAAGAGTCCACAGAGCTCTGCTCCTGGAGCAGAGGAGGCTGCCTCGTGGGGCAGCTCGGTCTCCCAGATGTCAGGAGCAGGATGTGTCTCCATGGTGGAGCCTGTGCAAGCAGTTTTACCAAAAGTGAGACAAGGAAAGGCATCCCTCCACCCCAGCCTTCCTCCTGGTGTGCCTCCAGAGCTCCTGGAGCTGATGCTCAAACTCAGCAGAAGACTCCCACCTGGCTGCACAGCCTCCACAGGGAGAGAAGGAGGGCATCTAACATGCCGGGCAACCAGGGAAACCGAGGCCCACAGATCCTGTGTGGTCATTGGAATACTTGCCCAAGGGTGTCCTGCTGAAGTTCTGGTGATGAGTGACACCCTCCTGTCATCCCCTGTCCCCACCCCACAGCCTGCTCTCAGCCCAGCCGGTCCCATAACTTCCCCAATTGTCTGCCCACAGGTCCTCCACACGTCAGTCACACCCACCTCCTAGGGACTCCTCCTGCACACGCCCCTGGGCCTGGTCAGGCGCCATCTGAGGCACCTCCAGGGGCCGCCACGTGGGTCAGGGCAGTCTGCCCCCAGGACTCTCACCCGGGGCTGACACTCATGCCCAGCACAGTGTCTGGCACAGAGGAGAGGCACCTGCACATCACACAGGAGGCAGGAGGCTCCCTCGAGCCTCTGTGGCCTTCAGGAGAAAGCAAGAGTCATATGAGACCTTCCAGCCTCCAGAAGACCAAACCCCAGAAGGACCAGCTACAGATAAGATAGCCCCGCCCAGAGCCAGAGTGGAGGCAGGAACATCGCTGGAGCCAGGGGTTCCAGCCCAGCCTCAACAACTCAGTGAGACCCTGTCTCTAAAAGGACAAAAAAAGGACAAAGTTAAAACCCACCAGTCCCTGCTGTCCATCCTGGCCCCACCAAACAGCACGAAGCACCATGGGGCTGGAGGGCAGGTGTGGTAGCCGAGCGGTGAGCACCTTCGGGTGGATCACAGAGCAGCCTCCATGACTGGCTCAGTGGCCACAGCCTCCACAGGCGCTGTGCAGCCTGGGTTGTTTTCCATTGTTAAGGCCGGGTGGTTACGTGGACCCTGCCGATATTTGGAGAATTTAAATGTCAGGCTTTGGTTCCCACCACTGGGAATGCAGGGCTTCCCCTTGGTCCAGACCTGTGAAGGACACCCCCTTTGTGCCTGCCTGCCAGGGCAGTCTTGCCACCTCTCCTCCAGGAATCCTGTGTGGCCCGAGTGCACAGGGCCAGCCTCTCTGGGACCCTGGAGCTGGTCTGACTGGACTCCAGGTCCCATTTCCACTTACAGCTGGGCCTGGGGATGAGTCGTCAGACTTCCCTCCTCTTCACCGCCTCACCACTGAAACAGGGTGGACCTATGGTCTGAATGTGGCCCCCAAAATCAGGGTGGGGAAGTGGGCCCTGGGTCAGGTGCTGAGGGTCAGGGCTCCAACTGGAGCCCCACGGACTAGGCTGTGAAAGGCTTGGTGGAGCCAGCCTGGTCCCTCCGCAGCGCCCCCATCAGTTCTGTCCTGTGTTGGGCTTAGGGGGTCAGACACACAGCCTCCACCCCCCATGGAGGGTGCAGCGACAAGGTGCCCTCCTAGAATCAGAGCCCGGGAGACTCCAGGAGACCCGGCTGTCATAGGCAGGGAACTACCTGTGCCCAGATCTTGCACTTCCAGCCACGAGGATTGTGGGAAACAAGTTTTAGCTTGTTATAAATGTCACAGACTAACGCGGATGGCAGCAAGGCCCCCCTCCCAGGGATGCTGTGCAAATGGGCTGAGGTGCGCAGCAGGCAGTGGGCAGAGCTGGGCTCTGCTGTCTTACATGGCTGCCATTATTCCCATCACTGTTATTATGTTATCCCTCCCCAGATGCACATCGCACCCTGTCCTGCAGGACCCCCGTCCTGACCTGGAGGATTTCACGGAAAGAAGTCCCTCAGCAAATCTGTGTTTTCTCCCTGAGCTGCAAAGCTCACAGAGCCATGGAGATCCATGGACACTTCCTCCGGGAGTCCAGGTGCACTGGGAAGCCTTCCTGCCCCCACCTTCAGGTTCCTGGCCCTGACAGTCAGTGGCCCCCCAGGAGCTGGGACTGACCACATCCACATTCTGTGGCAGCAGTGCTGGGGCCTTCTCAGGCTCTGACCCTCCTCGCTTTGCAAACATGCTTGTCTCCCTTGTCCTTTCTCCAGGAACTTGACTGATATGGGTCACATGGAAGCTGCAGAGGGCCCTGGGAGAAAAGGAGCTGCCCAGCAGGGCAGAGCCAGGGGCTCAGAGCCCGGCTCAGCGCCCACTGCTCTGCCCACCAGGGCTGGCATGCACTCCTCATCCAGGACAGGTGGCAGCGCTGAGCCTTCCGATGGGGCGGAGCTTGCAGATGAGGCATGGCTTCCAGCGGGAGCTCCTGCCATGGTCTAGGTACCCTGTGAGTGTGCCCCAAGGGTTCCTGTGTCAAAACTAAATCTCCACCATGAGGTGTTTAGAGGGTGCAAACTTCACCAACTATGGTGTTTAGGAGGGGTCCTCTGGGAGGTGACCAGGATTAGACAGTCATTGGGGTGGGGCCCCATGATTGAATCCTGGTGGCTTTATAAGAAGAGGGAGAAAGATCAAAAGACACACTCCCCGTCCCCTGTCATGTGATGCCCTGCTCCACTTCAGAACTCTGAGAGCAGGAGGACATCACCAGGTGGTGCCCCCTCAAACCTGAACTTCCAGAACCATGAACCAAAAGTAACCTCTTTTCTTTATAGGTGTCCCAGTCTCAGATAAGTGCTTATAGTAACAGAAAAATAGACTATTATAGCTCCCAGGATTGGGTTCTGCAGGACCAGGTCCTGCCATAAAGCACTCTGGGAGCCTGGTGTGTCTGAATTGTTGCTGATCTACAGCTGCAAAGCCCCGAAGGGCAGGGGATGCTGTCATGGGGCTTCACCTGGGTGTAATTTTCCCAATTAGCCTGGAACATTACTTTGGGCCTACCATGAGCACTCCTCAAATATCTCAAGAACCTCTCCAATTTTCAGGGAGAGGGAAATTTGAGCAGGTCAACAGAAGAACCAGAACTAGAACATGACTTTTCTGCCTCTAGCTACAGAATAAGATACTTAAGATCTGGATCTTGCAGCCAGTGGCCATTCACACAAGCACAAGCAATGACTAAGCGTAGAGGCATTCTGATCCAGCAGGGCACAAGTGACCAGGCCTTCATGACAGAAATGAAATGAGAGGAAGGGCTATGGACACCATGAAATGCTAAAACACAACCCAAGAAAACCACAAGCCTTCCCTATTACGGCGGCCCAAATGAGAAGGAAGAAAGCACAAGACAGAGGAGGACAGAAAACAGAAAGGACAGGTGGGGCCCGGCAGCAGAAAGTGCAAGAAGCGAGGTGGCTGTGCTCCACTGTGGGGCAGACGGGGTGCTCCAGAGCAGGAGGCCCCCGTCAGCAGCCGCAGCATGAAGGACGGGTGGGGGCTTCCGAGGCTGCAGATGGGCAACCCCACCAGGCGCTGGGGACAAATCAGGCCAGTGAAGACAACCAAGGGAGGCTGGCTGGAAATGCACACTCAGGAGGCCAAAGACTTCATTCACCTGGAAGCTGGAGGCACTGTGAGGCCAGAGATCAGAGGAGCTGTGGAGGGATGCAGGGCCCGCATGGTGGGGCTTCCCAGCTGAGTCTGTGCAGGAGAATGAGAGGCAGCTGAGGAGGCAGACAGAGCAAGCGGCTGCTCTTCCTGGGCAATTGCTCCAGCTGGGCTGCAGGTCCACACAGTGCCCCTGACCTCAGTCAGCAGCCAGCTGAAAGAGAAGGATGGATCCAGCCCAGTTCCCAACCCTGAATGTCCCAGAGGAGAGGGTCCTGCTGAACTGACCCCCATGTACCCTGGGTCTCTGGGGGCAGCCTGAACTTT
>JAJEJO010005573.1:0-29096 GCA_020662805.1 Glaucomys volans
ACACTTTGGACAGAGCACTAATCTCCAGAATCTACCAAGTACTCAAAAATCTTTACACCACAAACACTAATAACCCAATCAATAAATGGGCCAAGAAAATGAACAGACACTTTACAGAGGAAGATCTACAAGCAATCAGCAGATTTATGAAAAAATGTTCAACATCACTCGTTATAAGAGAAATGCAAATCAAAACCACCTTAAGATTTCATCTTACCCCAATCAGAATGTCTTTTATCAAGAACACAGGCAACAACAGGTGTTGGCGAGGATGTGGGGAAAAGGGTACACTCTTACATTGCTGGTGGGAGTGGAAGTTGGTGCAGGCACTGTGGAAAGCAGTGTGGAGATTCCTTAGAAAACTTGGAATGGATCCACCATTTGACCCTGCTATTCCACTCCTTGGCTTATACCCAAAGGATTTAAAATCAGATTGCCTCAGTGATGCAGCCACATCAATGTTCATAGCTGCTCAATTCACAATCGCTAGATTATGGAATCAACCTAGATGACCTTCAGTAGATGAATGGATAAAGAAACTGTGGTATATATACACAATGGAATATTACTCAGTCATAAAGAAGAATAAAATTATGACATTTGTAGGTAAATACATGATGTTGGAAACTGTTATGCTAAGTGAGATCAGCCAATCCCATAAATCCAAAAGCCGAATGGTCTCTCTGATAAATGAATGATGATGCATAATGTGGGGGGGAAAGATGGCAAGAATGGAGGAAAGATAGCTAGCATAGAGGGAAGGGGGGGTGGGGGTGGGTGGGGGGAAAATTAATAACAGAGTGTGTGACAGATACCATTGCCCTGTGTAAATGCATGAACGCACAGATGGTGTGACTCTACTTTGTGTACAACCAGTGAAACTGTAGCTGTACTCCATTTGTGTTCAATTAAAAAAAAATATCTATTTGGGGTTATAGATGGCAACATTTACTGAAATTTGGTTGATTTCCAAGTTTCTATGAGAACTTGATCCTACCAACTACAATTTTATCATGCCCATTTAAATTCAGTAACATAATCCTGAAACTTGTTAGGATATTATACCATTCTCCCACTCTTTTATTAGACTCTTAAATAATGACTATAATATATTTTATGTTTAAATGTATGTATATAACACATAAACTTGCTCTCTGTATCTAAAATCTATGTAATTATTTTTAAGTCATTTAATTTAAAAATATAAATGTATAATTTAAAAAATATAAATGTATAATTTAAAAGTAAAAAAAAAAGAATGGTATCTTAATCAGAATAAGATATATTCCATACTTGTTTAATTATATCAACATGGATTCTACTGTAGTGGGTAACTAAAAAAAAAAAAAAAAAAAAGAAAGTAAAATCCAAAAACTCCAGAAAAAACTGCAATGACTGATAAATAAATGCAGCATAATTACAGAATATAAAATCAACATACGAAAGTCAGTAGTTTTTTTTCCTATACCACTAATGAAATACCTGAAGATGAAATCAAGAAATAACATCTAAGTTGGTTCCACAATCTAGCTATTGTGAATTGAGCAGCTATGAACATTGATGTGGCTGCATCACTGTAGTAATCTGATTTTAAGTCCTTTGGGTATAAGCCAAGGAGTGGGATAGCTGGGTCAAATGGTGGATCCATTCCAAGTTTTCTAAGGAATCTCCACGCTGTTTCCCGAGTGGCTGCACTAATTTGCAACCCCACCAGCAATGTATGAGTGTACCTTTTTCCCCACATCCTCACCAACACCTATGGTTGCTTGTATTCTTGATAATAGACATTCATATTGGGATGAGATGAAATCTTAAGGTGGTTTTGATTTGCATTCCTCATTACTAGAGATGTTGAACATTTTTTTCATATATCTGTTGATTGCTTGCGGATCTTCTTCTGTAAAGTGTCTGCTCATTTCCTTAGTCCATTTATTGATTGGGCTCTTTCTATTCTTGGGGTAAAGTTTTTTGAGTTCTTTGTAGAGTCTGGAAATGAGTGCTCTATATGAAGTGTGTGTGGCAAAGATTTTCTCCCACTCTGTAGGCTCTCTCTTCACATTGCTGATTGTTTCCTTTGCTGAGAAAAAGCTTTTCTGCTGGGGTACAGCCCTAGCAGAAAGGGTCGTGGTGCTCTCTGGTGATTGGGATGGTGTCGGCGAGGTGGAGAACAAGGCAACACAGACTCAGTGATCTGAGGCTAAGTTGTGTTCTAACTTTATTTTTTCCACACACCATTTATATATGTTAGCTTCTGGCATGAGTACAATATCTTGAGGCCACACAAAAAGAAACTGATGCAAACTACAAGGCAACAGGCAAAACATATTAGCAGATTAAATATTATCATCTCTTCATAATATTTTTAAGTATTCTTCTATATAATCTTTAACTAGTTTTACTTTTTATATTACTGGTAACATCGTGCACTGAAGTCATTTCTATGAACAACATATAAGCTTACACTATGTGGTTAATAATTAGTTTAATAGGAACAATAGCTCTTGCTAGATTACACTTCCTGCTTTTGCCCAGTAAGCATTAGCTTGTCCTGCCCAAGAAAGCTGTTCAGAGCAACTAAGCAAACACTAGCGCTTTACATATTTTAAACATTCTAAAAAGGGGAGATGAGCCTTCCGTGTACATTTTTCATTATAATATACTTGATGCCAACCAAGGTATATACTGCCAGTGGGAGATAAATGGGGTCTAAATCTAAGGGACCAGAAACTGGTTTCCTAGGAGGGTACCGTAGTTTTCCATTAACCAAGTAAGCATTACCAAATGATGTCTGAATTGTTGGGACTATTTTTCTAGCCTTAACAACTTTGTTTGTGACTTGTTTGTCTGGAGTTAAGGTGGGAACAATGTGTCTTTCTGCCCTAGGTCATCTAGAAGTAGTCACCATCCGCAGTGACATTTAGCATAAGTTGCTGGAAATGAGCATAGCATTCTTTCCAAGTTATACTTTTATCACTCCAGAACAAGGGCCTTTCTTGGTTATATCCAGTATGATTAGCTATTTGATTCTTGTGTTCTAAATCCCCTAAGACCCTAAAATTCCCCAAAATCCAATATAATATTATTCCCAAGCATAGGCAAATTAAACAAGACAACAGGAAACAGCAGCCCCAATTCCCAGGAAGATGAGATCTTACAAACATCTTTGTAACTCAGTGGAATCCTTGTCAAGCACTGAGGGGAATTGAAGAGGGCGCAGCACTTTTCAGTTTGAATCTATCCAAATTATTGATTCCTGCTTGTATTTCTTGTGCTTTGGGAGTCATGTTAAGGAAATCATGTCCTAAGCCAACATGATGAAGATTTGGACCTATTTTTTCTTCTATTAGGTGCAGGGTCTCTGGCCTAATTCCTACATCCTTGATCCCTTGATGCCCTTCAATAGGTGAATGAATAAAGAAACTGTGGTATATATACACAATGGAATATTTCTCAGCCATAAAGAAGAATAAAATTATGGCATTTGCAGGTAAATGGGTGGAGTTGGAGAATATCATGCTAAGTGAGATCAATCAATCCCCCCAAAAATAAAGCTGAATGATCTCTCTGACAAGTGGATGATGATACATAATGCAAGGTGGGAGGGAGGCAAGAATGGAGGAAGGATGGATTGCATAGAGGAAAAAGAGGGGTGGGATCAGGTTGGGGAGTAAGAATAATAACAGAATGAAACAAACATCATTACCCTATGTACATATATGATTATATAAATGGTATGTCTCTGTTTCATGTACAATCAGAGAAACAACAGCTGTACTGCATTTATGTACAATGAATCAAAAAAAATTAAGAAAAGAAATAAAAAACATTATTAAGAGTTTCAAAAAAACTAAGAAAATACCTAGGAATTAATTTAACCAAGGGAGTTAGTTATCTCTACAATAAAAGTTTTAAAATAGTGATGAGGAAAATTGAAGAGGAAACAAAAAATAAAAATATATCCTATGTTCATGGAATGTAGGAATTAACAATATTAAAATGCCCATTCCAACCAGTTACCTATGGGTTGAATGAAATCACTAGCACAATGCTGATATCAGTCTTTTCAAAAATAGAAAAAAATCACAAACTTTGTATGGATACAAAAATAAATACCCCAAATAGCCAAAACAATTCTTTTCTTTTTATTTAAATTTATTTATTTTGATTCATTGTACACAAATGGAGTACAGCTGCTGTTTCTCTGGTTATACACAAAGAAGAGTCCCACCATCTGTGCATTCATACATGTACACAGGGCAATGATGTCTGTCTCATTCTGTTATTATTATTGCCCCCCCACCCCGACCCCACTCCTCCCTTCCCTCTATGCTATCTATCCTTCCTCTATTCTTACCTCCCTTCCACCCCACATTATGCATCATCATTCACTTATCAGAGAGATCATTCGGCCTTTGGATTTTTGGGATTGGCTAATCTCACTTAGCATGACAATCTCCAACATCATCCATTTACCTACAAATGCCATAATTTTATTCTTCTTTATGGCTGAGTAATATTCCATTGTATATATATACCACAGTTAGATTCTTTATCCATTCATCTACTGAAGGGCATCTACGTTGGTTCCACAATCTAGCTATTGTGAATTGAGCAGCTATGAACATTGATGTGGCTGTATCGGTGTAGTGTGCCGATTTTAAGTCCTTTGGATATAGGCCAAGGCGTGGGATAACTGGGTCAAATGGTGGATCCATTCCAAGTTTTCTAAGGAATCTCCACACTGCTTTCCAGAGTGGCTGCACCAACTTGCACTCCCACCAGCAATATATGAGTGTACCCTTTTCCCTACATCCTCGCCAACACCTGTTGTTGCCTGTATTCTTAATAAATACATTCTAATTGGGGTAAGATGATATCTTAAGGTGGTTTTGATTTGCATTTCTCTTATAACTAGAGATGTTGAACATTTTTTCAATGGTATAGAATAGAGGACACAGAGATAAACCCACATGAATACAGGTATCTCATACTTGACAAAGGAGCCAAAAACATACAATGGAGGAAAGATAGCCTCTTGAACAAATGGTGCTGGGAAAATTGGAAATCCATATGCAGCAAAATGAAACTAAACCCATGTCTCTCACCCTGTAAAAAACTCAACTCAAAGTGGATCAAGGACCTAGGAATTAGACCAGAGACCTTGCACCTAATAGAAGAGAAAATAGGTCCAAATCTCTATCATGTTGGCCTAGGACCAGATTTCCTTAACATGACTCCCAATGCACAAGAAATAAAAGCAGGAATCAATGATTGGGATAGAGTCAAACTAAAAAACTTTTTCTCCGCAAAGGAAACAATCAGCAATGTGAAGAGAGAGCCTTCAGAGTGGGAGAAAATCTTTGCCACACACACTTCAGATAGAGCACAAATCTCCAGAATCTACAAAGTACTCAAAAATCTTTACACCAAGAACACTAATAACCCAATCAATAAATGGGTCAAGGAAATGAACAGACACTTTACAGAAGAAGATCTACAAGCAATTAACAGATTTATGCAAAACTGTTCAATATCTCCCAAAACAATTCTGAGCAAATAGAACTAGTCAGAAGCATTATAATATCTGGTTTATAAGCCACAATGTAATAACCAAAACAGAATGGTACTGACTTAAAAGAAGCATATAGATCAATGAATCAGGGTAGAGATCCCAGAAATGAATTTTTATATTTACAGTCAACTGATTTTCCCCTTTTTTTAAAAAAAGATGGTGCATTATAGTTGGCCATAATAGTGGGATTCATTATTATGTATTTGCTCATGCACAAAATATAGCAGTGTAATTTGGCCAATATCATTCCCCATTATATCCACTCTCCCTTCCTTTCCCCTCTCCCTGGTCCATTTCCTCTACTGTGCAGTCAATTGATTTTTGACAAAAGGAAGCAAGAACCTATACCTTGAAGGAGAAAATATCTCCAATAAATGGTACTGTAAAACTGAATATCCATATGCAGAAGAAACGAGATCCCTATCTCCCATCATACAAAAATCAACTCAAATTTAATCAAAGATTTAAATGTAAGACCTGAAATTATGATATCACTAGAAGAAAACAAAGATAAATAATTTTTGCCCATGACATTGGTATGGGCAAATTTTTTTGGATATGACTCCAAAAGCAGTCAACAAAGGTAAAAAATGAGAATGGGATTATATCAAATAAAACATATCTACATATCAAAGATATTATGGTTTGGATCTGAAATGTCAACCAATAGCCATAGGCTGAAGATGTGGTTGCCAACCTGTGTTGCTATTAGGATGTGGTGCAACTTGTAGGAGTTGGGCCTAGTTAGAAGAAGTAAGCCTCTTGGGCTGGGCCTTTGAATGGCATGGTATATTTTGTCCAAAGCCCTTTCCTCTCCCACTGTATCTGACTCTTTATTCCCTGACCACCATTAGGCTAGCAGATTTATTCTACCCCATGCTCTCCACTGCGATGTGCAACCTTGCCTCAGACCCAAAGAGATGGGACCAAGCATCAACTACTGAAACCTTTAAAACTATAAGCAAGAATTAAAAAAAATCCTCCTTTATACTGTTTTGTCAGGTTCTTTATCACAATAATGGAAGCTAATAAAGAAAATTAATACTGGGAAGTGGGATTCCTGCTGTGATTATACATGACTATGTGGTTCAGAAATCTTTGGAAATGTCCATAGGAGAAATTTAGAAACATTTGGAGAAACAGACCAAAGTACACTTAGAACTTTGTAGGTAGAACTTAATGAAAGATAATAGTTGGAGCCCAGAAGATCAGAATGCTGATAGGAATGTTGACAGTAAAGATTACTAATGAAGTTTTGATGTGAATGACTATTTTCTGGGAATTGGATCAGAGGCCATTCATGAAACTTTCTCGCAAAATATTATCTACACTTTGTCCATACCCTGCGACTTTGTGTGAGGCTGATTATAAAGGCATTGGAGTAGTTAATTTGGTGCAGGAAATTTCATGGCAGCATAGCATTCAGATAGTGCTATGTGTACAGATGGTTCTTCTTAGCCAGATTTACAGTGAAAATTAGAAGAAAAAAACAGAGAAGAATGATTTGAAAAATTTGCAGTTTCCCAGGAAAGAAGAGTGTTTAAAGATGAGGTTAAGGAAAGTGTGATTGCTGAAGACAGTGCTAACAGAAAGAAAGCAGTTTGCAACAGGACAGTAGGAAAGATGCTTTTGCAACAAGACAATAGGAAAGATGCCTTGAAGACATCTAATGAATTGGAGAGTCCCCCCATCACATGCAGGCTCAATTTGAAACCTAATTTGAAAGGTTTTGCTTTGTGAATAATGTGCCAGGACATTCTGCTCACACATGGCCATCTAGTAATTTGTGTCCCCAGGACTTGTTATACCATGCTCAGCAATCGAGGCACTTAGAAATTTCTATAGCCATGGTCCAAGGTGTCCTTGATACTGCTGGAGCTGGCAGAAGGTATGGGTATCATTCAGGTAATGCTGCTTTTGTAGGAATGCTGAATATAGGAGTTTTGAGGTCGTAGAAACTTCCACCAAAATTTGAAAGAATGCACATGGAAGCTCAGCAAAGTGTGGTGGTTTCTAAATCCCTGCAACAGGCCCTGAGAGGATGGTGTATGAAACTGTGAAAGTATAGTTAAATATGGAATGGATATCCCAGAAAATTAAAGATGCCAGGAAAGTGTAACATCTTACAATGAAAGTCGCAAGCAATGAAAGTGGCCTTGTGGGCTTCAGACAGTGAACCCATAGGAATGGGGCTGCCCAAGTCCATTAGAGCTCAATTTGTGCCACCACATACCTTATATTGTAGTCTTGGAGCTACAGAATTTAATGATTGACCTGCTAGGTTTCAATCTTGCTTTAGTTCCATCTCTTTTTCTATGCCCCTGTTCATCACTTTGAGGATGTCAGTATTTAGCCAGTGCTTGTCCCAACATTATATGTTGGAAGAGTAACTTGCTTCTTTGATTTTTACAGTGGTTCACAGAGAAGAGTTTGTCTTGAGTCTCAGAGGAGACTTTATATTTGGAGTTTTGAGCGATGTTATTACTCTTAACTCTATGGGGACTCCTGGAGATTGACTTAATATTTTTTTGTATTGTGAAATAGTCATGAACCTTTGGGAGCTAGAGGCATAATGTTATGGTTTAGATCTGAAGGGTCCCCCAAGGCTTGTAAGTTGAAGGACCAGGCCTTCAACATAATGCCAGTTGATGACATCATGGAGAGGTAGTAGAAACTTTAGGAAGTTGGAGAAAGTAGATCACTGGGGCATGTCTTTGAAGGACATTCTTTGTCTTCAGATCCACACTCTCACTAATTCCTGGGTGCCATGAGGTGGGCAGCTTTCCTATACCATGAGGTTCTTCCTTGCTACCAGCCTAAAAGCAAAGGATCCAGGTGACCATCAACTGAAACTTCTGAAACCATTAGCCAAAACAAACCTTTCTTCATTTAAGTCATTTTTCTCAGGTATTTTGTCACAACAACCAAAGCTGACCAGCACAAAAGGAAATAGTCAACAGAATAAAGAGATTACCTACAAAATGGAAGAAAATATTATCAAACTATTAATCTTAAAAGGGATTAATTTCCACAATATACAAGGAACTCAAGCAATGGAGAGCAAAAATTTAACAATAATAACCTGATGTTTAATATGGGTGAATAATCTGGATATGCATTTCTAAAAAGATGCTATACACATGGCCAAAAGGCATATGAAGAAATGCTCAATATTACTAATTATCAGGGAATTCAAATAAAAACACAGTGAGATATCATCTCACCCCAGTTTTAATGGCAAGTATCAAAGACAGAAAAATGTAACAAAGGCTGGTACAGATTAGGAAGAAGAAAGAGGAACTTTTATACAGTGCTGGTGGAAATGTGAACTAGAACAGGCATTATGAAAAACAGTATGTAGGTTGCAAAGAAAACTAGAAACAGAATGACAATATGATGCAGTAACCCACTACTCATCATGTATCCAAAAGAAATGAAGTCATACCAAAGAAGTACCTGCATTTCCATGTTCATTAAAGCACTATTCATGATCACAAAGATATGAAATCAGCTGAGGTGTCCATGAAAGAATGAATGAATGAGTAAAAATGTAGTATATATACACAATGAAAATGTATTCTGCCATAAAACAGATGAAATTCTATAATTTGCAGCAACATGGAAGAACTGGAAGACATCATGTTAAATGAAATGTTGGGTACAGAAAAATTACCATCACACATTTTAATATATATGTGCAAGCTTAAAAGTATATCTCAGAGAAATAGAGCACAGAATAGTATACCAGAGCCTAGCAAGTGTGTAGGGTAGAGAGAGATGGAGAAAGCAATGTTAATGGCTACAAGGGTGAAGTTGGATAGGAGGAATAATATCTAATGTTCTATATAGTATAATTGGAAAAGTATTGTTGACAATTAGATTTTCAAAATAGCTAGGATAAGGAATTTTTAATGTTCCAAGTACAAAGAAATGATAAATATATGAGGTGATGGCTTTGTCAATTATCATTAAACTTTTGTATATGCATTTAAATGCTACACTGCACATAAATATACAATTAATAAGTGCCAATTTTTAAAAGATTTTTTTTATTTTTACAGACTTCATTTTGATTCATTGTACACATATGGGGTACAAATTTTCATTTCTATGGTTGTCCATGGTGTGCATTCATATTATTCTTGTTAATCACACATGTACATAGGGTAATGATGTCTGTCTCATTCCACCATTTTTCATACCCCCAACCCCTCCCTCCCTCATTTCCCTCTACATAATCTAAAGATCCTCCATTCATCTCTCACCCCCACACCCCCAACCAGATTCTATATCATCATCTGCTTATCAGGTAGAACATTTGGCCTTTGTTTTTTTGGGGGGGATTTGCTTATTTCACTTAGCATGACAATCTCCCATTCCATCCATTTATCTACAAATGCCATAATATTATTCTTCTTTATGGCTGAGTAGTAATCCATTGTGTATGTACACCACATCTTCTTTTTCCATTCATCTGTTGAAGGGCATCTAGGTTGGTTCCACAGTCTAGCTATTGTGAATTGAGCTGCTATGAACATTGATGTGGCTGTGTTACTCAAGAACCCAATCAATAAATGGGCCAAGGATATGGACAGTCACTTTACAGAAGAGGATGAACAGATGATCAATAAATATATGAAAAAGTGTTCAACATCTCTAGTAATTAGAGAAATGCAAATTAAAACCTCTAGGATTTCATCTTACTCTGATTAGAATGGCTATTATCAAGAAAACAAACAATAATAGATGTTGGCATGACTGCAGGGAGAAAGGCCCACTTTTATATTGCTGGTGGAGTTGCAAATTGGTTCAGCCACTCTGGAAAGCAATGTAGAGATTCCTCAGAAAACTTGGAAAAAATTTAATTATATATTCTGTGCATTTTTATGTTTTAGAATCAATTTTCTTTATTTTTATAATAAAGCTTTCTGGAGTATGAATGACATTTCATCTATAGATTAATCTGTAGAGAGTGACAACATAAAATATTGAATCTTCCAATCTATGAGTATTATTTATCTTTTAATTCATGTCAGTCTTCTATAATTTGCCTCAGCAGTGTTTTATATATTTTAGTATAGAGGTCTCATATGTCTTTCATTTTCTGTAGTCCTAAATATTTCAGCTTTTGATGCTATTGCAAATTGTATTTTTATTGTTTCACTTTCCAGTTGTTTAGAATATTTCCAATATTTCTTTTTTCTTAGATTATTTTTGTTGTCACTATAAAAGTACATTCTGATTTTTTTTTTCAAAAATGTTAGTTGGATAGTAAACTTTATGAGTAGTTGAATGTCTGAAAACAGCTTTATAGATCTCTCATTGTTGATTTATAGTTCAATATAATTTTGGTAAAAATGTTGAAAGCATGCTGCAATATCTGCTGGAATCCATTTTCACTCATAGAGAAGGCATATTCTAGTGTTGTTATCATTCTCGTAATGAAACTTTTTTGTTCTTAAGAAATTTTCAGGATTTCTTCTTTACTCTTAGTTTCCTGTAATTTTCAGTAAAGTGCTTAGGTATGGGCATTTTTCTCCTGTATCCTTTATGGAATTCATTGGGCCTTTTCAATTTGAAGGAGCATGTCCTTCTTCAGTTCAGGTAAATTTTCTTAAATTGTTTCTTTAGTTTATTCCCTCATCAGGCATGGCTCAACCCTATAGTCCTAGAATTTGGAAAGCTACATTGGAAGGATCTCTTGAGTCCAAGAGTTTGAGATCAACCAGCTGGGCAACACAGCAACACCCCCAACCAGAAAGAGAGAGAGAGAGAGAGAGAGAGAGAGAGAGAGAGAGAGAGAATATGAAAGAAAGAAAGAAGAAAGAAAGAAAGAAAGAAAGAAAGAAAGAAAGAAAGAAAAAAGAATTTCATCCCAATAAGATATTAGACACCGTGATTCTAGACATTCTTGTATTGTTTTGCAGTCTCAATCTCTTTGAATACTGTTTTTATTCTGGGAAAATCCCTTGACTCCTTCTCACATACTCCCTTTATATATTTGATACCACATAATTAATTTCCAAGTACTCAAACTTATTCCTTTATTCTTTTTCATAACACCATATATTTATGTGTAGAATGTCTTGAAACTTTTGCAGCATTTCTCATTATATATATATATATATATATTATCTCATTAAATATATATGGGATATATAATATCTCTCATTATATATGAGATATATAGTATCTCATTATATATATATATATTTTCCAAGTTCACATTTTCATTTTTCCTAGAGTCCATAGTTTTGTTTAGTTTGGTTCTCTTTTATGTTCCTGTTATTTTCAAACATCTAGTATTCATGTGTCATCCATTTTTATTTAGGAAGGAGAGAATAGTTTTTCTTATGTAGGTACTTGGAAATGATTTGTGCATTTGTAGTCTTTTTTTCCCCACCAGGTTTCTCCAGTGGAAAATCTGACTCTGAGCTCTGATGTATATCAGCAGATTTTATGAAGTGACAGTCTTCACTTTAGTGTTTGTGAGTGTGTGTGTGTGTGTGTGTGAGAGAGAGAGAGAGAGAGAGAGAGAGAAAGAGAGAGAGAGAGAGAGAATAGCTAGCAGGCAGAATACACACAATTCAAACACTAATGCTAAAAAGAGGAAGACTGTTTTCTCTGGCTTGTCAACACCCACACTAAGAGCTTTAAAATGCTCAAGGAAATTGTCACATAAGTTAATTCATACTGATTTTCTGTAGATAAAACTTCAATCAGTTACCATTATTTATGGCCTCTAGCTACTCCTAATCTTAATACTGAATCCAATTTTGACCATGTTGGGTTTTCCCTTCAAGGAATAAATGTTCCCATCTCTGTTTCTGCCTTATCCTTTGTCAGTTACTGGGTTGAACATTCATCCTGAATTATTCAATAATATAACCTAAATGACCTAATTATATTTCTTACCTTTTGAAATTTAAGATCTTCTGTCCAAAGGTATCTCCATATCTAAAAACAGGATGATAGCTTATACAAATTCTATCTGTATTCATAATTTTTTTCTCATTTCAATGGATCTTCCGTAGGAAAAGGTGATGAATATGTTATCAGTCTGACAGAAGTCTATGCAATTTTTATGTGAATATATGAGAAAATACATAAGCTAAAATGAAGAAAAATGAAATGAGAGACTGGAGAAGTATACGCAGTGATTATGATAAAGGGTTATTTTGATTTTCATGAAATCTTTTTATCTGAATAATAATGATGGTTAATGCTTTTGTACTTATGATGTGCCAGGTAGTGTTCTATTTTGCTTTATTTGTATTGGCTCATTTAATTCTCATCATAGCTATATAAAGTACCTGCTATTATTATCACCATTTTATATATGGGTAAATGAAGGCAGAGAGAATTCAACTAACTTCCCCAAAGACTCAATTAGTAAGTGCAAGTGTTGAAATTTGAAACTCATTAAATCTAGATAGAAATTCTAGATTCTACAGATTCTGTATTGAACTACTAAAAAATACATCAAAAAATTTTAAAAATGGGCAAAGGATATAAACATAATACACAGAACATTTTAAAAGCATATAAAACAACTATACTAAATATGTTCAATTTTTAGTAATCAAATAATTGCAAATTAAAGCACTGACACACCAATTTCCTTAACAAAATTACTATGGATTAATGACTGGTAATAATACTAGTGAAAATACAAAATATTGAGCCCTCTCCTATATTGCTTATAAAACTGAAAGTTATTATAATCTATTAGAAAAAAGTTTTTAGGACATTTCTACAGTGTTCAGATACATGTATCCTTAACTAAACAATTCTTTTTTTAAAATGAATCTCTCATACTTTTAAACAATAGGCAAATATTTACATATACAATATTAAGTGTGTCACTATGCCTCACAGATGCTATGCAGTACCCAGTGTGCCCAGACATGGGCCCAAGGACCTGGATGCTCCAATAGAGGGGCAGCAGTCCTTCACCTCCCC
This sequence comes from Glaucomys volans, assembly GCA_020662805.1. NCBI lineage: Eukaryota > Metazoa > Chordata > Mammalia > Rodentia > Sciuridae > Glaucomys > Glaucomys volans. Next base: position 13,535 of record JAJEJO010005573.1, read on the forward strand.
AAATCACTCAGCACCTCAACAACTGGGCCACTGTACCTCTGCCTTAAGCTGCCACACCAGGCACATGCTGACATTTACATTGTTGAGTCCACATCAGATTTGACAGCTTTGGGCTCACAAAGCATTTCTACAAGAGGGTATATAAGACTGTGTCCCCAACCAGGGAGAGACCTGTCTTCAAAGTCACTAACAAATTGGGGTTGTTTCCCATGAACAACTAGAAAGCTATTGGTTATGTACAAACACCAAATAATGGAGGGGGCCTCTTAGAATTGTATCAGAGATATACTGGTGAGATTGCCATTTCCTCTTCCAGAGAAATTTAGAATTAAATCTGAAGAGGGTGGACATTTACTAAACCTCCTGAAACCCAATGAAATCCAAATCAGGAAGACTCAACAAGAAATGACCATGAAAATAAAAATATTCTGAATGACCAAAATATTATTCATTCATTCAAATACTCATTAACAGTTATTTGTTCAGTAGTTACAACATGATAGACACTGTCTGAGACTCTGAGAATGTACTAGTAATGAGACAGAAAAAACTCAGTTCTCTCAAAATATTCACATTTTTTGTAGGAATACTAGAAATAAACAAAAAAATCAAGTCTGAAAGTGCTATAATAAAAACAATGAGGTGATGAAGAAAAATTTTGGAAACTTTATATTAGCTAGTTGGGAGGTGACATTTTAAAACAAAGATTTGGGGCAAGAGTTTTCCAGGTTAAAGTAAATACCCAGGATAGAAAAAAGCTTGGGTTGGTATGTCTGAGCAACAAAAGGAGGTTTGGTTCTATGTAAATCCATCAGAGAAGGATAAAGATTGCATAGGACTTTGTAAGAATTTGAATTTTATTCTACATAAGAGGAGAAGCTATTGAAAGTTCTTGAACATAAGTACCAGAAACTGATTACATTATAAAGACTGCTTTGGAGAATAGATCAGAGGTAATGAAGTAAAAAATTCTAAAGTATAATAATGAATAGAAGACACCCTCGGTATACTGGGATAAATATACAGGGTTTGGCTAGATTAATACAATATACTAAATTAATTTTATGTTCAAACAGGTAATATGAAATGGATCAGGGCTGTTTGGGAATTTTCAAGTAATGATTGTTAAATATATAGCTGTCAAAGGAATACCTTATAGATGTAAATTGTGAAAATATTTTGTGTTTTTTTGAATATTTTTCCTCAAAAAATTTACCCATGATTTCCATTGATTTATATGCTTCATATTTCAAAGCTACTATGAATAAAATATTTTCATTATGTTATGTATTTGGTCAATACCAGTACAATACAAATTTATTTCTGATTTTATGCATCATTTTTTTTTTTTTTTTTTTTTTTTTTATATCAGAGTCCTTGGAAACATCAAGAAAATAACTTTCAGGGTAGGAATTGCTACGCTATAAACAATGTGTTTTTTTTTTTTTTTATTCTTTTATTTACTTATTGATTCATTGAACACAAATGGAGTACAGCTATTGTTTCACTGTTTGTACACAAGGTAGAGTCACACCATCTGTGCATTCATGCATGTACACAGGGCAATGGTATCTGTCACATAACAGAATGTATGCATCATTTTGATAATTTATTTTATTAATTCTGTGCGTCTTCAAGTGATTCTTTTGGATTTCCTAAGTAGATAGTCATCTCATCTGAAAAGGTTCAAGTTCTTTTTTTGTTCTTTGTACTTTTTATTAATTTTCCTTTCTCTCTGCATTGTTTTATTTTTATTTCTGTACCTCATTCTAGTCTTGTATTAGTATCTCAAGTCTTATATTATTTTTCTTTCATTACTGGGTTTTCTTGTATTTTTATTTGTTTTCAGTAGTGAATGCAACAGACATCTATCTCTTGCTTCTTTGTTCATTTTACTATCCTGGGAATCTAGAAAGAATTAGAATAACAAAGCAATAAGAAATCTAAAAAAATAAATGAAGAAAAAATAAGAAACATTAAAAAAAATGATGTTTCCCTTCCACACAGTCTCATGGTAGTATACCTAACATGAGTGTATGGGTAAATAAGAAAAAAATAATAATTTATTTTAATAAAAAGGAGTATGCTATGTAACATTAAAATTTTCTTTTAAAAACTATGTTGGATTTTTGGGATTGGCTAATCTCACTTAGCATGACAGTCTCTAACATCATCCATTTACCTACAAATGTCATAATTCTATTCTTCTTTATGGCTGAGTAATATTCCATTGTGTATATATATCACAATTTCTTTATCCATTCATCTATTGAAGGGCATCTAGGTTGGTTCCACAATCTAGCTATTGTGAATTGAGCAGCTATGAATGGAGGAAGGATAGATAGCATAGAGGGAAGGGAGGGTGGGGTCCTGGGGTGGGGAAGAATAACAACAGAATGTGTGATGGACGTCATTGCCCTGTGCACATGTATGAATGCACAGATGGTGTGACTCTACTTTGTGCACAACTAGAGAAACAATAGCTGTACTCCATTTGTGTACAATGAATCAAAATTAAATGAATAAAAAAACTATGTTTGAAATAATGATTTATCAGTGAAATTTCTTTAAAGCTCAGGTTAAAATATTAGGTGGCCTATTCGTGGGAAAACCTGCCTTAATTCTGTTATTCTTTTTAAAATTCTAACCTAGTTCAATGTAGATGAATATATACCTGCACATTCATGGAAGGACTTACACAAATGTGAGCAGCAATCAGCTTACTGAAACTCAGAAATAGTTTTCTGGAAAAAGTTATTTAGACAGGAAAATACACTTTATCTCACTACTATTTATTGAGAGATCAATGTCCAACACTAAACCTGCCCCTATTAACTGTGAAACTTCAAAGAAGTTAGTTTATTTCTGTAGTCACCAATTTATTCATTTTTTAAAGTAAAGGGATTCATTAGCATTCCTGCCCTTTTAATATCATTGAGTACCAACTTTGTGACAAGCAGTATGTTAGAAGCCACTGCATAAAGCATCTCATTTAATCTTCTTTATAACTCAATGAGGTAGAAATTATCATCTTCATTTTGCAAGTAAGGCAAAAGCATTCTACAGTTGAGTATTTCAACTTTTCCAATTTTTTATTCAAAGTTGTTGAATAAAATTTCCTTTGAATAAATAAATTTATTAGGATGTTTGAATTAAATTCAAACCAGTTCTATTACACTACTTGAGTGTTGATTTTTGCTACCATAAAATGTATTCCTATTAAGTGGATGATTTATCAATTTCCCCAATTCCAAAAGGTGAACAATTTTGATAAATATGTCACTCAAAATTAGCATTCAATGGTTTTAATCTGAGACCAATTAGTCTTCTGTTTTCCTAGCATGAAAACTGTCTTAGTCCATTCAGGCTGGCATAACAAATCATCTAAGACTGGGTAATTTATAAATAATAGAAATTGTTTTCTTATGGTTTCTGATGCTGGGTAATCCAAGATCAAGGCACCAGCATATTCAGTGTCTGGTCCAGGTGCACAGTGCTTCAAGGATGGCAGCTTTTGCTGAGTCATCATATGGAGAATGACTGAAAAGACTGAGAGAATAAATAGACTTCCTTGAGCCCTTTTATAAGAGCTCTAATTTCATTCACAAGGGACAAGACCTCTTCAACTAGTCACCTCCTAATAGACCTATCTCTTAATACTAGTGCATAGTTGATTACGTTTCAACATAGAATTTGGAGGGGCACAATCATTCAAATCATATCAAAGAATTTCTGAGCATAGTTCTTTGGAACAAAAAACAGAGAGACTTTCCCCTTAGGAAAAGTCTTTCATAATTCACTTCAAAACCCCAAAAGGTTGGAAAACTATAAATAAGTGCTAAATAAAGAGGGTAAGTCTGAAGGAACATATCTGAAGCAAGTTCCCCCATAGCAATATAGATGAAGAGGAATGGGGACAAATTCATTGTGAAATGCAGCTTCAGATTTGGTAGATTGCTAAAAGCAACCTGGATCATAGAAGCAAATCAGTCTCATGAAAAACAGGTTAACTCTTTTCAAAATACTCAAAAGTAGTGTCTTTTGGTTGGAAAAAAGCATTTGGAAGAAAGTTTATTATATCCATTAGTGTACAAATAATGAATTCATCAGAATAGTATTTGGCATGTCCTAATTAGGAATTTGCAGTATAAGGGTCATTCACACAGAAGTTATTCCTACAAATACATGTTGAATAATGTAATTCTAATTATAAAATATTTTTGGTGATTATAGATCTTTATTATTTTCCTAAAGACAGGTTTGGATTTTCATCTTTTCTTTATACTGGAGTTTCACAGTCTCTTTATATTTTGTTTATCAAAGAAGTTACTTACACATAATATTTTCCCTCACCTTGGCTTTTGTTTGTGGGGAAAAAAACTCAAGTTAAAAAGACTATAGATATTTTAGAGTCAAAGTCCATATTGCTATAGAATGGTGTTTCTCAACTTTGGCTGCAAATTAGAATCACATGGGACATTTAAAAATTCCAATAATCAGAAGGCACATCAGACAAATTAATTCAGAATTCCTGGGGGAGGAATCCGGTCATCAATAGATTTTAAAGCTTTCTATTTGATTTCCAGCATGTAGCTAAAGTCAATAACTACTGCTAAGATAGTTGTGTTCAATTTTATTTCCCCAGAGCCCAACTTCTACCAATGTAACACACTATTCACTTAAGGGAGAAGTTTTCATTCATGCCTAACACTTGTGTTATCTCAGCTGCAATAATCAGTTTTAATAAATAAATGAGGAGATTTTTGAGGACCTATAAATTTCTAGGTCATTTCTAGAGTCTGTGGGTGTAATAACAAAAGTTGGAATCATTTCCTCCTTGTGATCTGATTTAGGAAACAAGACTTATACACATGTTCAAAGTGAAGAATAGATGAAAAGAGTTTGTGGGGTTTTCTCTATTGGGTGCCATTCACTAGGAATATATGGGGACAGAGAAAAAAAAAGATCCTTGTTGCCTATAGTAGTTGGAGCTTTCACAAACAAAATTTCAATTAGGCCCTCCTTGGGGAGACAAATATATAATATTTGGTTAAGTAATGAAGACAACAAAACTTTCCCCAATTTGTAAATCCAAACTTAGAGGTTGGTTTTCTGCATCTCTGATGCCAGAAGCATTTATTATCATAGAAATTCTAGAGTTTCCAAAATTACTTCAGTAGCAGTAAAATTATGGATCACAAATTTTCCCTTCTAGATGATTATTAATGACTAGACTATATATTTTGTGTCATTATTTAAATTGATTTATTTACTAATCTGTTTATTTATTGACTCCCACATCCTCATAAACAAGCAAGTGTTCAAAGAAATTTATCTGTAGCTATTTGATAACATGCATGCCTTTGAATTATTTAAGAAAATGTATCATATAATATACTTGCAAATAAAACAATGAAATAAAAATTGAGTAAAAGTAGAGTCGCATATCCCTTCTCTTCTTCTCCATCTGATCCCGCCTCAAATATAAGTTCTGTTGATGATTTTTTGTAAGTCCTCAGAGAAACTTCCCATTTCATTTATGAATACAGACATAAATACATACACATATACCAATATGAAGGTACCCTTTTTCTTAAATGGAAGCATATATACAAAATTTCTAACAGCTTCACTGAGATGTGATTAACATGCCATAATATACACTCTTTTAAAATGTCCAATTCAGTATTTTATGACATGTTTATAAAATTGTGTAGACAACACCACTAATTAAAGATTATAAAAAAAAGAAACCCTTTATCTACTTGTGGTCACTTCTCACTTTACATCCTCAGACCTATGCAACCACTAATTCATCTTCTTTCTTTATAGATTTGCTACTCTGGATATTCCATACAAATGGGAGTCCTTTATGACAGGCTTCAATTGCTTATTTAAAGGGGATAGTAACCCTGAATGTCTTTATTTGCTTCTCTTTGCTGCGGAATTGATGTTATAAGCAAGGTGGGAAAAGACATTTGGAGACCAACATTCTCAGCCTGCCAAAGCTGGCACAGAACTTCTGTTATATGAGTGGAGTCTGGTTGGAAGAAGGAATTTGAAATTTCTTTACTGCACTTATCTAGAAAATAGATTTTTCAACACATAGCTTGAGGGCATCAGGAACTGGCATCCTGCCCCTCCCAGGGAGATACCATAGCCCTAGATTGGGAGATGGGTGTAAGAAAATAGTTTGTTGGTCTTTTCTGCCCTCGCCTATAGTAGATCATTCATCACACTGAGGTGAGATGGGGTGGGAAGGATGGGTGCAGGTTCTGGATAAAATGCAACAGATTCCCAATATTCTTACAGAAATGTAGAATTTCTTTAATAAGTATTACTCCTTTTACTATATACCTGTAGGGAAGTTTCAAAAGGTAAAATTACTACTTTTATAATTTTAACCAGTTGTGTTTTAGTCATTAGGCAGGGGACATAAAAAGTTTCTTATGCTACCATTTCAGAAATACACTCTTTTCAATATCATTTGAATTTACATTTTCCTGGTAGTAAGATTATTTTTCATATGCTTTATATCTTTTTCTCTTCTGTAAATTTCCATTATCAAAGTTTTCCTTTCATTTTCTGGGTCTTGTATCTCAAGAAATCCTTCTCTAATCCATGATTTTTAAAATCAATAATTTTTTTTGCCTTTTTTCTAGCCCTAACTTTACTATTTCAAATCAAGGTCTTTGTTTCATCTGAAATTTTTATGTCGAGTGTGTGTGTGTGTGTGTGTGCTTTTCTTACCCCAAAATTGAAAAACAATTTCCTGAGCAATAGTTATTGAAAATTTACTTCATTTTATATCTTTATTATATATGCATTTTCCATACATATTTGTATCTCTTTGTGGAATCTCTGATGTATTCAGTTGACCTATTTCTTTATTTGTAGTCAGTATTGTATCATTACTATAAATAAATTTATATATTATCTGCTTTAAAAGCAATTTCTTCCTCTTCTTTTGTCTCCTTTGTTATTCTCACTCAAATTGTCTTTCGTGGAAATTTTATAATCTTTTTGTAGTGTTGTATCTTCCTATCTAGGATCACAATATATATTTTCATTTATTATGGTATAATTTAATATTCCTTAGACAGTTTATATGCATTTTTGTAATTAGATGGGACCACTCATTACATTTTATTTTTAAAAATATTTTTTTAGTTGTAGATGGACATAACACCTTTATTTTATTTATTCATTTTTATGTGGTGCTGAGGATTGAACCATGCTATTTTATTAGTCCAATGATTTTTCAGTCAATTACTTGAAATGTTTTTATACATTTATTTATTTATTTATTTACTTATTTATTTATTGAAATGGGGTGCTTAGAATGGAACACAGTGCCTCACACATACTAGGCAAGCACTCTACCACTGAGCCACAACCCCAGCCCCAATTACTTAAAATTTTTAAAGAAGCAATATTGAATGTGAAAAACCATCAATTTAAATGTCTCTAAGATTTAAAATTTCTAACCTATACAGTAAGTCAAGAAAGATATATATTTATTTTTACATGTATATGGAGAGATATGTGTCTATCTTTTATATATGTATATATGTTTATATATGTATATATTATATATTTACATATAGTTGATATGTATGTATATGTGTGTATGTTTATCTTCATAAGTTTTCTTATACTATATAACTAAGAAAACATGACCTGTCTTTGGCAGGTAGGGTTTTCTTAGTTTTATAATATGAAGTGTTACTATATGTATTTGGATATATGATCTGACCGAATGATAAAAATGAATTCTCTGTTCCATGGCATTTTAATACTTTCAAACTATACAAAAGTATTTGTTATATTCTGAATGGTGAATTACTTCCATGATCTATAATAATTCTACCGTCTTGAGTTCATTTAAATGCACACACATTTCATATAATTAACCATTTCTCTGTTTTTCCTTTTTTAAATATTTTATTGATCTTTTTAGTTACACATGAGAATAGGACTAATTTTGGCACAATTATAAAAGCATGGAATATAATTTGATCTAATTCAGTCCACAGTACTTCCTCTTCCCCTCCTCTCTTCCCTCCCCCTATACCCTTCCCTCTACTGATCTTTCTGTTGTTTATTTATAGTTTTTTTTTTTAAATTAGAGTCTTGTGGATGTGCAGGAAGGTGAGATTTCACTGTGGTGTATTCATGTATATACATAGGAAAGTTAAGTCAGATTCATCCCACTGTCTTTCCCTATCTACATCTGCTCCCTTCCCTTCATTCCCTTTTATCTATTCCACTGGTGATATTTCTTCTATACATAATTATTTTTATTTCTTGAAATAATTTGAGAAGCATTGACATTAGTCTTCTTTAACAGTCTTGTAGGATTCAGTTGTGAATCCATCTGTCATCTGTCCTGGGCATTTTCATATATATATGAAAATATATATATTCACTGTATAGGCTAGAAATTTTAAATATTAGATAAATTTAAATTGATGTTTATTCACATTCAATATTGCTTCTTTATAAATTTTAAGTGAATTTACTGAAAAATCACTGGACTAATAAAATACCATGGTTCAATCCTCAACACCAAATAAAAATTAATAAATATATAAAAATAAATATGCATTTATTCATATAAATATACATATATTCAAATATACAAATATTCATATATATATGTTTCCTTTCTTTTTGCTAATGTTAATTTTATCTTCTATTTTTCTTTCTTTTTTTGTTACCAGTTATTGAACCCAGGGGCACTTAAACACTGAGTCACATCCCCAACCCATTCTAATTTTTATTTTGAGACAGTTCCTAACTAAGATGCTGAGGCTGATTTGAACTTGGATCCCCCTGCCTCAGCCTCCTGAGCCTCTGGGATTTTAGGCATGCACAACTGTGCCTGGTTCTGCCATTTTTCTTTACTTTTTTATATATTTATTGGATATTTAAAATTGGTTTATGATATGAAGAATTATATTTTACATTGGGCTGGGCAATGATTATTTAGATATGACCTCCAAACCCCAAGCAACAAAAGTGAAATTAGGTAAATCGGGGTGGAAGGGAGGCAAGAATGGAGGAAGGGTAGATTGCATAGAGGGAAGGGAGGGGTGGGGACGGGGTGGGGGGGTAAGAATAATAACAGAATGAGATGAACATCCTTGCCCTGTGTACATGTATGAATGCACAGATGGTGTGACTCTACTTTGTGTACAACCCTTGAAACAATAGCTGTACTCCATTTGTGTTCAATGAATCAATAAGTAAATAAAAAAAAGTAAATAAATTTTAAAAATAAATAAAAATAAAAAGACTTTTGAAAAAAATAGATTATATGCAACTTAAAAGCCTTTAGAGCAAAGGAAACAATACACTGAAGTGACATCTCATGTACTTGGAGAAAATATTTGCCACTAGTACATCTGACAAGGGGTTAGTATCTAAAATATATAAAGAATTCAAAAACTCAATAGCTAGAAAACAAATAAACCAATTAAAAATTGGGCAAAGGACCTACAGACATTTCTTAAAATAAGACAATTGGACAACGAAAAACTGTTCAACATTGCTAATAGTCAGGGAAGTGCAAATCAAAACCACACTATCAATATCATCTCACACCTATTAGAACAGCTTTTACTAAGAAGAAAAAGATAGCAAGTATTGGCAATGATGTGAAGAAAAGGGAACAATTGTACACTGTTGTTGGTGATCTAAACTTGTATAGTCTTTACAGAACACAGTTCCTCAGGAAACTGAAAATATAACTTTTATATGATCCAGCAATTTCACTAGTGGATATGTATCTAAAGGAATTGAAATCAATATGTCAAAGAAGTCTCTGCCCTCCTTGTTTATTGCAGCATTACTCACAGTGTGAATGAACTTAATGTCACAGAACTGTACACTTAAAAATGATTAAAATCCAAATTTTACCACAATTAAAACTAAGAAATAAGCACATGAAAAATAGTTTATGTCATCGATTATGAATACTATGCATTTTGGTTATTTTCTGTTTCATCCCTTTCCATATTTATTATTGCCTTCCAATTTATAATGGTTTCTTTTCTTCTTTTTCTAACTTCTTTAAATGGATTTTTTTTCATTTCTTCATTTATTTTCAGTGTTTCTCATTTCTAATAAATAGTGGCACAGGCTTTCTTTGAAGTTTTACGGAATCTCATAGATTTTACTCTCAATATGAATAAAATAATTAAATATATCATTCTGTAATAGTTAACATAAAACTAATGTTCAATATTGATAGCTGTCAGGTGGCCTTCTTTCATGGCTTAATCCTAAATTTCAATATTACATGGAGTTGTTGTGTTGTACATCTTTTGGCAATAATGTTAATGTTGTCTCCAGAAGTTTGGCTCACTAAGATTTTAAATGAGGCCTGTCATGTGAACAATGAAATACCAGTACTATGAATATTTGAAATTAAAAAATTACAACCTATGCCTGCATTTAATGGGAAATACATAGGTAAGTCCATATATTTTGAGTTTAGAATTTAATATCTATATGGCTTTAATCATGTGATTTCACTTGGTCACATGAGTCTCAGGCATTTCTGTGAAAATTAAGGATAATAACAGTACCTACTATAAGGTTGTAGGAATGCTTAATTCAGTGTCTGCTTCAATATGTGTTTGTGATTTTAAATAATTATTTACAATATTTATTTAAGCACATATATGTGCCTCAACTGAAAATTTCACTTTATAATTTGTAAAGAAATATCTGCAACTAGTAACCTTTTTTGATATTGAACAGTTTATTACTGTTTTTCAATATTACTCAACTTTTTAAGTCTGTGTTAGTCAGCTTTCCATTACTCTAATACCTGAGATACATCAACTTAAAAAGAGGAAAAGTTTATTTTGACTTATGGTTTCAGAGATTTCAGTTCATAGTCAGTTGGCCTGTTGCTTTTGGGCCTCTGTAAAGGTAGCATATCATGGAAAAAATGTGTGGCAGAGGAGGCCATCACCTCATGAAGGCCAGAAAGGAAAAAAAAAAAAAAGGAGAGACTGCAGTTCAACAATCCCTTTCAAGAGCGTACCCCTAATGACCTAACTCTTTCCCACTAGACACCACCTTTCACACTCTCCCACTTCTCAATAGTACCAAAAGCTGAGGAATTAAGCCTTTAACACATGGGCCTTTTGAGGTGCACTTATTTAAACCATAGCAAGGTCATAGGTAAAACTCTTTATTTTCAACATTATAAGGCCATTTAAGATTAAAGTACAAACCTAGTCCCTAAAGATACATTCTTCCTGAAAGAATAAAAACTAGAAATTTTGACAATAAAAAGGATAGAGGAATAAATCCATTCAATCCCATATGATAGAAAACCAAATAATTGTAGGCAATAGTTAAAAAGGATACACTCTTTTCTGCTTAAATAATATGCAACATGAGAGGGAAAGCCTGATGACAAAATCATCATAGTGAAGGTGAAGCAAGCAAACCTAAATATTACAAAGTTTCTTTTGCCAGAAAATTTGGCAACTCATTTCTTAGTTAGGAAAAGTTCTGGTTCTACATTTGAGAAACTATCCTGCTAAAGGACATGCAATTTCAGCTTTATTCTTACAGATGTTTTGGTGGAAGTTCATTAAGCACTGTCAAGTACTGGTTTTCTCTCTGCTGATATTCTTCTTTTGTTCTTTGCTCCCTTACAAAATCCCCTCTGGTTCCAACTGTTTTAGTTATTAACGTCATGCTGTATTTTGAGGTATCACTATTTCAAAACTCAACATATTTGGTTCTTGATTCACATTATTTTAATACAAAAGATCATGATACTCTGTGACTCAGGTTACACACTCATGAAGCCATTCTTTATACATGTTTATTTACTGACGTCTCCCTTTTATTTCAATACTGTTCTTTTTAAAAATATCCTGGATGCACCACTTACTTGTTAGGATCATAATGCCCAAAATTCTATAAAACATCACATCGCACAGGCTCATGCTATAATGCTTCTGTAGCACAAATGGACCAAAATCCTTAAAATACGATTCTATTTTCCTTAGGAAGATAAATTTGGTTATTATCTTGACATATGTCCATCTAAATACAAATCTCAACCTCTTTTGCCGATCAGGTATTGACATATGATTAATTTCAGGCTAACGGAATGTAACAAAAGGATTGCATGTGAACTTGAAAAAGTGTCTATTAAGTGAACAGACAGCCTTCTTCAGCTCCATACTATAGCTTGCTTTATTGGTTAAAATGTAAAATAAATGGCTAGAATTGAGACACTTTTATAACTACAATCAAAGTTATGACTATGATTAGTGTGTTTAATCATTCTTTATTGATGGACATGGGACTTTTTCTGAAATATTTCACCATTGGAAAACAATGTAAAGCAATAATGAAATGAACATCTTATTCCTGTTTTCTTATCTGTTTATCTTGGGTAAACACTAAGATGCACAATTTCTAAGTCATAGTATATGGGTGTTTTTCATGTCAAATTTATTTTTAGAGTGGTATCATCTTATGTTCTTACCACCAGTTTATTCATGTAGTAAATATTGAATTTTATATTTCAGGAACTTTTCTGGAAACTGAGGATGCTGACAAGAACAAAACCAAAATATTTTATGATTAGAATTGCATTATTATGAGAATGATAAACAAAAGTGAATAATTAATTATATCAACTAACAGTAAGTGCTATGATACAATATGAATGTCAATGATAGACCTTAATACTATGTAAGATGCTCAGAAATGGCCTAGTTTTGGAAATGACATTTGGGCCCATGGCCAAATACAAGAAAAAGAAAAGATATATTAATTTAGGCATAAGAAACAGAAAATGCAAAAAAAACTGTGATGGACACAAATATGGCTTGTTCTTCAAAGAGAAAGTTCAGTGCATTTGAAGTACAGTCTGTAAGAATAATGGTAATGTAAGATAAGGCCGAATATGGTAATATAAGATACAGATCACATAGGATGTTGAAAACCATGATAAAGAGTTGATACTTTTAATGCAATAGGAAGGAATTCAAAGATTTTTAAGGAAGGGTTATAATGATGTATTTTTAAAATGGATTACTTTGAATCCTGGTAGAGAATGAATTTGGGGGAGATAAGAAAGGAACAAGGATACTTGTCTTCAGGGTACAGTTTCCTAGATCCAGATACGACATGTTTGTAGCTTAACCTATAGTGGTTGTTGTAATGGAGATGGAAAGCAGTGGGCAAATCTGAACAATTCTAAGGGTGTATGGTAGACAGATTTTGCAGTGGGACAGATATTGTAATCTATTATTCGCTCTTGTCAAAATGGTATATTATCAAACTGGATAATTTTGTTGCCTGTTGGAAGGATTAAAAATATTATCTCTTGGTTTGAAAGTTCATTTTTCTGACTACTAACAAACATGAACATCCTTTTTCTAGCCATTTTTGTGTTATTTCCATGTCTCACTAATTTGTAAGGAATTTTTGTTCATTGTATAAGTTTGAATATTTTCTTCACCTTGCTATTTTCTTTTTAAAAAGTATGCTTATTATATTTTTTGGTAAAAAATGTCCTTAAATTTAACATAGTTAAATTAATCAATCTTCAATTTTATTGCTCTTGCTTTTTTCTTCTTATGAGTGTTTTCCCCCAATAAAAAAATGAATGTATTATCATATATATTTTAATTCAGCATGTGAATTAAATGAACTTTTTATGAATTTTTAAAGTATTTGAGTGTTTAATTTATCTGCAATTTAGTTTTTTGAATGCTGAGTCCTAGGAAAGAAATGTAATGTTTCCCAGATGGATAGCCATCTGTCTTTAGTACCATTCTGCTGATTTGAAAGGCCACTTTTACTGCACACTCAACTTCAATGCAATCCAACAAACGTGTCTGTTTCTGACCTTTTTTTAATTTAATTTAATTTAATTTAATTTTATTGATATACTTGACAATCCCTGTACTAATAAAAACATTTTGAGTACAATACCTTTATAATGTGTGTTCATACCTGATAACATAGTGACTAAGCATAAAGGTTCTAGAACTGTATTGACTGTATTTGAATGAATTCTTGAACTCATTTATTGTGTGCATTGAAATAGTTTCTTAATTTTCCTATGTCTCTGTTTCTCCAATTGTGAAATGATAGTTATAACAGAATCTTTCTTTGGGGGGTTGCTGTAAGTATTAAATTAGAATTTCAGAAGTAGACAAACCTTCGGCTATGACTTAATAGAGAGATGAACATTATTAAGATACTCAGAACAGACTGAGTTCCATGAGAAGGCAACAGATTTAGAAAAAAACTTCAAATAAGATTGAACATGTATCCATATTTAGGCAGTTGGAAGCCCTAGGAAAGCCAGAGGCTGATGCAAATGTAAAGGAGCAACTCTATTTTTACCTTTCCTACATACTCAATATTTAGGGAAAAATATGGCATTAGGGAGCTGAGGTCCGGTCTTCCGAGCCACTGCGCAGCGGCTCCTGGAGGGGTCTGGCCTGGAGTGGCTGGAGTCGCTGGCTCAGGCGGGGAGCTTAGGGCCTTTGGCGCCACTTTACAGTGTCCCCAGGTGAGAGAAACCACCTGTCACCGCCTGAGCCCCCAGTGAGGAGTTCAGGCCTGCCAGGGCTCTCAAGCCCAGTGTCTCCATCACTGAGCACAGTTCTGTGACACCACCCCAACTTGGTCTAGTGCCCAGGTCCACACCCTGGACCGCAGTCTAACACCTTGCTGTATCTAATTGTCTATTAACACCAGGCTGCCTCTGCCCAGAAGCATTGATCACTCCCAACCTGGAGGTAGTGAGACAGCACCTTTCTTAGGTCACCGCTTGATCAAACACCTCTCAAACAACAGGTGAGTAACTGGAAATCTGCAGGGACACTTTAAGTATTCACAGGGAAATTGCAATCCCTCGGATTCCCATTACTAGAGGGGAAGATAAATGAGCAACATGAGAAAACACGGGAAGAAAGTGTCCCAAACAAACCTATATGATATATCAAGAGAACCCAAAAGACAGCATGGTAGAAGGAATGACAGAAAGGGAGTTCAGAATGTTCATAATTAAAATGATCCGAGAAGAGAATGATGTGATGAGAGAGCAAATTCAGGCTATGAATAATCAGCTAATAGAGCAATTGCAGGAGGCAAAAAATCATTTCAATAAAGAGATAGAAGTTCTGAGAAAAAAAAACCCAGAAATCCTTGAAGGAAACAAGGAAATGAAGGAAACAATAAACTAAGTTAAAAACTCAATAGAAAGCATAATCAACAGAATAGATCACTTCGAAGACAGAACCTCAGACAATGAAGACAAAATATTTAATCTTGAAAACAAAGTCGAACAAACAGAGAAGATGGTTAGGAATCATGAACGAACCCTCCAAGAAATATGGGACATCATGAAAAGACCAAATTTAAGAGTTATTGGGATTGAGGAAGGCACAGAGATACAAACCAAGTGAATGAATAATCTGTTCAAAGAAATATTATCAGAAAATTTCCCAAATATGATAAATGAGATGGAACATCAATTACAAGAAGCTTACAGGACACCAAATGC
>JAJEJO010005573.1:34096-57332 GCA_020662805.1 Glaucomys volans
ATTGACAAAACAAAAAGTTGGTTCTTTGAAAAAATAAACAAAACTGATAAACCCTCAGCCGCGCTAACGAAGAGAAGGAGAGAGAAACTCCAAATTACTAAAATTCGTGATGGAAATGGAAATATTACAACAGACACAATTGAAATACAAAACATAATAAGAATTTATTTTGAAAATTTATACTCCAACAAAATAGAAAACCTCGAAGACATCAACAGGTTCCTAGAGGCATATGATCCAACCAAACTGAATCTGGAGGACATACACAACTTAAATAGATCAATTTCAAGCAATGAAATAGAAGAAGTCATCAGAAGCCTACCAACAAAGAAAAGTCTAGGAACGGATGGATTCACAGCCGAGTTCGACAAGACCTTCAAAGAAGAGCTCATTCCAATACTCCTCAAAGTATTTCATGAAATAGAGAAGGAGGGAACCCTTCCAAACTCATTCTATGAAGCTAATATCACCCTGATACCAAAACCAGAGAAGGACACATCAAGGAAAGAAAATTTCAGACCATATCTCTAATTAACATAGATGCAAAAATTCTTAACAAAATTTTAGCAAATCGCATACAAAAGCATATTAAAAAGATAGTGACCTTGATCAAGTGGGTTTGATCCCAGGGATGCAAGGTTGGTTCAACATCCAGAAATGAATAAATGTAATTCACCACATCAACAGACTTAAAGTCCAAAACCACATGATTATTTCAATAGATGCAGAAAAAGCATTTGATAAAATACAACACCCCTTTATGCTCAAAACACTAGAAAAAATAGGGATACTGGGGACATTCCTTAACATTGTAAAGGCTATCTATGCTAAGCCCACAGCTAACATCATTCTAAATGGAGAAAAATTGAAAGCATTCCCCCTGCGAACTGGAACAAGGCAGGGATGCCCTCTTTTGCCACTACTATTCAACATTGTTCTTGAAACTCTAGCCAGAGCAATTAGACAGACCAAAGAAATTAGAGGAATACGAATAGGAAAAGAAGAGATCAAACTATCCCTATTTGCTGATGACATGATTCTCTATTTAGAAGACCCTAAGAATTCCACCTGAAAACTTCTGGAACTCATAAATGAATTCAGTAAAGTAGCAGGATATAAAATTAATGCTCATAAATCTAATGCATTTTTATTCATATGTGATGCATCCTCTGAGAGAGAAATTAGGAAAACTACCACATTCACAATAACCTCAAATAAAATAAAATACTTGGGAATCAATTTAACAAAAGAAGTGAAAGACCTCTACAATGAGAACTACAGAACACTAAAGAAAGACGTTAAGGAGAATCTGAGAAGATGGAAAGATCTCCCATGTTCTTGGACAGGCAGAATTAATATTGTCAAAATGGCCATACTTCCAAAAGTGCTATACAAATTCAATGCAATTCCAATTAAAATCCCAATGATGGACCCCATAGAAATAGAGCAAGCAATCATGAAATACATTTGGAGGAATAAGAGACCCAGAATACCTAAAGCAATCCTTAGGAAGAAGAGCGAAGCAGGGGGTATCACAATATCAGACCTTCAACTATACTACAGAGCAATAGTAACAAAAACAGCATGTTATTGGCACCAAAATAGACAGGTAGATCAATGGTACAGAATAGAGGACACACGGACAAACCCACATAAATACAGGTATCTCATACTTGACAAACGCGCCAAAAACATGCAATAGATAAAAGACAGGCTCTTCAACAAATGGTGATGGGAAACTGGAAATCCATATGCAGCAAAATGAAACTAAACCCATATCTCTGACCATGTACAAAACTCAACTCAAAGTAGATCAAGGACCTAGAAATCAGACCAGAGATTCTGCACCTAGTAGAAGAGAAAGTAGGTCCAAATCTTCATCGCCTTGGCCTAGGACCAGATTTCTTTAACATGACTCCCAAAGTGCAAGAAATAAAAGCTTGAATCAATGATTGAGATAGAGTCAAACTAAAAAGCTTCTTCTAAGCAAAGGAAACAGTCAGCAATGTGAAGAGAGAGCCTTCAGAGTGGGAGAAAATCTTTGCCACACACACTTCAGATAGAGCACTGATCTCCAGAATCTACAAAGTACTCAAAAATCTTTACACCAAGAACACTAATAACCCAATCAACAAATGGGCCAAGGAAATGAACAGACACTTTACAAAGGAAGATCTACAAGCAATCAGCAGATTTATGAAGAAATGTTCAACGTCTCTAGTTATAAGAGAAATGCAAATCAAAACCACCTTAAAATTTCATCTTACCCCAATTAAAATGTCTTTTATTAAGAATACAGGCAACAACAGGTGTTGGCGAGGATGTGGGGAAAAGGGTACACTCATACATTGCTGGCGGGAGTGCAAGTTGGTGCAGCCACTCTGGAAAGCAGTGTGGAGTTTCCTGAGAAAACTTGGAATGGATCCACCATTTGACCCAGCTATCCCACTCCTTGGCCTATACCCAAAGGACTTAAAATTAGATTACTACAGTGATGCAGCCACATCAATGTTCATAGCTGCTCAATTCACAATAGCTAGATTATGGAATCAACCTAGGTGCTCTTCAATAGATGAATGGATAACGAAACTGTGGTATATACACACAATGGAATATTATTTAGCCATAAAGAAGAATAAAATTTTGGCATTTGTAGGTAAATGAATGATGTTGGAGACTGTTATGCTAAGTGAGATTAGCC
This sequence comes from Glaucomys volans, assembly GCA_020662805.1. Taxonomy (NCBI): domain Eukaryota; kingdom Metazoa; phylum Chordata; class Mammalia; order Rodentia; family Sciuridae; genus Glaucomys; species Glaucomys volans. The sequence goes on from JAJEJO010005573.1 coordinate 36,798, forward strand.
AATCCCCAAAATCCAAAGGTCGAATGGTCTCTCTGATAAGTGAATGATGATGCATAATGTGGGGTGGAAGGGTGGCAAGAATGGAGGAAGGATAGATAGCATAGAGGTAAGGGAGGGGTGGGGTCGGGGTGGGGGGGTAAGAATAATCACAGAATGTGTGACAGACATCATTGCCCTGTGTACATGTATGAATGCACACATGGTGTGACTCTACTTTGTGCACAACCAGAGAAACCATAGCTGTACTCCATTTGTGTTTTATGAATCAATAAGTAAATAAAAAAAGAAGAAAAATCACGAAGTCAAAACTACAAATAAAAGATTCCCACAAGAACAAAACTATAATCAAGTAATTTTAATAAAAATATAAATACTACATTAAAATATCAAAAGTAATTTTGTATAATAAAAACATATGGCATTATGGGTAGAAAATTATAACATGAGATCTAGGTTCTAGCTTGAGTACTGTCACTAATTAGTTGTGTGACTTGGCAAAAGCCCTTCCACCTCCCTGTCACTTAGTTTACTCATTTGACTGGTGGGCATTGTAATGATTATTTTCTTTATAAGATTTGTTTGAAGACAAACAAGGTTATAGGTATGAATGCTCATCACAAAGAATCAAAACTTTGGGCTGGGGATATAGCTCAGTTGGTAGTCCTTGCCTCATAAGCACAAGGCTTTGGGTAAACCAAAACTTTAAACAAAAGTGCAATACCAATTTAATAACATCAGTTGTCAAATTTTCCAAATTTTCTTGCACTGTGTAATCAGAGGTCTATGGTCATTAACAGCTAGTAGCAGTGATGTTTCCTGTATACCTGAAGGTCACAGATATAATCCAGCAGTTATGCCAGTTGTAGAAGTGGAATACAAAACTCTCATCTCATTTATGGTGATTTATTTTTAGCTCAGAGCACCTAAACCTGGGCAACATGCAGCCCCTGAATTACAAAATACTGAACTGAGTATAAAAGCCCTTCACTAGTTCAGGAAGAGTTTATTGCTCTCTTTATTGCTCTACTTTTCTTATTTATTATCAATCAACCTCATATTTCAAGAAAGCAAATAGGCAGCAAATAGTTCAACTTTTTAGTATTGAAATCACTGTTCAGGTACACACTGATCTGACCTAATCTCAGCTAGAAACAATATTCAGAAAATCTGGGTTGTGTTCACAATCATCATTTAGTTTAGATGAGTCACACTGAACAACAACAAAAAGATCACAAAAAAGAAAACAACTTATGTGGAAATTTCTTTTCATTCCCCATCTTTATAACTAGATGCATTAGTGTTGTTTGGATAAGGAAAAACTATTTGTTTTGTTCTGTGCACATATATTTTTCAGCTATTTTAGTGTCATCCAACAGAGAAGATAAGCACAACAAATACCTTTTAAACTTATATTCAGTTCAACAAACAATTCTTAGTGCTTATATATGCTAGGCTGCATGCTAGGCACTTGAGATACAATAATAATAACCTAGTTTTTTGCTTTGAAAAATTTCCATTTAGTAAATTCATGTAATCATCAGTAATGTAATGAAAGTAATGATAAAGGTGTTTTCCTCACTTATAATACAGAAAACCATCTTTGGTAAATTCCTGTTATCTAATGCAAACATTAGAACAAACTCCAATCATTTTTCTATCCATGAATCTGTCATTATCTGTTAAATACAACTGAGGGTTAAATCTTGGGAGCCATCCTTGGCAATCTGAACTTTTAGGCACAGTGAAGAGTCAAATGATGTCATTATGATGTGATTATTATGATTTTTATTTTGTTTGTTGATCTATTGAATTACATATATTTATGTTTTAATGTTAAGCTAGCCCTGCATTCCTGTAATAAACCGCACTTGGTATGGATGTGTTATCTCTTTTGTATATTGCCAAATAGATTTTTTTTATTAACAGCTTTATCTTGCATTCCTAACATATCATTTTATTGTCTCTATTATTCATTGTTTCTAATGAGAAATCAGGGTATTTCATGAAACCTAGCAAATTGGCTTTCAGAGAGAGATGCTATTATAACTACAGAACCAAATGATCTGTTGGATCCAGGTATGAGAAGCAGCTCCAGACAAGAACACCACATATTGCCCTATTCTTAACCAAGATTTGGTAGTTTCTTTGTGAATCATCACTCTTACATTGGTTTATGCTTTTGTTGATTTACAGAGCTCTGAAATTGTTGTTTATTGCCATTTTGTCCAGTTTTATTGTTGCTATTTGTGAGGAAAGTTTGTCAAGCATTTTAGTCCTCTATATTTGGAAATATTCTCTTTCTGTGAGCTGTTTTATTGCCTTGCAATGATGACAGGTAAGCTAATTATCTGCCTAGGGAAATGTGGGAGGGAGACCGAAAAGAAAAAAAGAGAAAAGAGGATAAATAATAAAAATAAAAACCAACCAAATGAAACTTCTCACCTATTCTATCTTTTATCCATGGTTCTGTCACAACTATTGTTAACTACTTATCTCCCCACCAACTTAGAACAAAGTCAATTTCTGTCATGTCACAGAATTCTCACAGATGGTATTAATTGAATAGATTCAACAAATCACCTTCATGGTTTTGTTGTTGCTGCTGTTGTTGTTGTTTGAGTTCCTATGTTTGGTTCATGGTAGGAAGCCAGCATCTAATGGTAGTTTACCATCTTGCCAGGAAATATATTCTATGATCCTTTGCTCTTTGTTTAGCAGACTTATTGCCTTCAGCCTAATATAAACTTCATTATCTTATTCTTGGATGATTATATCTATATCCTACTCAACTTTCACACTTTCTATTTCTGCCATTTCAATCTATATTAACTACTGCCAAGAGATTACTCATACTAAAATCCTCTTTCCAGATGTCATTGTTGAGAAGAGTTTTGAAAGAAGGATGTTCAAATTTATGGTAGATTATTTTGAGCACCTTATGATGTAATGATTACTGTAGGAAAACTTACCTTAGCTATTTCCCTGTTTTATTCTCCAGACTCGGCATTGTTACAGTCATTTTAAAATCTTAATTTCCATATCAATTGATAAAGGAGAATGTTGTATTTTTTTATGCTACTAGGTAGTATTTGTGCATCTTGTTTCCCAAAGTTTGCAAAGGGAAAAGAATATTATGGGGGATGACCTTCAATACCACAAATTGATATAATCTCTTTCTACCCTTTTGCCAAAAAAACCATAATATCTCTGAGGAGATGTATATATATACACACACATATATACATATATATGTGTGTGTATATATATATATCATCCTGTATATATATATATATACACACACATATACACACACCTTATTGAGGAGAAAAGACTTAGTACTAATGCCATTCCTAAAAAGATTTTCTCCTCATCTCTCCACATTGACTTCTGTTTATTTCATAGAACACACTTTGTGCTTTTCCAAATGAGGACCTTTGAATGTTCCCTTGGTCTAGAATATGCTTCATCTTTCTTTACATTATGGAGCACTGACACTGATACTGTTGTCTGTCTTCAGTGTAATGCAGTCAATGTATTTTGACAAAAATAAAACTGCAAGCAGAAGATAGTATTAATGCAAGCATAATTGAAAAAAAATAAAATAACTTTCATATTGCTAATAGAACCCATTTATGAACAAAATATATTGTAAAAAACTAATGATCAACTGATAAGTATTTGACATTGTCCAGAAGTCTTTGAAAAATGTGGACAAATACCCACTACTGTTAATTATCATCTTGTCCTAACTGTATATAATGCAGATGTTCTAAATGTACATTAGCTAATGTGAGTTAGAAGATATCACTTTTAAAATGCCATTTAAAAATAACAAACTGAACACAAAGGTATACTTCTGTAGTTCCACAGCTGAATTTGAAGTCATGTGATATTTTATCTAGTAATGTATAATATATCTCAACTAAAATAAATGTTTGTTATTTAATTAGACAAAATAGTGACAATATCAATGAAAAATAATTAAGACACTAAAGTTAATTGCCAATAGAAAAAAATATGTCAACTATAGATATGTCTAATTTTTAAGAAAGAACATAATATAGCTCAGTGGTACACATTTTGCCTACTATGCATGAGTCCATGGGTTCAATCCCCAACACTGCACAGCAGAAAAGAATCATAAGTCTATTATGAACAATTATCTGTTAATATATTTGAAAAATATGATAATATTTACAGATTTACATTACCAAAAATGATTTTAAAAGAGGAATAACTAGAACATGTAATTAAAAATAAAAGACTTTTTATAATAATATAGCAAGAGAAACTCTCTGAAAAATTCTGACAAAATATATGTGGGATTTCTAAAGGAAACCTTGTTAACCAGTTTGAAAAGATCATTTTAACATCACATATGTTAGGATTTATGGGTGGAAAGATATAATGTGCTCACATAGAAAAAGCATTAGTATAGAAAACATGTCATATTCCCCTAAAATTGGGCTACATATTTACTGCAATTGACTCAAGTTTCCAACATCATGGATTTGATGATTCTAAAATAAATAAATAAATAAATATATAAATATTTTTAATGTTTTTTTCAACCCAAAGTAAAGTGTCAAGAAAATGAGGGGTACTTGCCTTACAAGATATCATAAAAATATGAAATTCTTATAATTATGTGTGGTATTGAAATAGGGAAAAATCAACGGAATATGAGAGAGATTGGTATTATAACATTCTTTCAAATAATGCTATGGTTTAACAGAAACAGCAAAGACATACAGAATTAAATTGCAAGCTATGAAAACTCCCAAGTAAAACTCAAAATTATCCCATTCTTCATTTATTCATTCATTACCTAACTAAATCCCATGACAAGACGCCCAATATCATAAAGTACTGCAAAGCAACTAGTAAGTTTCTCATATCAAAATTGTGGTTTTGCATTTTGTATCTATTAACTGTGTTTTCCTGTGATGTGTATTATTTTACAGAATGACTTTAAAAGCAACTGTTAACATGTAAACCTAATTTAATATAACATTCTGACTTTAAAAACTAACAACATTAAACTTACAAAGGAAAAAACGAATATACGAGAGAACATGGAAACAGAACCATGTAGATTTTAGTAAAGCATGACAGCTTTTTTTTTGCAAAATTTAAAACAATTAAAACTGCATAATAATCCATATTATTATGTATAATACTTTAAAGAAAGGAGAGACAGAGGAGAGAGAAAAGAAGAGAGAGAGGATACCTTTAGTTTGCAAGGATCTGATACACTAGCATTTTGGTTAAATAATATCAGCCCTCAAGTGACATAATTTAAATTTGTTGCCATGGTATGTTAACTGTAAGTAATTACATAAAACACAAAATTTGCTTCCTTCCATAAATCACTTGTGGATAATATATGCACAACAAGATCAGTGACTAATCATGACCTTTATTTCATAGTCTTTTGTTGATTGTTTAGTGCACATTTCTTATTCAATTTATACACAACACCATGAAGTGTATAGCTGTGCTGCCTTCTGTTTTCCAATAATAAATCCATATAGCATTTGACAAAAAGTGGATAATCAAAAGAGGGAACTGACCAACAAAGATGCAAGTACAGAAAAGAAACAAAATTGGTCAAACTGGAAGCAACATTGGATATGATTAGAAGATCTGAAAATGGTGACCACAAGACATGATGGCGGGAAGAGTAAGTACAAGGAATGCAGTTTGGCAGAAACTATTCTTTTTTTCCAAATAATAGTCACAGAGATTTCTCATATAGTCCCACTCTTTATGAAAATCAGAAAATATGGAATATATGGTAGACATTTCAGCTCAATATATAATTAATGCAAACATCCTGGAGAATTGCAAAAATTCTTCTCACTGATCCTGCCTACTCAATTCACACTCTTCTCTAGGAATTCACTCAGCTTTTTATAAATATTTATTAAATTCTTCCTATTATAGGTACTAGTCTAGGAATTAGGTTATGCCCAAAGATTAAACAAAAAAACCTCCATGGGGCTCATATTCTACTGGGAAGACACAAATATGTAAATTATATATCAAACTATAAGGTGGTAAATTCCAAGGAGAAAATATTAGATGGAAGAATAACAATGCTGAAAAATGGATGACATTTCAAATATGTGCTTAGGACTTTTGTCAGTGAAGTGACATTTGAATGAAATAGGGAGAAGAAAAATTCATGCAGAAGTCTGAGGGAAGAGTATTTAAGACAGAGACAACAGGAACTGCAAAGGTTCTGATGTAGGAATGTGCCTAGTACATTCTAGGAACAACAGGGAAACCCATATATCTTGGGCAGAGAAAATTGTGGAGGTGGATAGTTACCACTGAGGTCAGAAAATGAAAAGGATCTCAAGATTGTTTAGGATTTTACAGATCATTGAAAGGACTTGAACTTATTCTGTATGAGATAAGCAGTCAATATTTAGATTTGAGCAGAAAAGTAACATTATCTGAAAAAAAGTCTTAATAGACTTGTTCAAGTTTCTATGTTAAGAACAAACCTGGGCAAAGGACAAAAGTAGAAGCAGAGAAACAAGTTAATAGGCTATCATAATAATCCAAGAAACACATAATGGTAACTTGTTAGCAGTGAAAGACAGTGATTATTCAGATTATGGGTACAACTAAACTACAATTCAATGGATTTCCTAAAAAAGCATGATAAACAAAAGAAAAAGTGATACAAACATCACTCCAAGAATTCTAGCATGTGTACTCTAGCATGTGTCTCTGAAAGGATGGCATTAACTGATACAGGCAACAAACCATGGAAACAAATTTGGAGTTGGGGGAGATCAGGGGCTCTGTTTTGAGATTGTTGTAAAACACAAATCCAACCATGTCACTTCACACATAAGCTCCTTCATTACTTCTAGAATAAAATTTGAACACCTTAGAATAACATACAAAGTTCTAAATTATGTAAATCTGGTTTACACTTTTAGGCTGCATCATTCACTCTTATTTTATTAAACCATTTGCAATTTCCCTAAGTAAGAATAGTATTTCACATGCTATGTGCTCTCATTGGAGTGGAATTCTTTTATGAACAACTTTCAGAGCATTCTTTAAAATATAGACAAAACACTGTGAAAATTTCATCACTTTCCTTAGGCAAAGCTAATCAATGCTTCTTTCCTATACCTATTACTGATCCTATGACTACCATAGCACATATTTCATTGTATAGATTCCAAATTAAACTGTGAACTCCATGAGGACAGGGCCATGATATATTCACTTCTGCATCTTGCAACTCTTAGCACAAAAATGGACAATAGCTGTTCAAAAAATATTTGTTTAATTTTCAAAAGGGAAATGAAGGAATCAGTGGTAAAGCACTCATAGTAATTTGGAATTTTATGCTTGGCAGAAAAACTTGATATGCTGTGGAGACAGGCAGTTCAAATAGAAGATGCGTTTTAAAGTTATGTGGGAAAATTAAGAACTTTTGATAGCATCTCTTCCTCAAAAAGTTTTTTTTTTAATATTTTGGGGTACAACTTATACTAGTGTGAGTAGTATTATAAGAGAATGAATACATTTCAAATTATATTCCAGAAGACTCTCTCTTTCTGCAAAATAATTAAATAAAATGTTGATCAACTAAAGAATAAATATTTTGCTTTTAGCTATCCACAAGATGTTTAAGAATTAATCCCCATCTTTTTAAGTGCATGAATTGTTCCATGAAATGTAAAGAGTTGGGTACTTGGAATCATGCCAGAGACATTCTGCAAGCTGATGGCTGAGTGTGACAGAGATACCAACATTTGTTGATGACAGATATACTCTATCTAAAATGCATAAATACACCAAGGCTCAAATTGATGTGTCACATTTAATGGCTCAGTATTAATTCCTACCTATTTCTTACTATAGTTTATTTGGAAATTTGTACAGGCTGACTTGTGTCCCTCCCTCAAATTTATTGTTGAAGTCCTAACCCTCTATACCTAATAATGTGACTGTTTTTTGGATATGGTGTCTGTAAAGAGGTAATTAAGGTTAAATGAGGTAGTTAAAGTGGGCCATAACTTAATATGACTGATGTCCTTACAAGAAGAAGAGATTAGGACATGAACATGCAACAAATGGAAGACCAGACATAAAGGGAAAAGACTGCCATCTACCCAGCAAGGAGAGACTGCCATCTACCCAGAATGAAATCAGCCCTGCCAACACCCTGAGCTTAGATTTCTAACCTCCAAAACTGTAAGGAAATAAATGTCTGTTGTTTAAGCTACCCAATCTTGTGCACTTTGTTATATCAGTCCCATACAACCTATATGGGATGTACAATTTAATTTAATCCTAAATTGGGGTAAATGTTGATAGTATAGTTGAATGTTTTCATTAAAATTTGATGCAGAGAGACATTTTGGAGATGTGGTACTAAATGATGTTTTCTCTTTGGAAGGGCTGAACCTAGACAGCCCTTGCTGGTTTAGTTTCCAGTCATACAAACTTTCATGGTAGCTAAATCGAACTAAGCATTGGAGAAACTGCATGGCAAGTTTTAGATGTACATCAGAATCATCTGAAGAGACATTACAATCTAATTCACACTTCTAAGTCTGGTATGGTACACAGATATTTACTTTTTAACAAACTTTGTGGTTAGGCATTCATAGTTCTAGGATCTTAATCTTGGTTAGAGAAACACTGACCTGGGGTTTTCTAGAGATAAAAGGATAAATAGCTCAGAGATAAAACACTCCCAGGTTCAGTACTACTAAATAAATAAATAAAGTGAAAAATTTATAACTCACTAGGTTGTCACAAAGTAACAATGAAATGTGGATTCAGCCTATATGGAGAGACAATTGTTAGTATGTCTTCCCACTTTCCACTGATATCTTACTGGTGACTTGAAATTGGTCACGGTGATTTGCACAACAGAAACAGGCAAAAGCCACAATTCAGGGCTCTCCCCATGCCTGACAAAATGGTTTACCAGTGCAATACTGGAAATAGGCAATGCCTATCTTTGAATCAGTGTTTTCTAATTTTACCCTGACTTTCACATGTCAAAGATCTTTGTTGTCATTTGGCCTTTTCTTTGGGATTAATAGAGAAGAAGAATGCAGTGGATTCCTTGAAAGTGAATATTACTTAAATTATTGGTATGTATTCTATAAAACTCTGGAGAAAATTACTGAAGCCATCTGGTTCATAATAGCAAAGTAAACATTGTGGGGGTAAGTTGTCTAATGGAAGAGCATGATAAAAATTAGTAAGCCAGAATTCTAAGCCATCGAAAACTGATACAAGGAAATTTTTAAGAAATTGGAATCTAGTACAGATGCTATAAAGTGAAGCACATGGTACTTCTTAAGATTTTTATAAAGTAGAAAAAGGAATGATCTGAACAGGCATAATAGGAGAATAAATACCTATTATAGTTTATTTAGAAATTTGTACAGGCTGACTTGTATCCCTCCCTTTGGGGTACAACTTACACTAGTATAAATACATTGCTTAGGTAATTAGTAACTATGTTTCCTTACTCTAGGAGCTGACCATGGAAGTCCCTGAGACTCCAGACTTTTCTTAATTATGGAAAGATGGATTCACTAAAAGCATGTTTATCTTCTGAGTGAAAGTAGATGATGATTTTAAACAAAATAAAATATCAAAAGCAAAACTGAAACGAAAACAAGTAGCCTTGTTTATGTGTTAGAGAATATTCCATTTTCTTAAGAAATGTTTTTATCTACAGAAATTCCTTAAGACAATATGCTAATGGTGGAAATTCTCAGCAACTTAAGGTGATGAATACTTATCGAAGTGGTGCTGCCTGTTTTTAGATTTGGGACAATTAATGTGATTAGACATTCAATAATTTTAATAGCACATTGAAAAATATTTCAGGAAAATATTAATCTCCTATGCCTGATAATAGAAAACTATATTACATGAAGATTGCCAGCTTGCCAGGTAAAACATCTTTAATCCTATACACTTTTATTTAAATAAAATTTTCAATTTTTATAATCACAAAAGTAATTTATAATCATTATCAAAACTGTGTTAAATCACACAAAAGCAAAACATAATTACTTTCAATGCCACAATCTAGTATAATTCATTATTTTGGTATATCATTTACTAGTCTTTTTAAAAAACTTTAATTTTAGAGAAGTTTTAGGCTAGGAGCAAAATTTAGAGTAAAATACAGAGATTTCCCATATAATCCCTTCTCACAACAAATGCATAGCCTCCCTCATTATAACATCCCCCACGAGAGTGAAACATTTGTTATGATTGATGAGGTTATACTGAGGCTTCATAAAAAGCAAAGTCCTTAGTTTACCTTATGATTCACTATTTTTTTTTTTTTTTGGTACTGGGGTTTGAACCAAGGGGCACTCGGCCACTGAGCCACATCCCCAGCCCTATTTTGCATTTTATTTAGAGACAGAGTCTCACTGAGTTGCTTAGGGTCTCACTAAGTTGCTGAGACTGGCTTTGAACTCGAGATCCTCCTGCCGCAGCCTCCAAAGTGTGGGGATTATAAGCATGTGCCACCACGCCCAGCAGGACTCACTCTTGATTTTGTACATTCTAAGGGTTTGACCAAATGTACAATGACGTCATAGTGTCCAGTATCATTCTAAAATTCCTCTACATTCCACTTATTCATCCTTCCCTCTCATTCCCTAGTAACCACTGATAATTTCACTATCATAGATTGGTCTTTTCTGGGATGTTTTGTAGTTGGAATTAAACAGCATGGCTGTTGGCTTCTTTCCCTCAGTAGTATACATTTAAGATTTCCCCCTGAATTTTTATGGCTCATTTATTTTTAGTGATAAATAATATTCTATTTTCTGGATGTACCATGGTTTATTTATCTATTCTACTGAAGGACATTTTGGTTACTTCCAAATTTTGACAATGGTGAATAACCCTGCTGTAAATATCTCTGTGCAGGTTTTTGTTGGGGCTTAAATTTTTAAATTATTTAGATAAATAGCAAGGAGAAACATTGCTAGATTGTATGGGAAGAGTATGCTTATATGTGTAAGAGATCATCAAGTCATCCTCCACAATAGCTGTGCTATTTTCCATTTCTACAAGCAATGGTGAACAGCAATTGCTGTTATCAGTATTCTTAACTTTGATGTAGTCATTTTTCTCTTTAAATACTGACAAGTATATCTAAGTACAAGCACATCCTACTGTTTTAATTTTGTGTTTTACTAATATAGGATTATATAATAAGAAATATTTCATAATCCTTTTTCCACTTAGATCATAACTATTTTCCATGTTTTGAATGCCATTCTATAAAATAACTGTGGATATTATTCCATCACCTTGATATGCCATTATTCACCTACTTATTTACTTATTTATTAACTTTGAATGTCATGCCATCAGGCTATATAATCCTGTGACCTTTATTATTGGTGTCATCTAGCAATTACTGGGTCACCTCCCACTGCCAACAATTTTTCAAAGATTTTGGAACTAGCATTAGTGTCATTATCTCCAGTAACATTCTTATGTCAATTTGGTTGACCCAATGCACAAATAAACAAGTAGCTGTTCTTTTCAATAACTAGTTTTTCAGTTCTTTGATCAACAGCAATCTTGCTTTTCGCTCTATATTATACACTCCCTGCTATGACTATATTTTAGTCTTAATGTCATCAAGAACTGTAACATCTCCATAGTTCCAATTTAGTGAATTTCTTGCCCTGACCAATACAGCATACACTTCCAGTTTCTTGTATTTTTATTCCAATAAGCCTTTGATACTTTAGGATATCCAGTTGCTTCATCTCCTTGATTTTATTTTTTCACTACTTGTCTAAATTATATTTAACATTTATGTATTGTAAGCACTTCCTTTTAATACACATCAAACACCTTTGGCCTTCTTTTCATTTAAACAATCATGACCAAGTTAAATCCAATTCACTATTTACTCCATGTCCATAGCTTTGCTATTGAACATGGAAGAAAGCATATAACCCTGTAGGTACACAGTTCACTTGGAATTTCAAGGCTGTCCAGCAATTATATGATATTTCCCAGTTTGGTGCTCCTAAAATTTTTGATATCAGAAATACATTTACATTCTTAAAAACAGAGGTTTGGCTTATGTGGATTATGTCTACTGATATTTAAATATTAGAAATGAAAAACTAATAAATATTACAATATTAATCAATTTTAAATGGATCGATTAGTGCATTATAGTTATACATAACAGTGGGTCTCATTTCGACATAACATACACACATGGAATATAATTTGCTCCATTTCTGTCTTCAGTACTTCCTCTGTCTCTCCTCTCCCTCCTCCCCTGTTCCCATTCTCTACTGGCCTTACTTACATTTATTTATTGCTTTTAAATTGGTGCTTTAAATATATACATAAAGGTAAAATTTATTGTGGTACATTATTATGTGAACAAAGAGTAATTTGGTCACTTTCATTCTGCTGTTCCTCACTTTTCCTGTCCTTCCTCTGTCCCCCATCCCTTCCTCTACTCCACTGATCTCTCTTCTATTTCCCCCATTTTTCCATATTTTTGCTTATAAAATAACATTATATGTAAATATTAAGAACATATTTTATAAAAATAACTGTTTTCCAAAACAAAAAATTAGTGGAAAAGGTTGCAATGTCTTAAATTATTTTATGTCTCAATGTCTGAATTAACAGAAGACAGCTGGATTCATATCATTTTCTACTTTTCAATACATTATAATGTTTTGGTTTTTAAACTATGTGTAGAAAAGTTGTCCTAGCACAAATATATAGTTGGAAAAGGAAGTGGCACTTTAACAGATTTTTCAGATAATTATAGATATTCTTGTTTGGTATTTTGCTGAAACACAAGAAATAGAAATGATTATTTCCTAAGAAGTTTAGTAGCAATGTCAAATGTGGTTGGATATCCATGAATATTTTGTGTCCTGTTACATTAATATCCTTTGGTCTCCCTTGTACTTTAAATGGGTGCTTTACTCATGTATGATGTTATGACATCGTTTGGAAAATATTGGTCCACAGATTTATGCAGGCCTTTCAAATGTTGATATGTTTCATTACACAGTATCAAAAAAGTCACATTAGTTAATATCAACACCACTCTCAAAAAGAAAATGCTCATTAATGGGTACTTGTCAAACTCATTGTGATAGATTCAATTTTCCAAAATTGATTTCTCTTAAAATCTCAGATTTTATCACAGGTAAGTTATGTGTTGCTTTCGTCAAGATAACTGTTTTTTTTTCCTGCTAATATTTTGAAAGCACATATTGGGATTAAGCTTTTCTCAGCCTGGGTTTCAGAGTAATCATGATTAAATAGAACTTTCCTGACAACCTTTGACAATAAATAGCATGTGACCAAACCAAACCATATGCTATGATCTGAATGTTGTTGTCACCTTAAAATTCACAAGTTAGAACTTAATACCCCCATTGTGATAGGCATAAGGAGGTGGAGCATTTGGGAAGTGATGAAGTCATAAAGACTCCATCCTCAATGGTATTAGTGTATTGATCAAAGTGGTTCAAGTAACTCCACTTGCCCTTTCTGCCATGTAAAAATGCAGCCACAAGGTGCCATCTAAGAAACAGAGAGCAAACTTTCACCAGAATTAAAATCTGCTGGTGACTTGATGTTCAACTTTCCAACCCTTTAAACCTGTGAGAAATAACTTTCTGTTGTTTATAAATTATTCAATCTAAGATACTTTTATAGCAATTGACTACAGCCCAGATGAACTAAGATGCTAATTAAAATAGCAATACAGAAGCACAGTTAACCCCACAACATGTGGACATCTGTCTGGTGAGGGCAGGACAGATATGGGTCAGGGTGGGTTCAGAAGCCCCTTTCTGCTGGGCAGGAGCTTCTTCCCCAGTGGAGGCTGGATGTTGAAGCCCAAAGGCCCTCGGCCAGGGGAAATGGGCAAATCTGCCTTCAACCCACTCTTCCCCAACCAGAACCAGACCCTTAACTGCTACCAAATCTTCCTGGATTTACCACTGCTGTATCAAGAACATGAACCAATGCGGGAAGAGCATGGAGACCTGTGAGTACTGTTTTCACGTGTACCACTCGATGTGTCCCATCAGCTGAATGCAGCGCTGGATCAATGTGTCTTGGTATGGGTCTGAGTTCATCTTACATGAAGTTTGTTGAGCTTCTTGGATGATTGCATTCATGTTTTCTGTCAAATTTTGGAAAACTTTGGTCATGGTATCTTCAAATACTCTGTATGTCTTTTTCTTTCTTTCTCCTAAAGAAATCCCCATGATGGATATGTCTGCTCACTTGATGGTGTTCCATACTTCCTTTAGGATCTTCTCATCTTTCTTCAGTCTCTTTTCTTTCTATTCTTCTGAATTGACAGTTTCAGTCATCTTCAAACTTGCTGATTCTTCTGTCTGCTCAAAACTTTCTTAAAGGCCGGGCGCGGTGGCGCATGCCTGTAATCCAAGCGACTCGGGAGGCTGAGGCAGGAGGATCACAAGTTCAAAGCCAGCCTCAGCAACTTAGCAAGGCCCTAAGCAACTCAGTGAGACCCTGTCTCTAAATAAAATACAAAATAGGGCTAGGGATGTGGCTCAGTGGCCGAGTGCCCCTGAGTTCAATCCCCGGTTCAAAAATAAATAAATAAATAAATAAATAAATAAATAAAATTTCTTAAAATTTCTAGTGAATTTTCTATTTCAAAAGTACAAAGTTATTGTACTTTTCAGCTCCAGAACTTTTTAGGTTTTCTTATCTTTATTGATATTTCCATTGTGCTCATACATTGTTTTCTTGACTTTTTCCATGTCTTCTTTTAGATTTCAGTATCTTTAAGACAGTTTTTAAATGTCTTTGTCTAATAGATTTTCTGGAAGATCTTTCTCAGGAAAGATTTTGTCACTTTTTTATTCTTTGAATGGACCATACAATCATAACTTTTCATATGTCTTATGATTTTTTGGCAGAAAACCAGACATTTTAATGAAATAATAGGTTAACCCAGGAAATGAGATTCTTCCCTTTCCTCAATGTTTCCTGGTTTTCTTTTGGTTTTGATTGCTACAGGCTGTCACTTTGCTGAGTATTAGCCTTAGGTATGAACTTAAGGTCTTTTAAGGTATTTTCTGGGTCTCTATATTCCTCTTGGAATGTATAGTGCCTTTTTAAATTTCTTCTGTATGTGTGCTTGCTTTCAAATATCCTAGAGTTTTATGTCTAACTACTAATATGGAAAAAAGATAAAAAGGAAAGGGGGAAAGGTGCAGTGTCTATGTCTTCTGGAAGTCACTTCTAAACAATGGATTGAGATACAGCAGTGGTCAACTGCTCCTGTGTATAAATTTTGTGATCAAAACTAGCAATAATCAATCAAAACACAAATTCCTGATATTTGGAGGACAGTCTCTTTATTGTTCACCTGGGCTCCCACAAGCTGTGTGTAAGCTGCTCAAAGAACACATGTACAGCTGCCTACCACAAGGCCAGAGGGCAGGATGGATAGCTACTGCTGAGTTAAGAGCAGAGAGAAATTGACCAAAATTAACTTAACTGCAGTTTACCATCCAAGCTTTTCCCTGAAATTTGCAAACCTTCAATAGACTTCAGAGTTCCAACATAATTACATCAGATAGATTCTACCAGCATAATTAACTGGGTAGGGAGAGGAATTTCTGGTGCTTCCTATCTGCCACCTTTCCAGTATCCTGTACTTACTTTTATTAGTGCTACATGTTTATTTCTTACTAGTTTCTGAAGTTACTGAGATAATTCTTTCTTCTCATTTTTCTTAATTTTATCTGGTTTTCTTAACTTCTTGTGTGGAATACATAGCTAATTATTTTATTTTCTCATTCAATGAATATTTATTAAGTGTAAACTTTCTGTCAGATCCTGTTTTATTATTTTAAAATAGATTTTATTGTTATAAAAGTGACATAACATTAACCACACATAATTGAAATTTATGACTTGGTAAACTTTGATATATATACATAACAAATAAGTCATCACTAAAATCAATATCCTGAACATATCCATAACTTTCAAAAGTTCACTCCTGTTCCTTCATAATTGCTTCCTCTCATCTACATGTTCCCTCAAACCAAGACAATCACTTTACATTCAGATACTATTCATTAGTTTGCATTTTTGACAAATGTATTATTATGGTTAAATTTAGGCATCAATTTGGGTAGACCACAGTAACAATTTACTTGTTCAAAAGCAAGTCTAGGTATTCCTGTGAAGGTAGTGGTGTTTTGAGTGAGATTAACATTTAAATTAGGAGTCTTTGAATAAACTAGATTACCCTCACTTACATGGTAGGTCTACATATGCACACATCCTGTTGATTCTCTTATATATGTATATCCATATTCTTATCTGAATATCCAGTTGGTATGTATATATATATATATATATATATATATATATATATATACACACACACACTATTCTCATGTATGTTATTGTTTGTCCTGTTTTACTCAGCACAATTAGAGATCCATACATGTTTTGGTCAGCTGATTCATATTGCTTAGTGATTTTCTCCTGTATGAGTAATCATAGTTTTGTTATTCTGAACTCTACTGCATCAGGGTCCCATTATCTCCAAGGGTATTAATAAATCAAGGTTTTAGCCTGTCTCTGCCACCATTAGCTCTACAGAGAAGAGCTACCACCAAACTTTATAATGATGCTGGTTTCCCTTTTATTGGTACATTTCTGATGACCTTGGTGAGTATTGGGTTCTCTGGGTCCTTCTATTCAACCTATTCAACCAGTTAGTCTTCTATATATTATTCCAGTATTTCACCTCCTAATTTCCTTTAATCTCTTCCTCCATATTCTGTCATGTAAATTGAACACCTAAAATTTGCTCATCATATGCCATCTGATTTTTAGGCTTTTAAGGGCCAATCTAGCCATGAATGTGCCTTATCACCTCTGGTACTTGTTAGAATATAAATTCCTTTGCAACATGCTCCCAAGTTGCTGAACTCTTGCTTATCTAATATCATATTTGAGGTCTAGCACCCTTAAAATAAAAACCATTAGTATTCTGACTCTTTTTAATATGTTTTTATTGGTTCTTTTTAGTTATACATGGCAGTAGAGTCCATTTTGATATAATTATACAAGCATGGAATTTATCTTATCCTAATTAAGACCCCAGTACTTTTCCTTTTCCTTCCCTCTCTCCACCCCCTGCTCCCTTTTCTTTATTGATCTTTCTGCCATTTATCCATAGTTATTTTTTAAATTAATTTCTTATTGATGTACATGGTGGTAAGATTCACTGTAGTGTATTAATATAAGCACATAAGAAAGTTATCTCATATTCATTCCACTGTATTTATTTTTCCCATCCCCCTCCCTTCCATTGTTTCCCCTTTTAATTCTTGCACCTCATTTTGTTCAATTTTTGTACCTTCTGTTCCTATCAGGCCCAACACATCTGTAGCCACAGTATGCTGTTGATGATAACAACCAGCCTTGAAGACAGAAAAAAAAATAAGTGTATCTCCTGAGGGAGATACCTATTGCATTCATGGGAAAGGCCTCTGCAGTTCCTTCTCACACAGAAAATGCTAACACTCAATAGGGAGAAATGGAGCACCTCTGAGGGCTTTGAAATTCTGTCTGCAGAACTGTAATATTAAGGATATTCACCCGACTTTCTTCATGCCATGCATCCAGATTTTATCACACAGATCCTGATCTTCGCAGACTTCCTTCAGCTAACCAGTCTTCTTTGAAGGTTTGAAAACAAAATTATAAGGTCATAAATTTGTTACATAATTTGGTCTGTTCTCCCATGGAGCATAATCGACTCTCTGAAGGCTACTAAAGAGCCTTCTGGTTTTTACACTAAACTTTTCTGCTAACTACTCTGAGTTTCTCATTATCCTTCTGTATAGCATCAATACAACTTAGCAAGAAAATAATTGATTCTATTGTTCTTGTATACATTATGACACCCATCTTTTAAAATTCTTGAATCACTTGTTCAGCTTTGGTTTTTCCCTTCACCAGGATATTCTCTCAAGTCACCACTGGTTTATGTTTATCAGTTGGACTAACACCATTCATTATGAGTTATTCATCCTAAATACTACTCAGGGTCTTGTCCTACCTGCCATTCATGTGGTGAATGGACAGTCCAAGTATCCCACCCAACTGCCTGCTATCTTAGATCACATTTGACACCAAATAGGATAGTAGACACTAGTATATAATTAGAAGTGCAAAATATTTTAGGGAGTAGGTGGCAAATCCTGTGAAAAATAAAACCAAGAAGGAACAGGAATAAGAATGAGACATTTAATATGACAATGCATCTCTGATACCTACGAGATGAAAGGGGAAAGGAAAGAGAATGAATAAGAGTTTCAACAGATACTACTCTCAGAAGATGTTGATAGCCCAGTGGTGAGATCTGTTTCAAACTTTTTCCAGAAATATCCAACATTACCAAAAACCATGTCCTTTAACCACTTCTGTACTCAGACATTGGTTGACTACTGCTTGAGAAGTGCATGGCCTCAGCTTAAAACATAAGGCAAATTTTGAATGATGTCCGTTACCTGCTCTCTTTCTACTTGGTGTACTTTGAAACGATATCAAAAAGGTATGGCTCTAAGGCTGACACAGTGATTTTAACAACTGAAGAACACAGGTCAGTGATTTTTTAGAATGTCCCTCATCTTGTGCTTCATTGATACTTTTAGTGATTCAATTCACCCTAGGCATCTTTGGTAGCAACATCACAGAAGTACTGTTGGGTTCTTCTCATTGCATCCTATTATATGATGCATAGTTTTGGTTTCTACCAAAACAATGATGTGCACTTTATTTCATGAGGAGGATTTCTGTCAGGCTGTTCTGTTACAAAATTGCACTTTATTTCATTGAAATCCATACTTATTCTGGGGACAGGCACTTTGTATCTATGTATACTTCCTCCTCATCAAACTTTCAATTGATTCATTCACATACATATGAACTCATAACTTCCTATTTTATTCCACTATTTCTATTGTTTATTTTGATATTCAAATTGTCCCCAGTTGAACCAGTGAGAATGCTTTCAATCTGATTTCTGTGTCCCTTTAACATGAATCCGTTTTTCTTTGAGCACTCCCTTCCTTTCTATAACAAGAATGTTTGTCAGGTCCATCTTGTATTTTCTCCATTGTAGCCATGGGTTCAGCTGTCTTTGAAGAAACTCTGGAGTATTCTCATAAAGCTCATTAAATAGAATACAAGATCTGGGAGCTAGATGTGCTTATTGATATTAGGTATTTCTGATTCCAGTTTTTTCTGGCACTCAGAGCTGTGGACTATAATTGTATATACAGGGAATACACACACACAAATATATACAGATAAACATATACAAAACACATATAATTTATATCTATCTATATGGTAAGCTGTAAGTTCAAGCTTGTAACTCCAAATTCAATCCAATATCAGAGTTTATTTAAGTTCACTCACTTTCTAGTTTTGTAAATGTTTCTTGCTTCCATGGTGAGAAACCAGGCTTCTATTTTCCTTAAACTATTTATCAATTTAATCTCTTGCCAAATACATAAACAAGCTCTCTTCTACACCATCATCCTAAACCAAATATCACCCATACTCTATGATTCTGTCTCTTCAAATCAGTCTGCTACCCTGTTTTCAACCATCTTCACACTTCGTGGAATCTGATGTCCCAAATCAAAGCCCTTACCCCATGTGGATATATTACTTATTCTACATGGGCTCAAATAACCCAGAGTGCCTTGCCTCCTTCTCATGAATCCTGCTCAGGTTGTTAAATGCCACACACTATGCTACTCCTACATATGGACACCATCCTTAGCTCTTTCTGGTTCTAGCAGTCCACACTGGGCTCCTCCTAATGGATATCTTCCTTCCCCTGCTTGGTCTGTGACTTCCCATGGATGCCCTCTTCCTCATGAATGCCCTCCATACCCAAATTGAGCTCCCACATTCAATGGCAAGCCACTCCTCAAGAGAGATACTCTTTTCCTTCCATTCAGATTTTGACACCCAGCATTGGTCCTCCATGGGACTCCCCAACACGTATCACCAATATCTATGCCTATTTTGTCCTATTTTGTTATGGCCTCCCTGGTTGCTTTAGGGCTATATTGTTAAAGAAAAAGAAAAAAAAGGAAAAGGAATGGAAGGGAAGGGAAGGGAGGGAAGGGAAGGAGGAAGAAGAAATAAGATTTCATTACCACTAATGATTAATTAATGATTATGATTAATGGTAATGAATTTGGTAATTAAATTTTTAATTATTCTTTCATCCAATAATTATTTATTCATTTTATTAGGTGGATCTTTTTGGTTTTAAGCTTGGATTCATATTTTATAGTGTTATTGTAGCTAGATGAATATTATACAATTTCTACTTTTGAAATTTATGATGAATATGTAAACATTCCATGTGTGCTTAAAAGTATGTTTATTCTTTTTGGGATATATATATATATACATATACACACA
>JAJEJO010005573.1:78056-170528 GCA_020662805.1 Glaucomys volans
TGTAGGTAAATGGATGATGTTGGAAACTCTTATGCTAAGTGAGATCACCCAATCCCAAAAATCCAAAAGCCGAATGGTCTCTCTGATATATGAATGATGATGCATAATGTGGGGGGGAAAGATGGCAAGAATGGAGGAAAGATAGCTAGCATAGAGGGAAGGGAGGGGTGGGGGTGGGTGGGGGGTAAAATTAATAACAGAATGTGTGACAGATACCATTGCCCTGTGTACATGCATGAATGCACAGATGGTGTGACTCTACCTTGTGTACAAACAGTGAAACAATAGCTGTACTCCATTTGTGTTCAATGAATCAATAAGTAAATAAAAGAATAAAAAAAAAAAATTTTAGATAGAATAACCACATGAGTTCTCATTGAGAAATGTCCTTTTTTTTTTTTAGAAAAGTCCTTTTGAGTCAATGTCTGGAGGAAAAGCAGAATCTGGGCATGTACATATTTGTGGTAAGAAAAATAAAGCATTAAGTGTAATGGAAATGATATGAGAACATAACTGGGGTATTTGTGGCACAGTAAGTATCCTAATGTAACTGAACTTGCTTAAGCAAGAATTGTGCAAAAGAAATCAGCGAGATAATACAAATTATGTAGAGCTTTATAAATCTTAAGAATGACTTTTCTTCTGACATGAGTAAGATGGAAATTCACTTGACAGTTTGGAGTATAGAAGTAACATAATCATATTTATGTTTTAACCAGATCACTTTGTTTGTTGTGTTGAGAATAGATCCCATGTGGGTCAAGATCAGAAGCAAGAAGAACCTTAAGAGATTATGATAATAAAACAAGCAAATTATGATGACTGAATCAAGCTCATGACTATGTAAGAAGTAAGAAAAAATTAAACTCTAGATATATTTTGAAGGTAGAACTGAAAAGATTTGTTGGCAATTTGGATGTGTCATATGAAAAAGAAAAAGGGGACACAAGGATTTTGATTTTGGAGACAATTCAATAATTGAATTTTTATTAACAAATACATTCTAAATTTCTGGACTGTTAAATCAAAATCACAGACACTTGTTTTCTAGAAATTTATTAAAGTTGCAGAAATAGCTGGTTTGGGATTGAAGAGAAATAATAAGGGCTTGGTTTTTGATAAAAGTAACAAATATGATTATGTTACTCCTCTGATCAAAAATGTCAAGTGGATTTCCATGTTCAATGTCAGGAATAAGTAGCAATTAGAACTGTACAACTAAATTTGTAATAAAAAGTAAAAAGGGGAAAGGTAATATAAGGAGAAAGGTAATATTCCTGTGACCCCCAACTTCTTATTTTTTCCCGTAATACATGTATGTTGGATTTAACACACAGTTGCCTTGCTACAATTCAAACTCTCATAAATAAAGAAATAAAGTATTGGGGGATAAGATCAAACATAATATCCACTATAATTAGTATAGCTGAATTTTATCTTCATTCAGTGTTCTTTGGGGTTTCCAAAGAACTGCTGCCTAACCTTATGCATATACCCAGAACAATTCTTACAGAACTGTAGTCAGTCCATATTCCCACTTCCACATATAATGGTATCCGTATTTATATTCCTATCTAAACTCTCTTGATAATACAAGTAGCATCAATAGTTTCTTTGAAAATAACAAATCCTCTAAGTACCTTTAAATAGGGTTTTAGTTGAGCACTTAAAGGAGGATGACTGGAATCTTCATAAACATGAATCATTAGAAGAACAATACAAGGATGTAATCAAGTGCTAAAGAGTTTGGAACATATAATAAAGTCTGTGGAAGTTATAAGAAATTAGTGTGGGCTAACACCATAAAGTTCTTAGGAAATGTACAGGTTGTAGTTAATGTTACATAAGTGGAAAAGATGGGAACTGAGAAATAGAAAAGATGATTTTTATAAGTTTTCATGCTTATTTTAGCACCCTAAAGCCAGAAAATTGATTAAAACTTATTAACTTCTCATTTGGTATGGACAAGGAAGATGACACATTGATGGAGCCCCTATTTAAATTTTCCCTAGCTTTCATTATCTTTTATTCTATGTGTGTACAAATGTGACATCCTGTTTTGTTGTTTGAATCAAGCTCATGTCTGTGTGAGTACTAAGAAATGCTTTTAAGATTATTTTAAATTCCTTTTTGTTATTTTAAGTTCAAATCATGTACATCCACATAGCACTATTTTAAAACATCTATAAATGAATACCAGAAAGATTAGTAGAGGGAAGGGAGCAGCATGAAGGAGGAGGAAAGGAGGGGAAGGCAAAGTTTTGGGGACTGAATTAGAAAAAATTATACTCTATGGTTTTATAATTATGTCAAAATGAATCCCATTGTCATGTGTAACTAAAAAGAACAAATAAAAATAAATATAATGCAAAAAAATCAAACAAAAACTCAAATTTAATTAAAACCACTTCAACTAGACAGTGTATGCCAGAAAATTATAATTTTTTTCTTCTCATTCTAGTGTATACTTTTTGATTCAAGGTAGATTACACTGCTTCTTGCCACAAATTTACAATTTCAAGGACTCCAATTGTGAGCCCATTCTATACTGGATATTGTGCTAGGTACATTATATAAAATTATTCATTCAATCCTTATAACATGACACTGCATAAAATATTTTCCTTCATGTAGCAGAGTTGAAAACTGAGTCTTCAAGAGCTCTTAAGGATTTGCCCAATAATATGTAGCCAGCAACAAACCTGGTTAAGTCTTATTCTACACTTCATATTCTTTCTACATATAAAGGCAATCTACCTTTTTATAACATATTGTCACTCATTTTTGTAAATACAATAACTGTTTTATCTAATAAATATTCACTAAATATTTGTTGAATAAGTGAATTAATAAATTAAATTATTTATTATATAAGTGTTGAAAGCTATTTAAGCTCCAGCATATATTAGTGAATAAGTGAACAGAGATCTCTTCCCTCATAGAATTTATATTCCTTTTGGTGAGACAATTAAAAAACATAATGAAATAGCAATTAAAACTCTTTAACTAAAAGTGATAACTGCTATTGAAAAAAAGAAGGCATAGCATAGCATTTTCTCAACTCTATCAGACCATATGTCCCCTTATTATATTAAATTATTTTATTTTACTAACCTAAAATGAAAAGCTCATGAAACCTTTATATATACATAATTTATAAGAACAATATAATGTCCTACCTATGCTTTAAAGAAGAAATAAATGGAAAGTTATGCATAATAAAACAATCTATAATCCAGTAGGTAAATGCTTCAGAATGACTATACTAGATATAATGAAGTCATCAAATACTTAGAATCACCATGAATATGATAGGTATAAATGCAAACTGACAGGGAAGTGTTTTATAAGATAATTAAATATCACTTGCTGAAACAGTAAGTCTTCTTAATTAAGTCAAATAGAAAAAAATCATAACTTTCATTTGATTAAAAAATACTTTCCTAGAAAATTCAGTGTATCTTAAAGCCATCTCCCCCAAATCAGTAGGTCCTATGTCCAGGTAATTTTCAACAGAGCTATGGCCAGTATGACTAAATAAATAGTCAGATATCACAGAGATAGTAAAGCTATTCCTTGCTGTGTGAATCTCTTCCACATATTACAGGATATCTAGCCTTCCTAGACTCCACTCATTAAGCGCAATGGGAAAATCCATTGTTATAACAACCAATGCACATTTCCCAAAACATTTCCCAAATGCCCACTAAGTGGTGATATGGCCCTCATTAAAAGCTACTGTTGGACTAATCTTTTCTGTTTCTTATCTGTATCCACAGTCACACAACCAACTGACTTGTTTGACTACTTGTAAAAACCACAGTCAAACAAACAGGCTTGTTTGACTACTTATAAAAGGGTCCAGATCCTTCTTTGTGATCATTATCAGGAAGGTAGAATCATCACATTTAAAAACATTTTAGGTTTCTCCCCAGGCCCAAGCACAGGCCTACCACGGGCAGACCCAGCTGTGAACATAGGCCCGCCAAACCATCCATCATCTCCAGCACCAAGCACAGGCCTGCAGCCCGTCCCTGGTCTAGTGCCCAAGACTGCACTTATGCTGTCATTTATCAACACCAGGTTGCCTTTGCCCACAAGCATTGATTATTCCTGGCATGCAGGCAGTGGGACAGCACCCATCTTGGTACACTGCATTATCAAGCACCTCTCAGGCAACAGACTAATGAAAAAGAGGAGGTTTGAACAGTACAGTATAATTTTGTTGCTGAACTTTTTAAAATAGTAGTATTATTATGATTTATTCCTATTATACCTACTATATTCTCACATTTTCTTTCATTAATATTCTTATCAATCTATTGTCCTCTTATATATCTGTTTCCTTGGAGACTTCTCTTTTCTCCTCCTAACAACCTATTTCTTTTAATTCTGTTTTCACTATTCCTACAATATAGTACCTTTATAGACTCACTTCCTATCTCATTAATGTTATATTCTACACCCATCCTCATCCTCTTTTTCCACCAATTGAAACTGTGGTCCTTATTGTGAACCTATTGGTTATGCTATAAATAATAATTTGAACTCATCTCTGTATGTGATGACAACAAAGTTAATATGTAAAAAGAATCAATATGGATTAAGGACACATTGTTTATATGGTGTGTTGCTGATATTAATTTCTTCAAGGTGAGGTATTGGAAATCTGCAGGGACAATATAAGGCTTTAAAGGGAAACTGCAATACCACTGATTTGCACTGCTAAAGGTGAAGATACATAAAAAAAACATGAGAAAACAAGGGAAAAAAGTGTGCTAAACAAACTTAGATGCTTTCTCAATAGAAGCCAATGATGACATGGTAGAAAGAAGGTCACAAAGGGAGTTCAGAATGTACATAATTAAAATGATCTGAGAAGCAAATGATGAGTTGTGAGAGCAAATGCAGGAAATGAATGAGTGCACCAATAAACACCTAAAAGAGCAATTACAGGAAGCAAAAAAATCATTTCAATAAAGAAATAGAGATTCTTAAGAAAAACAGAAATACTTAAAATAAAGGAAACAATAAAGAAAATTAAAAACTCAAGAGAAAGCATAACCAACAGGCTAGATCACTTGGAAGACATAACCTCAGACAATGAAGACAAAATATTTAATCTTGAAAACAAAGTTCAACAAACAGAGAAGATGGTAAGGAATCAAGAAGAGAACCTCCAAAAATTAAGGGATATCATGAAAAGAATTATTGGGATTGAGGAAGGCACAGAGATACAAACCCAAATATGACAAATGAGATGGAAAATCAAATACAAGAGAATTACAGGACACCAAATGCACAAAATTACAATGGATCCATCCACACCGAGGCACAGCATAGTGAAAATATCTAACATCCAAAATAAAGACAGTGTTTTAAAGGCTGCAAGAGAAAAGCATCAGACTATATACAGGGGGAAACCAATATCAAGCCTCCTGCACATGAATCTTTGGGGGACACACTCCAATCATATCTAAACCATAGCACTTCTCAAGAAGAACTATCAAACAAGCAAAAAGATGGTTATAGAACCAACCAAGAAATTAGAGTTGCAGCATACAGAACACATTTACTGTCTAACTTGTTCCTGGTACAGAAAAATAAGATCTAGAGAGTTTTAATGTCATCATTATTTTAATAAAAATTATTTTTTTTAAATTGGAGAAAATATGTGTTCTTGCTTTCAAAAGATTTTTTTAAAGATATCAGCAGATTTCTCAGCCCAGACTCTAAAAGCAAGAAGGATCTGGAACAATATATTTCAAGCTCTGAAAGAAAATGGATGCCAACCAAGAATCTTATACCCAGCAAAACTTACCTTCAGATTTGATGACAAAATAAAATCCTTCCATGATAAACAAATGCTAAAATAATTCACAAATAGAAAGCCTGCCCTACAGAACATTCTCAGCAAAATATTCCAAGAGGAAGAAATGAAAACCAACAATTTAAGTCAGCAAAGGGAGGAATTACCCTAAAGGAACAACCAATTAAAGGAGAAACCAAGTCAAGTTAAAAGCCAAAAATAAGTAAAAATGACTGGGGATACAAGTCATATCTCAATAATTACCCTGAGTATTAATGGCCTAAACTCAGCAATCAAAAGACATAGACTTGCAGAATGATTAAAAAGAAAGACCCAACAATATGCTACCTTCAAGAGACTCTTCTTGTAGAAAAGGACATCCACAGACTGAAGGTGAAAGGATGAAAAAACATACCATGCACACGGACTCAGTAAAAAGCAGGGGTTTCCATTCTCATATCAGATAAAGCAGACTTCAAGCCAAAGTTAGTCAGAAGGGACAAAGAAGGTCATTTCATACTGCTTAAGGGAAGCATAAATCAGCAAGACATAACAATCATGAATATTTATGCCCCAAACAATAGCGCATCCATGTATGTTAAACAAAGACTTCTCAATTCCAGGAACCTAATAGACCACAACACAATGATACTAGGTGACTTTTATACACCTCTCTCACTATTGGACAGATTCTCCAAACAAAAATTGATCAAAGAAACCATAGATCTCAAAAACACAATCAACAACTAAGACTTAACAGACATATACAGTGTATTCCATCCATCAACGTGTGAATACACTTTCTTCTCAGCAGCACATGCATCCTTCTCTAAAATAGACCATATGTTATGCCACAAAGCTACTCTTAGCAAATACAAAAAGATAGAGATAATGCCTTGCATTTTGTCAGATCATAATGGAATGAAATTAGAAATCAATAATAAAATAAAAAAACAGAAACTATTCCAACACCTGGAGATTAAATAACACAGTATTGAATGATGTATGGATAACACAAGACATCAGGGGGGAATAAAAAAATTCGTAGAGATAAATGCGAACAACATACAACATATCAAAATCTCTGGGACACTATGAAAGCAGCATTAAGAGGAAAATTCACTGCATGGAGTGCATTCAATAAAAGAAAGAAAAGTGAA
Organism: Glaucomys volans; assembly: GCA_020662805.1. Taxonomy (NCBI): domain Eukaryota; kingdom Metazoa; phylum Chordata; class Mammalia; order Rodentia; family Sciuridae; genus Glaucomys; species Glaucomys volans. The sequence continues at coordinate 85,026 of JAJEJO010005573.1, forward strand.
CAAATAACTGACCTCACATTACAGTTCAAAGCCCTAGAAAAAGAAGAAAAGATTAGCACCAAAAGTAGTAGAAGACAGGAAATAATTAAAATCAGAGTTGAAATCAATGAAATTGAAGCAAAAGAAACTATTAAAAAATTGATAAAACAAAAAGTTGATTCTTTGAAAAAATAAACAAAATTGATAATCCCTTAGCCACACTAACAAAGAGAAGGAGAGAGAAAACTCAAGTTACTAAAATTCAAGATGAAAAAAGAACTATCACAACGGACACTATTGAAATACAAAACATAATTAGAAGCTGTTTTGAAAATCTGTACTCCAATGAAATAGATAATCTCGAAGTCATTCATAGGTTTCTAGAGACATATGACCCACCCAAACTGAATCTGGATGACATACACAATTTAAATAGGCCAATTTCAAGCAATGAAATAGAAAAAGTCATCAAAAGTCTACTTACCAAGAAAAGTCCAGGGCCAGATGGATTCTCAGCTGAGTTCTACAAGACCTTTAAAGAAGAACTCATTCCAATACTCTGCAAAGTATTCCATGAAATAGAGGAGGAGGGAACCCTTCCAAACTCATTCTGTGAAGCTAATATCACCCTGATATCAGAACCAGACAAAGATACATCAAGGAAAGAAAATTTCAGACCAATATCCCTAATGAACCTATTGCATCTATATGCAAAATTCTTAACAAAACTTTAGAAAATCTCATACAAAAACATATTAAAAAGATAGTGCACCATGTTCAAGTGGGTTTCATCCCAGGGATGCAAAGTTGGTCCAACATCTGGAAATCTATAAATGTAATTCACCACATCAATAGGCTTAACGTTAAGAACCACATGATTATGTCAATAGATGCATAGAAAGCATTTGATAAAATACAACACCCCTTAATGCTCAAAACACTAGAAAAAATTGGCATAGTAGGAACATACCTCAACATTGTAAAGGCTATCTATGCTAAGCCTATGGCCAACATCATTCTAAGTGGAGAAAAACTGAAAGCATTCCCTCTAAAACCTGGAATAAGGCAGGGATGCCTTCTTTCACAGCTTCTATTGGACATCATTCTTGGAATTCTTACCAGAGCAATTGGACAGACTAAAGAAAGAAAAGGGATTCAAATAGGAAAAGAAGAATGGAAACTATCACTATTTGCAGATGATATGATTCTATATTTAGAGGAGCCTAAGAATTCCACCAGAAAACTTCTAGAACTCATAAATGAATTCAGTAATATGATATAACATCAACACTCATAAATCTAATCCATTCATATCCATATGTGATGAATCCTCTGAAAGAGAAATTAGGGAAACTACCCCATCACGATAGCTTAAAAAAAATTGGGGGAGTCAATTTTTCAAAAGATATGAAAGACCTCTACAATGAGTACTACAGAGCACTAAAGAAAGAAATTTTTTAAAAAACCTTAGAATTTGGGCAGATCTCCCATGACCTTGAATAGGTAGAATTAATAAAGTCAAAATGTCCATACTACCAAAATGTGGTATACAAATTCAATGTGATTCCAATTAAAATCCCAATGACATTCCTCATAAAATTAGAGAAAACAATTATGAAATTCATTTGGAAGAATAACAAACACAGACTAGCTAAAGCAATCCTTAGCAGGAAGAGTAAATCAGGTGGTATCACAATACCAGATCTTCAACTATACTACAGAGCAATAATAACAAAAACAGCATGGTATTGGCACCAAAATAGGCAGGTAGACCAATGCTACAGAATAGAGGACACAGAGACAAACCCACATAAATACAGTTACCTCATACTTGACAAAGGAGCCAAAAACGTAGAATGGAGTAAAGATAGCCTCTTCAACAAATGGTGCTGGGAAAACTGGAAATCCATATGCAGCAAAATGAAACTAAACCCTTATCTCTCACCTTGCACAAAACTCAACTCAAAATGGATCAACTACCTAGGAATTAGGCCAGAGACCCTGCACCTGATAGAAGAAAAAGTATGTCCAAATCTTCATCATGTTGGCTTAGGACCAGACTTCCTTAACATGAGTCCCAAAGCACAAGAAATTAAAGCCGGAATGAATAATTGGGATAGATTCAATTTAAAAACTTTTTCTCAGCAAAGGAAACAATCAGCAATGTGAAGAGAGAGCCTACAGAGTGGGAGAAAATCTTTGCCACACACACATCAGATAGAGCACTAATCTCCAGAATTTATAAAGAACTCAAAAAACTTTACCCCAATAATACAAACAACCTAATCAATAAATGGGATAAGGGAATGAACAGACCCTTCACAGAAGAGGATCTACACGCAATCAACAGATATATGAAAAAAATGTTCAACATCTCTAGTAATAAGAGAAATGCAAATCACAACCACCTTAAGATTTCATCTCACCCAAATAAAAATGTCTATTATCAAGAATACAAGCAACAATAGGTGTTGGCGAGGATGTGGGGAAAAAGGTACTCTCATACATTGCTGGTGGGGTTGCAAATTGGTGCAGCCACTCTGGAAAGCAGTGTGGAGATTCCTTAGAAAACTCAGAATGGAACTACAATTTGACCTAGCTATCCCACTCCTTGGCCTATACCCAAAGGACTTAAAATCAGACTACTACAGTTATGTAGCCACATCAATGTGTATACCTGCTTAATTCACAATAGCTAGATTGTGGAACCAACCTAGATGCCCTGTAGTAGATGAATGGATAAAGAAACTCTGGTATATATACACAATGGAATATTACTCAGCCATAAAGAATAATAGGAATAATAAAACTACGACATTTGCAGGTAAATGGATGGAGTTGGAGAACATCATGCTAAGTGAAATAAGCCAAGCCTAAAAAACTAAAGGCTGAATGATTTCTCTGATAAGTGGTTGATGACACATAATGCGGGTGGGGGGAGGTAAGGGAAGAAGGGAGATAGGATGGAATGTATAGAGGAAAATGAGGGGTGGGGAGGAGAATGGGAAATAAAGGTAATAGAATGAGACAAACATCGTTACCCTATATATATGTATGAATATGCAAATTGTACATGTCTACTTTGTGCACAACCAGAAAAATGGTAGTTGTACTCCACTTGTGTACAATAAACCAAAAAAAATCAATAATAAATAAAAGAAAAACATTTTAAAATCTTGGTAGCAGAGTCTCTTAGTTATTAACATTTAATTTCTGATTTTAGAATTCTTCATTCTTTTATATTTAAGCATAATTTCCTTTCTAGGAAATTCATATATTCTCCACTAATTGTTATGGTCCCAAGCTTGCCATTTCCTGTTATGTGAGGAGAGTTAGCACCAGCAAACTTTATGATGTGTAATTCAGTTGAACACTGGGAATTTTTCTTTAAGAACTAGTTGAACTGACAAAAATTGAAAAGGCAAAAGAATCAAAGAGATTGATTTCTGCTTTTCCATATCCACACAGATAGGAACTATTCCTCAATTATAGTACTAGAAAACATGACCAAGAAAAGCAGGGTATGAACAACGTGTTAAGGGTCTTTCCTATAGGTGGACTCTTAAGGCTAATTCCTTTGGCAATATATAAATAAGTATATTAGGCATGTGCTTTTCTTTTTAAAATAACATTTATAGCCAGAAGCCATCATTCCTCATACTTCTGTCCCCAAGTAGGGAAGAAATAAAAAAACAATAAAAAGAATGCTAGAGTAGACACTGGGAAAACAAATAATAACAACTAAAAATGAGGGCAGAAAAAAGGACAAAGATGATAATAAGAAACAGGCAAAGCCTTCACAAGGGAACTGAGAGGTAATATGGCCTGAGACACAATTGCTTGCAAAGAAAAAGATTTCAAGAACTGTAGGTATAAATAGTTTTCACATAGAGAATCAGTTGAAGATATCAGATGATGGTAGATGAGTGATTTATATTAAAAGCCAATGCATAATATCTGAAGGTCAACCAGAAAGAATGCAAACTAGCTGCCCTGGAGGTAAAAAAAAAAAACTATGGTCAAGATAATTTAGACACATACATTTAGATGTACTAAATCAGACTCAGAGGAGTACTTGTATTTTTATCTATCAATATTACCAATTCAATTTTCAAATATTTCATGAATAGCAAATATACATCATAACACTAGATATGTGTTGCTTCTATCATGAAGTGGCTCTTGTTGGCCAAATGCACACAGGTAAAGATAAAATTGGAAATCTGATCAATATTTTGATAGCATATAAAGTAAGAGAAAGGGCTCAGTTCATAAAATTGTTGTGTCTTCCCAGACACTTAGATAAACCTGTCCATTTATTGGGAATATCTAGGCTGTGTCCTTTACTCCAAGTTTTCAATTTTAATATATTATTAATCTGATTCCTATTGCTAATAACAATATACTACAGACTTCATATGTTTTAAGGAAGTATATTTTGACTCATAATTCTGTTGGGTAATGTTGAGGATCCATATCTGGGTATGGCCTTCTTTCTAACAAAGTCTCAAAGTGGGATAACATATGACAAGAGACAGGGAGCACATGTTTTCATATTGCCTTCTGATATTTCTCCTTATAAAACAATGAAGATCATATCATGGGGGAATCTATCCTAATGACCTTATCTAATCCTAATCACTTCCTACCCACCTCTAAACAGTATAATTGGATTAACTTTTTACCCCCTTAATAATTCACGCAGGGATTAAATTTCAGCACATGAAACCTTGGGAGACACTCAAACCACATCCAAACCATACATGGATTCATTTTTTCATTCAAGATATATTTATTAAGCAACTAATATGTGCCAGACACTTGCAGGCATTTGGGATATATGAGTAATAAACCAAATATCTTCCCCTTGTAGAGCCTGAATTTCATTGGCAGGAAAGGAGTGATTCTAAACGGTGGTGAAAAGCTGATTACATGCTTTGTTATAAGGGTACAAGAAATATGAAAAGGAGAACATAAAAAAGAGAAGGAAGATAAAAATATTGAGGATAAGGGAGTATTTTTTTCAGTATTAAGTATTTGTGAGGGGCATAAGTGAAAGGGATGAATGAAGGATGTATTTTGGTTTGAGATTCATAGTACACTCTGAGATGGAATTCATGTAACAAATTCTTTCACCCTAAAGTTTAGACTCTTAATGCTTCCTTAGGCTTTTTCTTTCATTTGAATTATAGCATAAAATAGAAATATTATACCAATTTCATTTCCTTTTTTTCTAAGGCAATTCTTACTTTATACACCTCTTTAGGTACAATGAATTCCAAGTCCTGAAATCAAAATTCAAAAATTTTATTTCAGTGTTTTACTTTTTCCTCATTCTGAGTATGCTAGGATCTTATTCAGGAATGTTAACTTAGTATTTATTTTCACTTATGATATATATTCCCACCTAAAACAGAAAGACAACATGCAGTCAAACTGAAAGCTCAACAAAACAACTTTGGGTGTTGATAAGAAAGCTCCCAATTACAGAGATAATACAATTCTTAATGTATATAACTATAAAGATTCAAGATTGAAGGAGTAACATCTTTCTTTCAAATAAGGATTATATCTATATAAGAGACTTGGAATATATCCCATTATAGTCAAAATTGCCTGAGTTTATCTTTATACTGAAATGAAACTGAAAAGAAACAGTCATCAAAGTAATTAACTAAGGAGTGGAATTCATTAATATATAACTCTCAATATGAGCAGGGTTGGGTGTCAAGCCAAGAAAAATCTGAGAAATCCCTAATTTGTCATGTCTGGCTGACCTTGAGGCTCTGCAAAAGCATGAAGTAAGAAGAGCTAAGTCAGCACTGTAAAATGTCTATCAAAACATTTATAGAGTACCCTAAAACACTCACAGAACCCACTGTTGAAGTTGGAGAAACCTATTGGTTCAAGGCACATGAAAAAATCTTTGTTCAATCATTAGCTAACCAGTAAGAAGTTTCAGAAGCCATGTGTGACAAACAATAAAGGGTTTGTAGAATTAGTTGGGGAAAATCACTGAGAACACAATAACAGCATTAATAATAATAAAAGTCTGAAACAAACAAAAAATTTTGTAGGGGACTTAATTTTCAGTTTGCCACATTGCATTATTGAAAATATTCATTTTTAACAGAAAATAATGAGACACACAGAGAGAAAACCAAAAGAATGGTCCATAGGCAGGAAAAAAGTGCAATTAATTGAAACTATTGCTGAGGAACCCCAGTAAACAAAAATATTAAATCTTCCATTACAAATATATTGAAAGAACTAAAGGAAAATATATCTAAAGAATTTTAAGAAAATATAAAAAGGTTGTCACCTAATAGATAATATCAAGTGAGAAATTACAAAGAGGAATAAAACAAATTCTGAAGTTGAATTGAAAAATTCATTTGATTAGATTTTATCAGATTTGAGCAGGTAGAAGAAAGAATCAGTTGACTTACATTGTAGATCAATTGAATTTATCCAGTCTGAGGAATAGAAAGAATAATCAAATGAATACATTTAATAAAGCTTTAGATACCTATGAAACACAATCAAACATGCCAATATACAAAAACAAGAATTCTATGATGGGAGAAATCCCAAAATGTTACAGAAAGACACAGAACATTCAATGAATATTATCACCCCAAAAAGATATGTTGAAATTCTAAACCCCACTATAAGGTAACTTTATATAGAGATATGATATTTATAGATATAATTCAATTAAAATGAAATCATTTGAATGGACACTAATCCCACATGATGGGTGTCTTTAAGAAAGAGGAAATTTGTGCATAGAGATAGACATGCACAGAAGGAACACTATGTAGATAGATACAGAAAGAATGGCATTTGATACCAATGACAGAAGTCAGAATTGCATTTATATAGGTTTTAAAATATCTGGGGTTACCATAACCTGTAGGAATCATAAAGAATCTTTTCCCTATAGGTTTAGGAGAGAGTATGACTCATCTGACACCTTGATAACAGACTCCTAGCCTGCAAAACCATGAGGCAATAAATTTCTGTTGTTCAAAGTCACCCAGTTTGTTGTAGTCTGTTGCTACATGCCTAGGAAACTGATATACAGGAGAAAGAATATTTGAGGTAACAATGGTTGAAACCCTCCTAAATGTGATGAAAGACATGAGTGTAAACATCAGATAATACTGATAAACTCCAAGAAGGAAAACTCAAAGATCCACCTCTAGACATATCATACTCAAATTGCCTAAAGACAAAAAAAAGAAGAATCTTGAAAACAGCAAGAAGTAATTCACCATACATAGAGGATGTGCAATAAAAATAAAAGCCAATTTCTCACCAGAAAGCATAGACACCACAAACATTGATATGACAAAATAAGGCCACTGAAAGAAAATGAATGTCATTCAAGAATTCTGTAACAAATAAGAAAATAAAGGAGAGGGATTATAGGTGTAGCTAAGTGGTAGCACACATGCCTGGGATTTATGAGGCCCTGGGTTCCATCTCTAACACTGGAAAAATTAAAAGGATATTTTATCTTTATAAAAATATCAGTTTATTAGGAGACCCTAACAATAATAAATGTACATACATCTAACAATAATGTCCCCAAATACATGTATCCAAAACTAACAGAATTGACAAAAGTATAAAATTTAATAATTAAAATAGAATTCAATATTGTGCTTTCAAAAATGTATAGATACCTATAATCAAAATACCCAACAAGAATAACTTAGAAAAGTTTATTTGGCTCATGGTTTCAGCAATCTCAGTTCATGGTTAGTCAACTATCACTCTGGACCCAAGGTGAGGTGAAGCATCATGGCAGAAGGGGCATGGCAGAAAAGAACTGTTCACATCATGATAGCCAGGAAAGAGACAGAGAAGGGTGGGGACATAAGCCAACTGTCAAGATATAATCCTTCAGGGTATGTCTTCAGTGACCTGATTCCTTCAGCCACCCAGTACCTGCCTATAGTTACCACCCAGTATTCCATTCAAATTATTAATCCATCAAACTGATTAATCCAGTGGTCTTTTAACAGCACTTATATTTTGATCATTTCACCTCTGAACAGTCCTGCATTGTGTATTATATGAGCTTATCAGGTGATACCTCATGTTGAAAGTGTAGCAGACAGTAATAATGTTAATAATGAAGGAGAAGCCTTGAATGAACTATGCTAACTAGATTTAATGTACATTTACACAGCAGTCTACTGAACAACAGCAAAGTATATATTTTCCTCAAGTATAAGATTTTCCAAAATAGCCTATATGCTAGGCCATCAAAGAAACAATGAATAAATGGAAAATAATTAAAATCATATGAAGTATTTTCCCTGATGATAATAGAATGAAATTAGAAATAGTAACAAAAGGAAATTTGAGAAAGTTACAAGTATGTGAAAATTTAAAAAATACCCTCCTAAATAACCAATAGCTCAATAAATATTGGGGAAAAGAGAAATACTTTTACCTAACCAAAAATAAAAGCATAACATATCACAAATTGTGGGGTAAAGACACAGCAGTTATTAAAGGAAATTTATAGCTATATACACTCAAATTTAATAGGGAGAAAGACATTAGGAAAGCAATAAGTTAACTTTACACATTATGATATTGTGAAAAAAATTCAACAAAAAACAAATAGAAGGAAATGATACTGGAGAAAAATCTAATGAAATAGAGAATGCAAAAATTGGTTTTTAAAAATAAAATTGATAAATGCCCAGAAATTTAGTCATATTTACCAAGGGAAAAAGAAAAGATTCAAATTACTGAAATCAGGAAAGAAGAATAACATACTGAACTTATTGAAATAAAAAAGGACTACAAGTTAATACTATGAACATGTGCATGCCAAGGAAACATAAATTTTATGAAGTATACAAACCACTGAGACTAACTCAAGGAAAAACAGATTATCTGGACAGATATAGTAAGCAAAGAGATTATGTTCATAACCAAAAAACTTACATTTAAGCAATTTAAGAACCAGAAGAATTCATTGAAAATTTGTATGAAATATGTACAGTAAACATTATATCAGTTACTCATAAATTTTCAAAAACTGGGAGGGAAGACTTCACAATTCACTCTATGAGATCAATATTACTCTGAAATTAAAATTAGACAAAAATATCACAAGAAAACAAAACTGATATCTCAAATAAATATAGATGCAAAATTCTTTCACAACATAGCTATCAAACTGAATGCAGCAAAAAATAAAAAGGGTTATATGTGAACAGCAAGCAGGATTTTCCTAGGAATGCCATTTTAGTTAACATCTGAAAATCATTAATGTAATAACACTGTATCAACAGAAAAATGGAAAAACAAAATCATTTCATCAGACACATAAAAGGGATTTGACAAAATTTAATCCTGCTTTGTGATGAAGACATCATTGTCTGAAGAATAGAAAAATGTCTTCATCCTGATAAAAAGTCAGCTATGAAAATTTCAGATCTAATAGCATACATAATGGTACAAAAATTGAATATGTTTCCCCATATGATCAAAAACAAGATAAGGATGTACATTCTTGACAATTGCATTCTAAATTATATGGGAGGTTCTAGCCAGAGCAATTAGTCAAGGAAAGGAAAGCCATCAAGATTAGAAAGGAAGAAGGTAAAAACTTCTGTGTAAGATATGATCTTTTACATAGAAGTCCTAAGAAATCTACTAACACCTCTTAGAAATAACAAAAATGTTCAACAAATTTGAAGTATATGACATCATTTTACATCAATTTATTTATTTTCAGTAACAATGAATAATCCAAACATTTAATTAAGGGAACAATTCCACTTAAAAGCATGGGTAAGAAAATAATCTGAAATAAATTTAACAAAAGAAGTACAAAACTTTGAGTTTAAAAGCTTTGAAATATTGTTAAAATAAATAAGACATAAATAAATAAAAATATCCCAAATTCATGAATAAGATGACAATATTATTTACATCATAATGCTATCTAAAGCTATTCACAGAAACTGATGGGTTGATCATAAACTTCATATGGAGATGCAAGGGACTTGCTATACAAAACAATTTTAAAATACAGAATGAAGTTGAAAAACTCATACTTTCTGATTTCAAAAGCTACTACAATGCAACAGTAATCAAAATGTTGTGGTATTGTCATAAGAATGGACAATGGAGTAGAAATGAGAATCACAAAATTAACCCATACATTTATTGCCAATTAGGTCTTGACAAGGTAACTCTTTTCAGTTGCTCTTTTCAGGTATTTTGATCACAGTCATGAAAGGTAGACTAACTAATAAAAAGGATAGAAATATTGATACATGCTGCAACATGAATGAACCTTGAAAACAAATACCAAGGGAAATAAGCTAATTAAAAAGGACTACATATTATATGGTTCCATTTACATAACATGTCTAGAATAAGCAAATCTACAAAGACAGAATTTAGATTAGTGATCATCAAAGGCTGATCGGGTCATGAGGACAGACTGTGAATGGATTTAGGGTTCTTTTGAGGATGATGAACATATTCCAAAATTAGATTATAGGTATAAAACTTATGAATATACTATAACCACTGAATTTTGTAATTTAAATATAATAATGTATTTATGGTATATATATATTATATCTTAATAAAACTGCTATGAAATAAAGATTGTTAAACTATAGGTAAGGACTGTTGGGAATTTAGAAAATTAGACTCTGAAGAGAAAGAATTTTACAGTGTTTAGGCAAATGTAAAGGTTCAAGACATTATATCTGGAAAACTTGACATCATTTGATTTATAAAGAATAAATGGAGATTTTTGCACAGTACTTGGGCTGAATTCAACCATCATGGTGCTTCTGAGACAGCAGTGTTAATTTTACAGTGGTGATAACAATAGCGGGAGCTTCTAGAAACTACCTTCAGTGTCAATTCCTTCTTTGCCACTTTAGTTAGCATTTTGATTCTGTCTTTAATGAATCCAGGTCTAACAGTAGCAAGTACTGTGCAAAAATCTCCACTAAAAAACATGAGTCCAAATTTAACATTTTGCAAATATTTGATAACCAGAGAGGCAAATGGAATGGAATGCAATTACTTTGATCTCATGATTTCTGACATTTGGAAAAACAATTTTTTTTCTGAAAGACTTTCTAGGTTTTCTTTGTTTACACTAAGACCTTGCTATAAGCCTTGCTGGAAAATTGAAAATAAATTTGTTTTACTTTCTTTTTTTTAAAAAAAAAAAGAATAAATGGTATAATAATAAATGGCACTATATGTCAGAATAGGGATGGCCTTTGCAAAAGAGAAAAAAGATAGTATTTGGGAGGAGCAGACAGGAGGCACAAAAGGTTCATATTATTTCCTACTTCTTGAACTGGGTGGTAATTACATATTTGCTCACTTTGGGATGATTTATTGAGTTGTATACTTAAGGTATACACTTTCCTATATGTATGTTATTTTTCAATTAAAGGGTTAAAAAAAAGTAAGAAAAAAGATGGCTAGCTTTTATTTTTAAATTAGAATTTTAATGTACTTAAATAGGTCTGATTTGAGCTCCATGAAGTATTAAACCAATCCCATTTCTTTATAGGGTGTCTCATAAGAACAGGTTCTGAGTTATATAGAGGCTTAAGTACACTTAAAATGTACCTTATATTTCAAAATTCTGCTGCAAAATGTAGACAGAGCATATTCAGTTAACTTTGAGATACGGATTTTTTTTCTGTAAAGGTATTATGGATTCAGATTACTACCCATTTTAATGGAGCTGTAGCGTTACCTCTTGTAGTTAATCAAGTGGAAAATTGAGAAGTATCTATAGCACAATAGCATCTTCTAATTTTTATCTGAGGGGGAAGTATCATTTTTCCTAATCCTGAGAGTGCATCCCAAGAAACAATAGCAACTGGAAATATCTTTTGGCCAATGCAATAAGCAAGTATACTAACAAATTCATAAGAGTAAGCTGTGATATGAACACATAGGTCAGTTTTTTCACTTGATATTAACACTGTTATCAAATCCATAGAAATCATACTTTTTGTCAAAGTCATGATCAGTCTATGCTACACAGATGCTGCTGCATGAAGGAGAACTTTTGTGTAATTCACTTGTAAATTTAGAGGAATCCAAAGTGTATACTTCAGAAATTTTACCACAGTTGACTAGAGTTTGCTCTGGAATGACACATGTATATCACTTCAGGACTGAGGGTTACATTATTTTGTTCTCTCAACATGGTGTTAAAGACTGTCTTTTCATATTTATTTTTATTCATGGGTCCACAAATATATAGGTCAGAAGATCAACTAATCTTAGTTCACATGATACCATTATTATTACCATTGTCATTATGTACAGAACATAACTTCTGCCTATGACCTGGAAATAAGTAATCCTTGTTTACTTCTGCACAAAGGAGAGAGCTAGTAGCAGAGACTGGTAACACCAGTTAAGTGAGTTGCAGCTAATTAACCTAAGGTTGATAGATGTCAAGACAGGCTAGATATGAAAATCAAAAAGTTTCAGGAATGGAATAAGAATCAGCATTTCCCTAAAAATAATTTATGATTCTGAAAATCTACAAATCAATGAAGACATTACAATGAGGACTCAATGGTAAATTCAAAGTGTGATAGATTTGGACTAGCAAGTTGAGTTAGGGTAAATCAGAAGGCAAGGTAGAAAGAACATAAAGTTGTATAAAATCAAAGTGCTGTCTGTGTCCATGGATAAGTATACTGTATAGATTAGAGTCAGAAACATAATTATAAGCCCGAGGAAATGAGCAGTGTGGAAATGTTAACAAATGCAAGAATTGAGAATTTCAATAGATAAAATATAAAAAAATTACTATACAGAAACCATAAAACTGAAGAATACCATAACTGATCTGAAAGATTCAACAACAGACTAAATCAAGTAGAACAATTATGAACTGGAAGCCAGGTCAATGGCAATCATAAAATCTGAGGAGCAAAAAGAAAAAAATCCGAAACTACTAGAGAAAAAATAAGGAAAATACTTGAAGATATTTGTTCAGGCAATGATTTTATGGATATGACATCAAAAGCAAAGGAAACAAAAGCAAGAATTGACAAATGAGATTACATTTCACTAAAAACTCTGCTCAGCAAACAATAGAGTGAAAAGACAACACAGAATGGGAGAAAAAATTTGTGAAATACTCAATGAGAGATTTATATTCAGAATATATAAAGAGTTCCAGAAACTTAACAAAAAAGGAATGTGATTCAAAATGGGCATATGATCTGAAGAGACAATTCTTAAAAGAAGGAATACAAATGAATAAATATATGAAAAAATGCCCAATATTTTTAGCCACCAGGAAAATGCCAATTGAAAGTACAATGAAGCATCATTTCATTTCAATTAGACTGGCTAATAAAAAATAAATGCTGAGAGGGATATGAAATTCTTATCCATGGTTGGTAGGAATATAAATTAGTACAGCCACTATAGAAAACAATATAAACTTTTCTCAAAACAATAAAAATAGAAATAGCAGATGATCCAGCTCTCCACCTTATAGATATACATCTGAAGGAAATAAAGTCAGGATACAAAGAGAAGCCTATATGCCCATGTTTTTTGCTGGACTATTCACCATAGCTAAGATATAGAACCAGCCTAGGTTTCATCAATGGATGGAATGGATAAAGAAAATACAGTATGCATAAAATAGTGGAGTATTTAGCCATAAAGAAGAATGAAACCCTTCATTTGCAGCAAAATGGGTGGAACCGTGGACATGATCTTAAGCAAGAAGCCAGACACAGAAAGGTTAGTATTCATCTTCTCTCTCAGATGTGGAAATTTGAAAAAAAATAAAAGACCTGGAAGTAGAAGAGGGATTACTATGTCTTGGGAATGGTGACAGTGTCAGGGAGAAGGTGAAGGAAGAAAGAAGTGTAGATGGACATAATCAGTGCACCATATATGCATGTTTGGAAGTATCAGAGTAAATCCCATTAATCCATACAATTAAAATGTGCTAATTATTATAATAACTGAAAATACTCATATCGAGAAGAAAGATCTCAAATAAGCAACCTAATATTACACCTCAGGGAACTAGACAAAGAAGAACAAATTGAGCCCAAAATTAGAGAAAGGAAAGAAATAACAAAGATTAGCAGAAATAAATGAAGTAGAGACAAGAAAACTAAAGAAAAGATCAATGGAATTATGAACTGGATTTTTAAAAAACTCAACAAAATTGACAAACCCTTTGCTATATTAAGACAAAGGAAAAAGAGGAAAATAAAATCATAAATGAAGTTGGAGACATTACAATTAATAACAGTAACATAAATGATGACTAATATAAAGAATCATACACCAACAAATTGAACAACCTAAAAAATGTATAAATTCCTAGAGAAATTGAGCCTAACAAGAAGGAGTCATAAAGAAATCAGAAATCTGAACTGATCAACAATGAATGATGAGATTGAATCAATAATTTAAAATCTCCCGTAAAAGAAAATCCCAGGACTAGATCCTTCATGGTTGAATTCTACCAAATATTTAAAGAAGAACTAATATTGATCCTTCTCAAACTCTTTCAAAAAATTGAAGACAGAAAAATACTTCCAAACTAATTTCACAAGGCTGGAATTACCCTGATTGTGAAGCCAAAAAAAGAGGCTACAGATTTAAAAAAATCACTCAGGTCAATACCACTGATGACCATAGATACAAAAGTTCTTACCAGACTACTATCAAATCATATTTACCAGTACAAATCAAATTTACCATTGAAAGGATAATTCACCATGATCAACTGGCATGTTTCCATACTATGCAAGGTTGATACAGCATATGAAAGCAATAAATATGTTTCACCACATTAACAGAATGAGGATAAAAACCATAAATTCTTTATTTTTATTTTTACAGAGTGCATTTTGATTCATTGTATAAAAATGGGGTGCACTTTTTCATTTCTTTGGTTGTGCATGATGTAGATTCATACCATTCATGTAATCATACATGTACATAAGGTAATTATGTCTGTCTTATTCCACCATTTTTCATACTCCCCTCCCTCTCATTTCCCTCTATGTAATCTGAAGTTCCTTCATTCTTTTCTCATCCCATGTCCCACTTATCAGGGAGAACATTCTACCTTTGGTTTTTTGGGCTTGGTTTATTTCACTTAGCATGATATTCTCCAATTCCATCCATTTATCTGCAAATGCCATAATATTCTTCTTTATGGCTGAATAGTGTTCCATTGTGTATATATACCACATTTTCTTTATCAATTCATCTGTTGAAGAGCATCTAGGTTGGTTCCATAGTCTAGGTATTGTGAATTGAGCTGCTATATTTATGTGGCCTGCATTACTGTAGTATGCTTATTTTAAGTCCTTTGGGTATCAACCGAGGAGTGGGATAACCGGGTCAAAAGGTGAGTCCATTCCAAGTTTTCTGAGTAATCTCCATACTGCTTTCCAGAGTTGCTGTACCAATTTACAACTTCACCAGCAATGTACGAGTGTACCTTTTTCCCCACATCCTTGCCAACAACTATTATTGTTTGTGTTCTTGATAATAGATCAACTTCCTCAACAAGACTCCCCAAGCACAAGAAAGCAAAGCAAGAATCAACAAATGGAATGGATTCAAACTAAAAACCTTTTTCTCAGCAAAGGATACAATCAATAATGTGAAGAGAGCCTACAAAGTGGGAGAAAATCTTTTCCATACACACTTCAGATAGAGCACTAATCTCCAAAATTTATAAAGAACTTACAAAACTTTACACCCAAAATACAAAGAACTCAATCAATAAATGGGTCAAGGAACTGGACAGACACTTTACAGAAGAAGATATACAGGCAATTAACAAATATTATGAAAGTGTTCAACATCTCTAGTAATTAGAGAAATGCAAATTAAAACAACTCTAAGATTTCATCGTACTCCATTTAGAAAAATCATACATTTTTTATGATAGATGCATGGGGAAAACATTTAACAAATTTAATATTCTTTCATGATTAAAACTCTCAATAATTTTGGTATACAAGGAATTTTCTTCATTACCATGAAAGCCATATATGAGAAATTCACAGTTAACATCATCCTTAATGGTGAAAAGTTGAAGGCCTTATATTATAAGATCAGAAATGAGACAAGGATAACCACTTTGCCACTTTTATTTAGTATAGTATTAGAAGTTCTAGTCAAAACAATTAGGCAAGAGAAAGAAAAAGTATCCAAATAAGAAAGGTTAAAGAGAATTTGTCTATGTTTACTGATGACATGATCTTATATACAGACTATAAACACCCCCCACCCCATAGACAAACCTGTTGAAAATTAACAGATTTAGTAAACTTGCAGGACGCAAAATCAATTTACAAAAGCCAGTAGAATTTCTACAATAAAAATGAACTGTCTGAAAAAGAAATTAAGAACACAATCCTAGTTATGGTAATATGAAAAACAAAATGCTTACTGGTAAATTTAACCAAGAAAATAAAATATCTGTATGCTTAAAACTAAAAATGCCAATGAAAGAAATCAAAGATGACACAAATAAACATATCTGATGTACCTGGATTTGAAGCATTAATTTTTTAAAATGTCCATATTACCCAAAGCTATCCACAGATTCAATGCAATTCCTACTAAAATGACAATGCAATTTTCACACAAATAGAAAAGTAATACGAAATGTAATATTGAACCACAAAAACACCCAAATAGCCAAAGCAATCTTAACCAGAAAGAGCAAAGCTGGAAGAATCACAATATCAGATTTCAAAATAGATTACAAAGCTATAGCAATCAAAGTGGCATAGTACTGGAATAAAAACACATTGTTTTAGTCAGCATTTTTGCAGCTGTGACTTAAAGACCTGACCAATACCACTGTAGAGGAGGAAGTTTGAGGGCTCACGGTTTCTGAGGTCTCAGTCCATAGAAGTCTAGGGGTCAAGGTAAAGCTGAACATTCATAGCAGAAGGGAACCAGCTCACATGATGATCAAGAAGCAGAGGTCTCCACTTGCCAGATACAAATATATACCCAAAGCCACACCCAATTCCCACCTCCTCCAGCCACACCCTACCACTTCAATTACCACTCAGTTAATCCCTCTGGGGTATTAATTCACAATTGGGTGAAGACTTTCACAACCCAATCATTTCTCCTCTAAACCTTTTTGCATTATCTCACTTGTGCACTTTTGAGGGACACCTCATATCCAAACCATAACACACATCAACCAATGGAATAAGATAGAGACAAAATATGTATAGTCAATTGATTTTTGACAGATGTGTTAAAAACAAAAAAAAAGGGAAAGGATAGTCTTTTTAATAAATGGTGTTAGGAAAACTAAATGCTTACATATAGATGAATGAAAATGGACCATTATATCACCATTTATACATGAATCAAATCAAAATGGATTAAAGACTTAAGTGTGAAATCTGAAATTATAAAACTTGTACAAGAAAGAAAAAGGTCAATGACATTGTGTGTTAGTAATTGCTTGAATATCATCCCCAAAGCACAGACAACAAAAGCAAAAATTAGACAAATAGCATTTCATTTAACTAAAGAGCTTCTGAGCAGCAAAGTTAAAAACCAATAGAATTAAAAGACAATGCCCAGATTAGGAAAAATATTTTCAAACCATACGTCTTATAAGGAGCTAATATCTAAAATACAGAAGGCACTAAAATTACTTAATAACATGAAAACAAACCTATTAAAATGAACAGAGGACTTGAACAGACATTTCTTAAAAGAAGATACAAATAGCCATCAGATATATTAAAATATGCAATATCACTTTTTGCCTGTTAGATTTGTTATTATTAGAATGATGAAAGAGAAGTGTTAGCAAGTACATGAAAAGAAGAAAACCCTTATATGCAATTGTTGGGAATGTAAATTAGTACATCCAGTTTGCAAAATAGTAAGGAATTTTCTCAAAAATTAAAAATAGGAATACCATAAGATCTATACAGTCCCTCTCCTTGGTGTATACCTAAAAGAAGTGAAATTGGTATGTTGAAGAGATGTGTACATTCCCATGTTCATTGTAGCATTATATTCACAACAGACAAGATATGGAATTAATCTAAGTTTACATCAACTGATGAATGCTAAATAAAATATAGTATATATAATCTACAATATACTTAAAAACATGAAATAACAGAATTTTTGACAACACTCATGAAAACCTGCAAGACACTACATTAAGTAAAATAAACCATGCACAGAGAAAAAAACACCATATTATCTTTCTCTTATATGAAGTCTAAAAAAGGTAAACTCATAAAAGTAGACAGCAAGATGGTGTTTATCATGAACTGGAGTAGGGTGGATGTGGAAAAGGGAGAATTGCTCAATGGGTTCAATGACACAGTTAGGAGGGATAAGGTCTGGTGTCTACTGCACAGCATGGTGGCTGCACATAAAAATAATATATATTTCAGAATAGTTAAGAGGGGATTTCAAATGTTTTCACTGCAAATAAATAATAAATACTTGAGACTATAGACTTGCTAATCTGCCTGATTTAATCATTCCATAATATATACTTGTACTAAAACATCATATCATACCTCATGAACACTTACATATTATTAGTAAATTAAAAGTAAAACATAATATATATATATTACATAATAAGAGTAATTATAACAGTGACACTAGCATAAAAGTTGACATATGGACCAGTGGAACAAAATGAAGAGCTCAGAAAGAAACACACATATTTGTGGCAATTTGATTTTTGTCAAGGGTATCAAGAATAGACAATGGGAAAAGGATAGTCTCTTCAAAAAAATTACTTATTTATTTATTATTATGGTACTAAGGGTTTAACCCAGGGCCTTACACATGCTAGGCAAATATTCTACTACTGAGCTACATCCCCATCCCTTTTGTACTTAGTTTTATTTTGAGATAGAATATCAATAAATTGCCCAGGTCGGCTTTGAACTTATTATCTTCTTGTTTTATGTGTCCAAAGAGCTGGGTTTTTAGGTGTGTACCACCTTGCCTGGATAAAACAACTGATTTTTAAATACTGTTTTTAAAGCACATAATCTTGCTAAACCTTCTAACTAAAGCTGATATTTTTATTTTATAATGTTTTGTACTTTCCATGTATATAATCATATCAACTGCAAATAATGATAATTTTATTTATTTTTTAAACAATCTTTGTTATTATACTTTTCTTGCCTTATTCTTCTGGCTAGGACTGCCATTGAAATGTGAAATAGAACAGGTAATTCCTTGAACTTCGAAAAATACATATCTAAAGAGAAAAACGTAATTATTTGTGGAAAATTAAGTATGATTTGTAGACAAGAAAAAAACCTTTCAAATGTATTTATATATTTTCTTGTTTGGTGAACTTTGCTTCATGTGACAGCTGCTACTGTCTTACCAGTGATACTAAAATCTGTTATATATCCCTTCTCCTCCCATCTATTTTTATCTTCCTTTGGTTAGCTCAGGGAAGGAGAAAGCATCTTTGCAAGAGGACATATGTTCACTAAACTGTGGCCAATCAATTTGGATAATCTCTAGTGTGAATTTTCACCTTAGGCAGACAAGTTTTCTACCCCTTAGCAAGCTCTGCTTTCTGTAGGAATATTTCATTTGGCTTAGAGTTCCAAAGAGCCTGGTGGACATTTCTACTTTTCAAGCACCACAAAATTAGTTTTCTTTATATGGGAAATGCTGTACATAAGTGAAATTGCATGTTCTAAAAAGGTTATTCATTGACTAATTTAAACATACACACACATCGACAGAGCTCATTTGAAAAGTAAACTGGTTGAGAAAAGTACAAACTGCACTGCATTCACCTACTAAAGTATTTTTTTCCTGAATAACAAAACATAGCTTTTTTTCCTAATTAGAGTTTTATTTTATTTTTATTTATTTTTACAGTATAGGGGATGACATCCAGGGTCCCACACATGCTAGGCAAGTGCTCTACCACTGAGCTGTATCCCCAGCCCAAGTTAATGAAAAAGGTTAAATCTATTCAGATAGAGTAGTTAGGGAGGTGCATTTTTAAGATTTGAGGGACACATGGCAGGGAGGAGTTGTGCATTTTGAAATTGTATGCTTACTTCTGTTTTCCTTTCTCTGTTCACTATTTGTTCATTTACCCTAATGGTCCATTTCCTCCAACAAGGGAACATTACAAGTGAGAATGTGTTTACTTCTGAAGAGATAGCAAATTACTTGCACAGGTAGACTTGCAACTATCTCCTATTCCATTCCAGATACCAATTGATCGTGACACCTTTGCTGATAAGCCCTGACATGGCTAATGATTGCTTTTTAGCTTGGCACTCCAGGTGGTCAATGTGATATTTGACAGGGAACCTATATATGGTAAACAAACAGAATGTAACTCTCAGAGTTAACATTTTGACCATAACACAGGCAATTACTATTTATTCAACATATGTCTGGCCTATTGCCACCAAAACATAATAGCTGAACCTGTAGAAATTTTTTGAACCTCTAGAATCCTGAGATCAATAAGTTCAAGTTATGTATTTTTTAAAAAAAATTTAGTTGTTGATGGACCTTTATTTTATTCATTTATTTATATGCAAGGCTGAGAATCAAACACAGTGCCTCACACATGTGAGGCACTCACTCTACCACTGGGCCACAATCCCAGCCCTCAAGTTATATTAATCACCATGTATATTACATTAGAGTATATATTTTGGAAAAAGTGAAATGTGAAAGCTTTCTCAATGTTGAGGGAGAAGTTAATGTGATTCTGGTACGAATTAGTGTTTATTGTACAGATTTTCTAAATTATTGAACAAATTTCAGTGAAAGAATTTTAGGGAACATTAGAATACTAAATCAACAGCATTTCTTTGTATTCATTTTCCATGCAGCTGGAAGCAGGTGTCTCACTGTCTGATTCAATGCTAAGTGGGGCAGGAAGAAGGACTGGAGTAAAAAAACTTTCAGATCTTTGGCCTCAAAGAAATGTCTAATGGTTCAATGAATACTATAGAAAGCAATAATTATTTCTAAATACTTGGACTTTAAGATGATGTTTGGGAAAATAATCAGTTTATAATGCCCTTGATAACTTCTAACATATGTTACCTAAAATCTGCTGATTTTACTTCTAGAAATAGCAGAGAATACTCTTGAAACATTGCAAAATTGAATACAGAGATATTAAAAGTATTGCCTTAGAAAGAGAGATAGTGTATTTTCCTTGTATTTTAAAATGCAATAATATATCATAATCAGTAAAAGAAATTCAACCACAATATGAGGAGGTTAACAATCATCTATAAAGTTAACTTACATTTTCTTACTGTATTTCATATCTAAGAGAAATCATAACATGATGACTCCCAGGGATGGGAGAAGAAAAGCCATCATATGGAGAAGTTTTCTATTGTAAGAATTTAACTATCAAGTAAATTAACTAACAATAAAACTCATCTCTCTCATTTAAAGGAAGGAAACATAAAATTGTTGATTTTTTAAAATTAAGAGTCTTAATGGATGCTATTTAAATGCATTTCAGGAAGCAAAAATAGGCCTATTATCCACCTCAAAGCTGTGAGGAAGAAATCAGAGAATCGCACACCTAAAACAGTATTGATTTTTACTTTGCAATCCAGTTCCACACCCACTTTGTCCTAGAGTCTTAAATTAATCACACTTCAGTGATTAAACCTGAGTAAAACATACCTAAGCATCATGAAATTTAGAGACTTATTACCTAGACTTCTGAAAGTAAGATTTCTCAAAAGATTAGCTGCTATGCATTTTAATTGTGAACAAATTAATTGCACACGATGTTGGGTTTGTAGTCACTTGATGCATTTTATTTACCATTTAGTGCATGTATCTTGAAATAACTAAGTGGAATGACTGTTATCCCTTGAGAATGTTGTAAGAAAGCCTTTAAAAATCACTGCTTTGGCATATTTTTATTTTATAACATATATCCATCAAAAACCATAAAGTAAAATGTAGTACTGCTTGGACTAGATGTTCAATTTACATTAGTTAATGCTTTCAAAGCACTTGTTTTGTTCCTCGAGGATTGCATATGTGCTGATAAATTAAGGTTGTTCTGAATTAAACAAGGAAGAATAGATTGCCCTAAAGCAAATAAGTTTAAACATTATAATTGTTCACCAGAAATGCATTCCAAATACAAAAAGGCAATCTTGTGAATGTTTGGAATGCTAAATGTATTGCATCAATCAGATATATTAGCTTTTATGGAAAACTTTCAATAAATGGCATTATTGTAATAGTATAAAAAGATAAAGTACAAAGAAAGTACACTGCATCCAGTACTTATATTTTTATTTTCCATTTATTTGGCAAGAATAATGAGCACTATTTTATTAAAATTAATTTAAGAGCATCTTTTAAGACTCTTAAATTAACAAAATATTTCTTTCAGGTCTGACTTTGCTCCTAGATGCGTATAAGTACTCTAATACATTATTTTGTGACATTTGTTATTATACAAATACTGAAACATTTTCAGAGGATCTGTTTCAGAGGCCGTTTGCTCCTCCATGGGGATCTGCCACCAGGAAAACTGTAGAGACTTACATTATGAATTGCTATCCAGACAATTAAGCTCTTTTTCCAGAGAGCATGAACTGAGGACTGAAATACAAATGCCAAACTACATTTAATATGACATTTTCCTGCAAACAAATACAAAGTGTGTTGACAATAAAAATACAACTATAGGAAATGATACCTTGATATTTTTATTAAACTTTTTTTCTGTGAATGTAAAGTCTGAATCAAATTTAAAGAGATATCTACGTTTGCCCTCTCATGTTTTAATTTTTATCACTAGTTACCTTAGCTCTATATAGCTCAACTTCTGCATTTATGGTTTATGTTTTGCCTAATTATTCACAGCTCTATTTACTGCTTTTTTTTTTGTACTGATGATTGAACTCAGGGATGCTTAATCACTGAGCCACATCCCTACCCCTTTTTATTTTTTATTTTGAGACAGAGTCTCACTAAGTTGTTCAGGACCTCTCCAAGTTATTGAGGCTGGCTTTGAACTACTGCCTCGGCCTGCCCAGCCACTGGGATTATAGGCAAGTGCCATAGCATCTGGCTATTTACTGCTTTCTAATGCTGTTTTGGCAACTGAAACCTGAAAACCTCTACTTTAAGTTACTTTGGAAACATAGTGGTCTTTATTTGTTTTATCCAAGAGAAGATATTAACCTTCACCCATTAAGTTTAATTTCTTATCCAGTTCACTAAAAGGAATGAAGTCCATTTGTGGCTTCCTACACACTGGTTGAACATAAAAATAATCATTATTTATTTGTGATATTTTCCATTCTTCTCAGTTATAGCGAAGGGCATTTCAGAACCTTCACAGCTTGCATTTCTTGATATAAGACATTTCTAGTGTAGCTGTTCTTATAGACACCTACTCATTTTATTCCAACTGAAAATTTTAAAATATATTTTTACCTGACAGAACAAAGTAATGCAAATACATAGTGTTTCTCATCTTTTTTCTTAACTGTGATAGTCATACCCTAAACTTATGCTGAGGTAGCATTTATTTAGTTGATGGTAGATCAACAAGATGCCAGAACTTTGTATTTGCCATCTTATTTTCACAAAGTTTACCTGTCAGGGTATTCCTCCATTTAACAATACATTAAAATTTTATCAAGAATATCCCAAATCTTATAGCTATATTGGCAACATATTAGAGTGTTGCATTTAAATCACATCATAGCATGAAGATTACCCTACAAAGAAACATATAATCTGGGTGTATGAAAGTTGCCCAAATTTATGAAATAGCCCCTATACAGCCTTCATTTTAGAATAAGGTTTGGAGTCAGAGAGACTCATATATTGGCACCACATCTTACTAGTTGAGCAAAAGCAAATCTATTCAGTTTTTGAAATTTTATATACTTATTTTCAATCTCCAAATTTTCTTGAGACTGAGAAATTTGGAAATTTTTCTGGGCATATTAGTTCAGAAAATGGTACTGCTATGGCCCCAATCTTGGGATAAACCCTCTGTAATATCATATTAGTGCTCAGAATGACCTTGCTTGTATATTGCTGAAAATTTCTCATAGCTGCTTTTATCTGACAATGGTGTTTCATATTCAGTTCACACTGTGCCATTAGTATTTGACCTTTTAAAGTTCAGATTGGCACTATCAAGTTTTTCCATAAGTCCTATTTGACATCTAGCACATTTAGCACTTTAACACCCTAAATTGCCCCAGATATCCATATATATATACTATTATATGAATATATAATAGACGTAGACAAACATATATAACATGTAGGTGACCCATGTGGTCTATAGCAAAGGATGCAATTCCCAGATTAAACTGTCAACTAGCTATTGGACAGAGTAAGGCAAAATTCTTTGTTTAAAGGGTAATATGTTAAATAAATATCTCTCAAATGGTATTCTCAGTAACATATTTTGAGAAATGTTCAATGAAAAACAAGCAAGCAGCAAATGAAAAAAAGTATATGCAAAACAAAAAATGAAAATATGAATTGATTATGAAAATTTGGGACAAGATGTATGCTATCTCATACTTTTAGAGTCAGAAATACACATTAGCATATTAAAACTGACAAAACCTATAATTTTTTAAAAGACTAGATATTTTTATTCAGATCTTCCCAGACTGATTTGACCATGGAACCAAAAACATGTGGGTGTATAAAAATCTATCCCAAAGTTATTCTTGTGCTCCTCATCTATTTTTATTTTCAAAAAACTTTATAGACTTCTGGAACAGTGGTAGTCTGAGGAGCTCAAAGAATCTTCTCCCTCAGAGAGGCATCCATTAGGCTGATCAAAATTAGCAAAGAAAAATTTTCAAAATCTCTGGAGCTTGATCAAAGGGCTTACAACCAATTGAGAAGCATTTTTTAATAACTACAGAAACTCAGTAAAACCAGTAGGAGGCTGTGACATTCAAGCTGAGGACTGCACCCATGCCCCCAAAGCTCTACATTTTAGTAAAAATTGTTTCAGTAGAACTGTCAGCTGAGTCGCATTTCCCATCTACTCTAGATCCCTGAAGTTGAGCTATTTTCGGTTATTTCAACAGTTAGTGAAGATCTAAATAATCCATTTTTCACAATTTTATGCTATAAAATACTGATGTCTATATCTAGTGGGTGGCACAAGTGAAGAAGCAACACCATTTATCCCACCTTGCCTTGTCCTACCTGGACAAGGAAGCTGGTAAAGAGTCAAATCTTTCTTTTCTGTACAGCAGTCTTATGGAAGACCTACTATGGTGGACTTGGCAATAGAATGAAACCCCCCATCTCCCCCAGGTTTCTGGCATATAAGAGTTCTACTGGGGAAATTAATCAACTGGGGAAATTCAGTACATCCTATCCTCACTAGACATAATTTGTGAAAGATCCTATGGGTGCTGGCAGCACCAGTGTTCCATTTCCATCTACCACATTACTGTTCCAAAAGCAGATGTTCTACCTTGGGGAGTGTAGAAACACTCCTCAAAAAGTAGAATACCCTTTCCTTGTCAGGGACTCAACTTTAAATATATAAGACTGCGAATGTCCCCAGGGAGTTGTTGAAAACATCAGAGTAAACAGCTAGCAATAAGTGGGAAACTAACAACTGGGTGTGATACTAATATATGCAGGCCAGCCTAAGTTTAACAGCGATGGTCAAAAAATAGGAATTACTATGAAGAAACATGGAAATTTTGGAGGTGAAAAATATAATAATCAATTTTTTAAAAAGCACTAAGGAGTTCCAGTTTCTGGTATACCACAGAAGAAATCTGGATGCTGCTCTTGTGTACTAACAAGTGAAATGCTAAAAAACAACAACACAAAAGCAACAGCTCTTCTTAGATCCACAAGAGGAGCAAGGTCACAAGGGAAACTACTACACCCCAAATTAGAGACAGATGGGCAAATATGAAGACTCAAAATATGTGAGAGCTTAAAGCTCCATGGGGACAAGCACAGGGGTAGGAAACTCTAAACAATAATTGACAAACTGCTGGAGATTTTAAAGCAGACAATTCTGAATCTGAAAACTCCAAGGGGACCCAGTCAGAGAGGTACCCTACAGCTTTGTGAGGTTTATTTCATAGGGTTCAATCTGGTTCTCAGAGTGAATATTAGAGAAAAGTCCCCTTGTGTTTTGTCAGGCAGAGGAGTACGAAACCATTTGAAATGTGCCAGATTATTCTATTTTTTTTATAATAAGATCTTCCTATAGGAAAAAACATTTAACCAAAGCCTATACTGAGGAGTTTTATAAAAGCATAAATGATATGAAGGAATGGAAATACACAACTCAAGCCCACTTTGGACACCTTGTCCCCAACTCAGGGGTGAAGAGAATGAGAACCATGAATGAAGTTCATAGTTCAGAGACACAGGCTTACTAAAAAATAAAGGCCAAATCATAGGGCAGTAGAATGCCCACATTCAGCAGAACCATTTACCCAGTTCACCATGTATGGTTATCAAGAGAAAGTTTCTAGATATGCCAAACGGCAAAAAGCAAAGCAAAACAGCACAAAACAAGAAACCCCAACAATTTAAAGAGAGAGCACAAGCAAGAATTAGACTCAAATATGGTAGGAACATTGGAATTATCAAACGAGGAATATAATGCAAATATGATTAATATGTTAAGCTTTCTAAAGGATAAAGTAGAAAGTAGAAATAACAGAAGAACAATGTAAGCAGAAAACCAAAAGAGAAATGACAGAGATGAAAAAAAACTATAAGAGAAATGAAGAATGCTCCGATAGGCTTATTAGTAGACTGGGCACAAATTAAGAAAGAATCTATGATTTAAGGGTATCTCAATACACCCCCCCCAAAAAAAAAAAAAAAAAGCTAACATGAAAATCACTGAAAAAATAGAACAGAAAATTCAAGAACTGGGAAATACAAGAGTTGTAATATGCGTGAAATGTGAATAAAAGTAGGAAAAGAAACAGATAAATGAAAAATATTTAAACAGTAATAACAAAATTCTTTCAATTTAATGTCAGATGTCAAACTATATATCAAAAAAGCTCAGAAAAACTACACAGGATAACTGCAAAAAAAAGGACTACATGTAAGGATTTTGCTTTCAAATATAGAACATTAAACAGGAAGAAGCCTGAAAATAAAGAAGGGAAGCCCTTACTGGCAGAGGAACAAAGGTAAAAATTATATGACTTCTCTATCACATTAGATGGTGCTGATCCATACTGAAGGCAGATCTTCCCCACCTATTTCATAGAGACTCACATGTTAATCACCTATGGAAACACACTCAGTGATGCACCCAAAACAATGCTTTACCAAGTTTTTAGGTATCCCTTAATCTAGTCAAGATGAAACCTAAAATAAACTATTACATTTATGAATAATTGCTATGAATTAGATGTTTGTGTTTCCCCCAAATTCATATGTTGGAATTTTAACTCCCAAGGTGATATGGAAGTCAAAGTCTCTGGGTGTGATTAGTCATGAGGGTAGAACTACCATAATTGGGATTAGCACTCCTAGAAAAGAAACCACAGAAGCTGACTTGCTTCTCAAATCAAGTGAAGACACAATGAGATAGCAATATCTATGTGACAGTAGGCCCTCGATTAGATACTGAATCTGCTTGTGCCATCTTATACTTTCCAGCACCCAGACCTGTAAGAAATAAATGTCTGTTATTTGGAAATCACTTGGTTAATGGAATTTTGTTATATTGTATCCCAAATGGACTAACATGACAATGGAGGTCAGAAGGAAGTAGGATAAGATATCCATGTGCTAAAAAGTTTTTCACCCAAGAAACTTAATATTCAGCAAAACTATCTCTTTAAAATAATGGTGAAATAAACAAAACTTGAGTTTATTGCCAGAAAACTAGTTCGAGAAAAGCATTAGTAAAGGAGTTGCTCAGACTGAATTCAAGTGACACAACACAATCATTCAAATTCACATGAAAAACAAATAGTGCCCTTATAGGTAATTATTTTAAAATATTTAAAAAGCAATAAAATTGCATATTTTCCTTTCTTATGATTTAAGAAACAATTAGAGCAATATTTATCTAATTGTGTTTTTGACCCTAAAACATATAGATGTTATGCAGAAAGATAATTTGACATTAACAGCATTAAGGAAGAAGTTGAGATCAAAGCTATATTGGGGTAAAGAACTAATGCTAGATGTTAATGTGAATAAACAATAACAAATGAAGAATACCAGAAACTGTAAATAAGAAAATTAGTCCAAAATCTCTAAATGTATTTGCTTTATTTTTATGACTTTAAAAATACATAAAATTATATGAATCATTAGGAATAACAATAGCTTTGTGGTGTGTATCTTCTGCAGATGTCATATACACAAAAACAGCAGCAACAAGAAGGGATGGAAGGAATAAAACTACATAAGAGTAACATTTTCATATTTTATAATAATTATTTAAATACAATTATGAAGTAGATTCTGAAAAAATTAAGATGGGCACTATAAGCCTTAGAATAAAACTATTAAAAATCAGACAGGAGGAAGGGTGATTGTAGTTTTCAAAAAAGTATAAATTAAATAATTAAATGAGAGGAATTAGAATGTTCTCATAACATGGAAATACTGAACATCTGAGATGATAGATAACCTAAAAATCCTGAGTCAATCATTACAAAATATATGCATGTACCAAAACATGACATCGTACCCCCTAAGTACAATTGTTATCTGAAAATTAAAAATAAAAATAAATTTAAATTTTAAAAAGAAAAATATTCAACACATGCTATAAAATTTAAAGTAATTAAATTGCTACACTGGGAACTATTCACTTAATACAGAAGAAAGAAATTAAAGAGGAACAAGAAAACAAAATGACATGAGATATGTAAAATGGCAAAAATAAGTCCAACCATATCAATAAGATTCAATGTAAATGGATTAAACAATCCAATTAAAAGAATAGGTTGTTAGACTGGATTGGATAAAAAAGAAAATGCTGAATATGTGCAATCTATAGAAGGCACTGCTTGTATGTAAGGACACAAATAGATTGAAAGTAAAAATAAAAATAAAAAGTACTAAACCAGGCAAGTAGTAACCATTATAGTGAAATGGCTGTATTAATACAAAAAATATACTTTAAAAACAAAAAAGTCTACTCTATCAGAAAGGTATAGCAATTATAAGCATTTGTGTATCTCAAAACAGACTTCCAAAATGCATGTAGCAAAGCAGACAAAATTAAAGAAAGAGTAAACTAAGCAACAACATATGAGACTTCAACACTTCATTTGAATAATGGATAGAACAACCAGACAGAAGATCAATAAGAAAATAAAGGACATGAACAACACTATGAACAAAATAGACCTAACAGTCACTTATAGAAAAATCTACTTAACAACATACTCCAAGATATTTGGTAACAACCTGCTACTGAGTTATTCAAAGGAGAAAGCATAAGATATTTAAAAATACTTTCAGATGAATTAGAATTCACATCAAAACCTTAGAAGTTACATTTCAATAAGTCATCAGAGGGAAATTTTTACCTGAAATAAATAAAAAAAGAAAAGAAGGGGACAGATATCAGGCTCAGCCCAGTGCAGAGGGGTGAGAGTTCCCTACCTGGATTGTTGGCCCAGAGCACTCCCGTGCGTCCTCCATGGGGGCAGCCTGCACAGCCCAGATGCAGGAGCCTTCAGTGTGGGAAGGGGGCACAGAGGAGAGGACACTTGGGTCATCCTCAGAGAGGGTAACCCATCTCAGAGGCTTGCGTTCAACTCAGTCAAGTCCCGTGAGAGTTCCAGGTCCGGGAGGCAGACCCAGAGACAGATATAAAGCTCAGCCCAGCACAGACAGTGAGAGTTCCCCACCCAGGTCATCGGCTTAGAGTACTCCCATGGGATGCCTGGGGTTGGGGGAGGCTCAGCTCAGAGTTCTGGGTTCTGCCAAGCCAAGTTCCATGAGACTTCCAGGTCCAGGAGGCAGGCACAGAGACAGACATCAGGCTCAGCCCAGTGCAGAGGCCTGAGAACTCTGCACCTGGTACGTAGGCCCTAAGTGCTCCTGTGGGTTTTCCGTACAGGAACAGCTACCAGGAGGACCAGCCCAGAGGCCCAGACGCACCCTAAACTGCCCTAGCCCGCGATCTAGTGTTACTGAAGACCAGGAAGTGAGGAATTGGAAACCTACAGGAACACCACAAGTCTATAGGGAAGAAGGTACAATACTTCAGATTCTCATGGATAAAGGGTAAGATGCATGAGCAACATGAGAAAACAGAGGAAGAAAGTGTCTCAAACAAACCTAGATGCTACATCAACAGAATCCAATGATAGCAGGGCAGAAGAAATGTCAGAAAGGGAGTTCAGAGTGTACATAATTAAAATGATCAGAGAAGCAAATGATGAGATGAGAGAGAAAATACAGGAAATGAATGATGGCACCAATCAACAGTTAAAAGAACAGTTACAGGAAGCTAAAGATCATTTCAATAAAGAGATAGAGATTCTGAAAAAACAAACAAACAAACAGAACTCCTGGAAATGAAAGAAACAATAAACCAAATTAAAAACTCAATAGACCCATAACCAACAGCATAGATCACCTGGAGGACAGAACCTCAGACATTGAACATAAAATATTTAACCTTGAAGACAAAGTTGACCAAACAGAGAAGATGGTAAGAAGTCACAAACAAAGCCTACAAGAATTATGGGATATCATGAAAAGACCAAATTTGAGAGTTATTGGGATTGAGGAAGGCACAGAGATACAAACCAAAGGAAAGAATAATCTATTCAATGAAATAATTTCAGAAAAAATTTCCCACATCTGAAGAATGAAATCGAAAATCAAATACAAGAGTCTTACAGGACACCAAATGTACAAAATTACAACAGATCAACACCAAGGCACATTATAATGAAAGTACCTAACATACAAAACAAAGATAGAATTTTAAAGGCTGCGAGAGAAAAAAATCAGATTACATTAAGGGGGAAACCAAAACGGTTATCAGCAGATTTCTCAACACAGACCCTAAAAGCAAGAAGGGCCTGGAATAATGTATTCCAAGCACTGAAAGAAAATGGATGCCAACCAAGAATCTTATACCCAGAAAAAATCACCTTCAGATTTGAAGAGGAAATAATCCTTCCATGATAAACAAAAGCTAAAAGAATTTACAAATAGAAAGCAAGAACTATAAAACATTCTCAGCAAAATATTCCATGAGGAAGAAATGAAGATCAACAATGTTCCTCCCAGCAAAGGGAGGAACTATCCTAAAGGAATAGCCAAATAAAGGAGAAACCAAGTCAAGTTAAAAACCAAAAATAAGCCAAAATGACTGGGAATACAAATCATATCACAATAATAACCCTGAATGTTAATGGCCTGAACTCATCAATCAAAAGACATAGACTAGCAGATCGGATTAAAAAGAAAGACCCAACAATATGCTGCCTCCAAGAGACTCATCTCATAGAAAAACATGCCCACAGACTAAAGGTAAAAGGATGGGGAAAAAGATACCACCCACTCAGAAACAGTAAAAAAGCAGGGATTTCCATCCTTATATCAGATTAAGTGGACTTCAAGCCAAAATTAGTTGGACAGGATAGTGAAGGACATTTCATTCTCCTTAAGGGAAGCATAAATCAGCAAGACATAACAATCATAAATATTTTTGCCCCAAACAATGGCGCATCCGTGTATGTCAATCAAATCCTTCTCAACTCCAGGAACCAAATAGACCACAACACAATAATACTGGGTGAATTTAACACATACCTCTCACCATTGGACAGACCTTCCAAGAAAAGCTGAACAAAGAAACCACAGAACTCAATAACGCTATCACTGATTTAGAATTAACAGACATATATAGAATATTCTATCCATCAAGAAGTGAATACACTTTCTTCTCAGCAGCCCATAGATCCTTCTCTAAAATAGACTACATGTTATGCCACAGAGCTACTCTTAGCAAGTACAAAAAGATAGATACTACCTTGTATTCTGTTATATCATAATAGAATGAAATTAGAAGTCAATGATAAAATAAAAAACAGAAACTACTCCAACACCTAGAGATTAAATACTATGCTGTTGAATGATGCACAGATAACAGAAGGTATTAGGGGGGAAATAAAAAAATTCCTAGAGGTCAATGAGAACAATGATACACCATATCAAAATCTCTGGGATATTATGAAAGCAGTGCTAAGAGGACAATTCATTGCATGGAGTGCATTCAATAAAAGATTGAAAAGTGAACAAATAAATGTCCTCACATTACAACTCAAAGCCATAGAAAAAGAACAACAGATCATCACCAAAAGTAGTAGAAGACAGGAAACAATTAAAATCAGAGCTGAAATCAATGAAATTGAAACAAAAGGAACAATACAAAAAATGGAAAAAACAAAAAGTTGGTTCTTTGAAAAAATTAACAAAATTGATAAACCCTTAGCCACACTAACAAAGAGAAAGAGAGAGAAAACTCAAATTACTAAAATTCGTGATGAAAAAGGAAATAACACAACAGACACTATTGAAATACAAAACATAATTAGAAGCTATTTTGAAAATTTAGACTCCAAAAAATAGAAAACCTGGAAGACATCAATAGGTTCCTAGAGGCATATGAGCCAACCAAACTGAATCTGGAGGATACATAACTTAAATAGACTAATATCAAGCAATGAAATAGAAGAAGTCATCAAAAGCCTACCAACAA
Source organism: Glaucomys volans (assembly GCA_020662805.1). Taxonomy (NCBI): domain Eukaryota; kingdom Metazoa; phylum Chordata; class Mammalia; order Rodentia; family Sciuridae; genus Glaucomys; species Glaucomys volans. Next base: position 117,814 of record JAJEJO010005573.1, read on the forward strand.
AGAAAAGTGCAGGACCAGAGGGATTCACAGCCCAGTGTTACAAGACATTCAAAGAAGAGCGCATTCCAAAACTCCTCAAAGTATTTCGTGAAATAGAGGAGGAGGGAACCCTTCAAAACTCATTCTATGAAACTAATATCACCCTGATACCAAAACCAGACAAAGACACATCAAGGAAAGAAAATTTCAGACCAATATCCCTAATGAACATAGATGCAAAAATTCTTAACAAAATTTTATCAAATCGCATACAAAAGCATATTAAAGACATAGTGCACCATGATCAAGTGGGTTTAATTCCAGGAATGCAAGGTTGGTTCAACATCCAGAAATCAATGAATGTAATTCACCACATTGAAAGACTTAAAGTCAAGAATCACATGATTACTTCAATAGATGCAGAAAAAGCATTTGATAAAATATAGCACCCCTTTATACTCAAAACACTAGAAAAAATAGGGATAGTGGGAATGGTCCTTAACATTGTAAAGGCTATCTATGCTAAGCCCACAGCTAACATCATTCTAAATGGAGAAAAATTGAAAGCATTCCCCCTGAAAACTGGAACAAGACAAGGATGCCTCTTCCTCCACTTCTATTCAACATCATCCTTGAGACTCTAGTCACAGCAATTAGACAGATCATAGAAATTAGAGAGATACGAATAGGGAAAGAAGAGCTCAAACTATCCCTATTTGTGGATGACATGATTCTCTATTTAGAAGAGCCTAAAAATTCCACCAGTAAACTTCTAGAACTCATAAATGAATTCAGTAAAGTAGCAGGATACAAAATTAATGCTCAGAAATCTAATGCATTTTTATTCATAAGTGATGAATCCTCTGAGAGAGAAATTAGGAAAACTAACCCATTCACAAAAGCCTCAAAAAAATAAATAAAACACTTGGGAATCAATCTAACAAAAGAGTTGAAAGACCTCTACAATGAGAACAACAAAACACTCAAGAAAGAAGTAAAAGAAAATTTGAGAAGATAGAAAGCTCTCCCATGTTCTTGGATAGGCAGAATTAATATTGTCAAAATGGTCATACAACCAAATGTGCTATACAAGTTCAATGCAATTCCAATTAAAATCCCAATGATGGACCTCATAGAAATAGAGTAAGCAATCATGAAATTCATTTGGAGGGATAAGAGACCCAGAATAGCTAAAGCAGTTCTTAGCAAGAAGAGTGAAGCAGGGGGTATCACATTACCAGACCTTCAACTATATTACAGAGCAATAGTAACAAAAACAGCATGGTATTGGAACCAAAATAGACAGGCAGATCAATAGTAGAGAATAGAGGACACAGAAACAAACCCACATAAATACAGGTATCTCATACTTGACAAAGGAGCCAAAAACATACAATGGAGAAAGAATAGCCTCCTCAACAAATGATGCTGGGAGAACTGGAAATCCATATGCAGCAAAATGAAACTAAACCCCTATCTCTCACCCTGCACAAAACTCAACTCAAAATGGATCAAGGACCTAGGTATTAGACCAGAGACCTTGCACCTAATAGAAGAAAAAGTAGGTCCAAATCTTCATCATGTTGGCCTAGTTCCAGACTTTCTTAACATGACTCCCAAAGCACAAAAATAAAAGCAGGATGGGATAGATTCAAAGTACAAGCTTTTTCTCAGCAAAGGAAACAATCAGCAATGTGATGAGAGAGCCTTCAGAGTGGGAGAAAATCTTTGCCACACATGCTTCAGATAGAGCACTAATCTCCAGAATCTACAAAGTGCTCAAAAATCTTACACCAAGAATACTAATAACCCAATCAATAAATGGGCCAAGGAAATGAACAGACACTTTACAGAGGAAGATCTACAAGCAATCAGCAGATTTATGAAAAAATGTTCAACATCCCTCATTATAAGAGAAATGCAAATCGAAACCACCTTAAGATTTCATCTTACCCCAATTATAATGTCTTTTATTAAGAATACAGGCAACAACAGGTGTTGGCGAGGATGTGGGGAAAAGGATACACTCATACATTGCTGGTGGGAGTGCAAGTTGGTGCAACCATTCTGGAAAGCAGTGTGGAGGTTCCTTAGAAATCTTGGAATGGATCCACCATTTGACCCCACTATCCCACTCCTTGGCCTATACCCAAAGGACTTAAAATCAGACTACTACAGTGATTCAGCCACATCAATGTTCATAGCTGCTCAATTTACAATAGCTAGATTGTGGAACCAACCTAGATGTCCTTCAATAGATGAATGGATAAAGAAACTGTGGTATATATACACAATGGAATATTACTCAGCCATAAAGAAGAATAAAATTATGGCATTTGTAGGTAAATGGATGATGTTGGAGACTATTATGCTAAGTAAGATTAGCCAATCCCAAAAATCCAAAGGCCAAATGGTGTCTCTGATAAGTGAATGATGATGCATAATGTGGGGTGGAATGTTGGCAAGAATGGAGAAAGGATAGAGAGCATAAAGGGAAGGGAGGGGTGGGGTTGAGGTTGGGGGGTAAGAATAATAACAATATGTGTGACAGACATCATTGCCCTGTGTACATGTATGAATGCACAGATGGGGTGACTCTACTTTGTGTACAACCAGAAAAACAATTTTTGTACTTCATTTGTGTTCAATGAATCAAAAAATTAAATAAAAATTTAAAGAAAGAAAAAAAAAGAAAATTTCGAATGGATCCACAGTTTGACCCAACTATCCCATTCTTTGGCCTATACCCAAAGGACTTAAAATCAGAGTACTACAGTGATGCAGCCACATCAATGTTCATAGCTGCTCAATTCACAATAGCTAGATTGTGGAACCAACCTAGATGCCCTTCAATAGATGAATGGATAAAGAAACTGTGGTGTATATATACACAAAGGAATATTACTCAGCCATAAAGAAGAATAAATTTATGGCATTTGCAGGTAAATGTATGATTTTGGAGACTATCATGCTAAGTGAGATTAGCCAGTCCCCAAAATCCAAAGGCCAAATGATCTCTCTGATAAGTGGATGATGATGCATAATGTGGAGTGGAAGGTTGGCAAGAATGGAGGAAGCATAAATTGCATAGAGGGAAGGTACGGATGGGATTGGATTGGGAGGGTAAGAATAAAAGCAGAATGAGAGTAACGTAATTGCCCTGTGTACATGTATGAATGCACAGAAAGTGTGACTCTACTTTGTGTATAACCAGAGAAACAATAGCTGTACTCCATTTGTGTGGAAGGAAGGAAGGAAGGAAGGAAGGAACGAATGAAGGAACGAAGGAACAAAGGAAGGAAGGTAGGATGGAAGGAAGGGAGGTAGGTAAGGTGGGAGGGATGGAAGGAAATCTCACATCAGTAACTTAATATTTTACCTTAAGAAATCATGAAAAGTAGAGCAAATTAACTCCTTGACACAGGGAAAAGGAAGCGAAGAAAAAATGCTGGAATTGAAATTAATTACATATAGAATATGGAAAACAATACAGAAAATCAACAACTCAAAAGTTGGTCACATCAATAACATTTAGAATGAAAGAGGAGATATCACTGCCAACATTACATAAATGAAATGATTTCTAAAGAAATACTGTGTATAATTTTATGCTAACAGATTAGATAATTTAGATAAAACAAATGAAGACGCTAAAGAGGTAGAAAGGTGTTTGGGTTATTTTTTGCACTCTCAGTACAGACTAGCTCTGGTTACCAAAATAAATGGGGCTTGTTCCCACTAACAACCAGTTCCTCAGGGGAAAGTAGCTGGGAGTCTTCTATTTTATTTTAATTCTGACACTATCCCAGGGTATGAGGACTTAGTCCTGCAAGACTTCTCACCACTTCAGACAATAATCATAAGTAATAGGCTATCACCTATACTTCTATCAGCTATAAATCAGTCTTCCCATGATCCCTACCATAAGTTTGATTAATTTGCAAGAGTGGCTCCCTGAACTAATGAAAATACTTTACCCATTTATCATAAAAGGTATCTCAATGGATACAGATGAGCCACCAGATTGTAGAGATACCTAGGGTGAGATGTGAACAGAGGGGATACCATGCTCCAGACATGTTCAATTTTCAGTTATTAGGAAGCTCATCTTCACCGTGTCCTTTTGGGTCTTTTATGGAGACTTTATTACATAGGCATGATTGATTATATCACTGGCCATTGGTGATCAATCCTACCCACCTTCTCCCCTTCTATTCTCTCCAGAGGTTGGGGGTGGAGCTAAACGTTCTAACCTTGTAATCATACCTTGTAATGATACCTTTCTAGTGACCAGTCCCCATCCTCAGAAGTTATCTAGAAGCTACCATCACCAGTTCTCATTAGCATTCAAAAGAAATGGTTGTTACTCTGGAGATCCCAAGGTTTTAGAAGCTTTATGTCAGGATACATGAATGAAGATTAAATACATATTTCACAATATCACAGTTCACTCCTGATCTTTGAACATGGATTCCTTACAGCAAATGGATCACGTAAGTCAAAAGGTGCTAGTATAATACTAGAATCCTATTCAGTTATCATTAGTCTATCTCATCATTTTATATGAAATATTGTCCCAGGGTGAGACTACTGAAATTTACAAGCTTTCATTCAATCTTGTCAAGTTCCAAAGGCAGGAGTGGACTTGGCAAACATATTATTTCACTTTTTTATGCATCTGTCATGATTGGACTAAAATACAGTATCATTCTCATCTTCTGAGCCTCTCTCTAGGTATTAATACGATATTGGATTTTCTTTGGTACATAGCTCATTTATTAATTACTTTAGCCTCACCTACTATTCCTTCTTCTCCCCATTAATGTCAAAACTTTTTCATCAATGGAAAGTACATTATGACCAGCAACTGTGTTGGTCTAGACTGCAAATAGCAATGCTAGTCTAGCAAGTGCCTCCCTTTCAGTCCATTCACATTCAAATAAGGGTAAGATTACATAGATTCTGAACTACTGAGCTATTTTATTATCACCAGGCAGTACGACTGCATTCTTTTTTGCCCCAATTTTCCCAAATGGGATGAAGGTACAACCTACCCCATTTGGCTCTTAGAGATTCTTACAGAAGGTTTAAAACACAGTTTATTGCCTAGGAATCATCTGGTTCCAGCAATTGTAGTTGCAGTCCTAACGCTGTGATCACTGCATCATGTAGGGAAAATATAAGTAGTGGTAATGTGTAAAAGAGAAAAAATATATAATCATTATACCAGCATACTCTTACCCAGGCAAGAATTACATAGTCATTCTAGCATACTTCCCATTCCTATGCATCCTTACCATCCTTTCTTCTCCAGATTCACTGGAAAAATTAAAGTGTATCTAATGGGGACACTACTGTAATTAATTATCTATTATTAAATCTATTATTATAATCACTATTAATTCAGAGAGGATATCTCTCTACCCATTGTTGGACATTATGGGCTGTAGAGTGTGTTCCTTGGTCTGAGGAAATATGACTCAGCCATCTAACCTGGTATAATATCTTCTGTTCTGGTCCTTCCATAGCACTCTGGGAATTTACATCTTTTATCACGTAAGCAAGGTTTTGCCAGAGTCAAGGCCTGTTGCTGTCAACACCTGTTTAACTTTGTTCAGGACTTTTCTGCCAGGAGATTGGCCACATAGCCATTTGCAGTGTCTCTTTTGCTGACAGACAAAACTGTCCTGTTTGTAATTGTGTGCCTGAGAGAATGGAAAAGAAGGTCTACATTCATCACATCTCTGCATTGTTGCAGCTCTCCCATAGTCACTCATTTCATGGACCACGGTGTGCCACAAAGTAAGCACATGGGAATATCTACTTTTTCATTCCAAGCACCTTCCAAACATGGAAGGGAGTCCTTCTCATGGGCATCAAGATATCTTACTTTAATTCACCTCTCAAATGCCCACAGGGCCCTGCCTCATATGAGTATCCCTTTAAAATTGGCCAGGTTTCCATAACCCTCCTTCCTGACTCTATGGACACTAGGTACTGTGCATGAATAAGTAAATACCCAACTATATGGGCACTTACCCTTTTTCAATTCTTCCATCACTGGTAGGAAAACAACACGCAATTCAATCCACCAAGCTGATTTTCTTTTACCTTTCTAAATTAGAGTGGCACCCTTCCAAGTAAGATACAGTCTGTTTACCTTGGAACTGCCATCTACTAACCAAGAAGCTATTTGTCAGTCAACTTGGAGCTGTTTACAGTGAACTGTCAAAGTAATAGTAGAATCCAGTACCTCCTCACACAGCGACAGAGTCAGTTCTAGGGAAAAAAAGCTCCCTTCTTTTATCTCTTCTATGCATTACCCAGTAAGCATGGTCCTACAAAAACTGCTTAAATTCTTTAGTCCAAAGTCCCTATAACTCTAGGGAAGTGCTCATTGGCTTTTGCCATAAGCCCCAGTCTATGTTTCACAAGGGATTATCAAATTGAATTTGTCCATGCTAGCACTATAGTTTCTGTTTCTCATTGTGTTGACTCAAGCAATTTTATTGGTTCCTGTTTAGAATGATCAATTAATATTTTTGGAGAGTGGATTTACATGGCTTCTGCTTTATAATTCTAAGAAATGGGAACATTTCTCAGTCAGATTGAATGTCCATCCCCATAATACTATCAGGAAAAAGAGATGTAATGACTTTTGCAGTATGTCCAAATATATCAATTCTCTCACATATTTTTAACTCAATTCCATCAACTTTTACATTCCAAACTGTAGTTCCCATTAGGACTTTATCAATAGCATTCAGTTTTACAATATTAGGAAAGATAAGTATTTCCCAGCCCTCCATAATATCCATTTCCACAAAATAGTCAGATAAAGAAGAAACATCTTTCCATAAAGCTTTTTAAGCCATCCAACTTTCATAATGCCATCAATATTTATATTCTTTCTAATCCTAGAAACTTCTCTTCTCTACCCTCTTTACCACTTTACTCACTCTAATTCAAAAAGACTTTGGGCCCCCAGCAATGGATTGAGCCTAGGGTTCCTGAATCTTTGTCAATCTTTATCTTGATTAATCTTCCTATTTGCCTCAGGTAATTTCAAATCAGGTTTCTCACTGTACTCTTTGTCTTTTGACATTAAATTGCTCCAAGCTGGGTTTAATGCAGTAAACTCATTTGGAGCCCTTTAATACTGGGGAATGAGTACGGGCTTCCTTAGGTCTACCTAAGCTTCATTAGTTTTATATTAAGACCTTTGATTTAACTCCAACATTCCCCTTTTCATTTATCCCATTTGTTAATAACCATCTTAATATTTCTACCCTGAAGGGCACTGTGACTGTCTCCTATCTTTTTCTTCCTTTTTCACTCTCATCACTTTGCTTTATTCATCTTATTTATCAAGAAAGTTTTAAAATTTCACCTTCTTGGAAGGAATTCTTTGACTCTCCTTTAATCCTTTTACCATTTTGTTATTAATTAACCTTTTTATCAGCATCTTTAAGATCCTTGAAGTGAGGTTGAGATAGAAAATCTGATAAGAATTCCTGAACTGACTTTGATTTTGCCATAGTAAGGTTATGTGGGGGTGTTCAGATTGAAAAGACTCCCTTAGCCACAACATTTACCATGATCTGGTTAATTGGCATATTCAAGGAATGAATATCTCAATCATTATAAAGTTGGTTCCATATGGTTTGCACACAAAGTGTATAAATTATTTAACCAGAAGTGACCTATTTAGCATTTATGGGTTAGACATCTCTCTTCTAAAGATAAATGCACTTTAGAGTGTCTTTTATTCAGTCCACTGGGCTGGCTGTTCCCTTAGGAATAACATTCTGTGCACTTAGAGGACATACACCCATCTGTTTTTGTTCCAGTGAGCTGAGACCTGCATCAACCCAAACATGCTCTTTTAGTCTGCAGCACTTGAAACCAAAGATATTGCTCCTATATCAATTACTCACACATCATGAGGTTTCTCAAAAAGCTGATGATGCTGATTGAGAAAATGAAAAATATCCTTCACATTATATCCTCTAATTTCAAAAGTTTCTTATTGCCCTTCCCCCATATTGACTACCTTCTTGATACCAAATAGGAGATTTTAGAGGTAATTTTTTTTTGTCCCTGCATAATTGTTCCCTTGGGATTCAGCTTTGAGACTAGTGACCAAAGCTCAGACAAACTGAAATCCCAGCTTGATCTAGCATCAAGGTCCAATCCAGTACTTTCTTTTAATCTTATTTTAGCTGTTACAGATAATAACAACCAAGGCATTGAATATTTTGTTTTTTCCTACAAGTTTGCATTTACTTATATATCACTGAACCAACTACCCAGGAATTGAATCCATCTCTAAATTGGTAACTTTTATCTTTAGTAAGTAATGTTAGCATAGCTGTCGCTTTACAATGTGGGTGACCATGTGGCCATGCAGAAATCAAAGGTTCCTCACCTCCCACTGTTTTCTTTCTCTTTTTTTCTTCCTAAACTACATGTTTCTGTGAGCCAAGGCTGGTCTAGCAAATTCCACCACTGCTGCCAACTCACAGATAAACAAGAAAACCCAGGAGATATTCCCACTTCTAATTCTACTGAAAATGACTCAAGAAAAAATAGAAAAGCTTATTAGTTAAAAAAGAAATTATCAATTAAATAATTGAGCATAGGTAAAAGTTCAGTCTGGAGGGTTTTACTGATGACATATACAAAAAAATTAATGAAAATTAGAACCAATAATTCACAAACTCTTCTAGAAAATAGAAGAGGAGGAGAAAAATCCCAACTAGTTTTCTTTTTTTTAAATTTTTTTCATTTTTTGGTAATTTTTTATTGGTTCTTTTTAGTTATATATGACAATAGAATTCATTTTGAAATAATTATAAAAGACATGGAATATAATTTGTTCCAATTTGGTCCCCAATACTTCACTTCCCACCCCCCTTGTTCCTTTCCCTCTACTCTAGTGATATTTCTGCTATTTACTCATAGTTATTTTAATAAGCATCTTGTGAATGTCCATGATGGTTAGATTCACTGTGGTATATTCATATATGTACATAGGAAAGTTAGGTCAGATTCATTATTAAAGTTTATAATTCCTCCAGAAACAAAATCAGATAGTGTCATTACAAAAAGAAACTACAGACCAATAATAGCAATGAATAAAGATGCTAAAATTCAAACAAATAACTAGAAAACCAAATATATGACAGTATAAAGAGGATTTGATATGTCATAACTGAGTAGGATTTATCCCAGGAATGGAATATTGGTTAGCACCTGAAAATAAAATAATGTACTACATTAACAAATCAAAAAATGGGAACATATAGTCACCTCAATAGGCACAGAAAGAACATAACAAAACCCACACCATTTCATGACTTCACAAAAGTCCTCTAACTAGAAATTTTTTAAAAACCTACTGAACCTGATAGAGGCCATCTACAAAAAACCCTCGGTTAACTGCTCACTTATGGTGAAAGACTGAATGCTGTCCCTAAGGCTAGAATGAAGTCGAATATGTCTGCTTTCACCAATTATCTTCAATGTGTTGGAGACTCTACCACGTAAATTAAAGATCTCTGAAAAGAACTTAAAAACAATAAAACTGGAAAGATAAAAGTATTCAATATGTACTTTTAGAGAACATAATCTTATATATGAATAATCCTAAGAAAACTACTAAAATACCATTAGAATTAATATGTGTTCAACATCTTTGCATGCTACAAGATCAGTGTGCAATAATAAATTGTTTCTGTGTATTAGCAATGCAAATCTGAAAATAAAATTAAAAATGCATTTACAATAGCTTCAAAATAAAATACCTAGAAATAACTTTAATAACCTTCAAGACTTACACACTGAAAACTATGAAATTTCAAGGAAAGAAGACATGAATAAATGAAAAATATCCCATGTACATGGACCAGAAAGACATAATATTAACAAGGATTCAAAATTTCCTCAAATTGATCTGTTAATTTAACAATTCCTGTCAAAATACTACATGCATTTTTTCAGAAATTGACTAAATTTATGCAGATATTTAAAGAACTCAGATTAGGTAAAATATGTTAAAAGAAAAAGAAAACAATTTTGACACACTTCTCAACTCCAAAATTGTTACAAAAATGCAATAATCAAGGCAGTGTGGTACCAACATAAAGATAAACATGTAGATAAATGGACTAGAATTGAGAGTCCCAAAATAAATACTTAAATTCAAGGTCAATTAGTTTCAACAAAGGTTATCATGAAATTTCAAAGGAGAATATTTGGAATGACTGCAACAACTGAGTGTCTATATACAAAAGAAATGAAATTAGAATCCTTTCTCAAATACAAATTTAACTCAAAATATATTATTGACATAGATGAGTTAAAACTATAAAACTCATGGAAGAAAACTTTATTTCTTCAATGTCTTGGGATAAGCAATAGTATCTTAGATATGACACAAAATATAAGTCATAAAAATGGATATATTGTACTGTATCACATGAAAATTTTTGTGCTGTAAAGACCACCACTAAGAAAATAAAAATGAATCAAGGAATGAGAAAATATTTTCAAATCACATATCCAATAAAGGACTTATATCTAGAATGTATACAGAGTGCTTACAACTTAACAATTAAAAGATAATAGCCATAATTTTTAAATGCCATGTCATCTGATAGATATTTCTCACAAGAAGACCTAATTGTATCAATAAGAGATATAAATGGACAATATACTCAATGCCATTAGTCATTATAGAAATAACAATAAAAATCACAGTTATGTAGCAATTCATATCCAGTGAGATGGACATAATTTTTAAAAAGTAGACAATTAACAAAGTTTGGTAATGTGGAGAATTTGGAAATCTCTTAAATACTCACTAGGACTGTTAAACAGTGCAGCCATCTTGGAAAACAGTCTGGAAGTTCTGTAAAATCCTAAAGAAGGAAATTTTTTTTTGCTTATTGATTCATTGAACACAAAAGGAGTACAGCTATTGTTTCTCTGGTTGTACACAAAGTAGAGTCACACCATCTGTGCATTCATACATGTACACAGGGAAATGGTGTCTGTCACACATTCTGTTATTATTCTTACCCCCCTACCCAGACCCCACCCTTCCCTTCCCTATATGTTATCTATCCTTCCTCCATTCTTGCCATCCTTCCCCCCCACACTATGCATCATCATTCATTTATCAGAGAGACCATTCGACCTTTGGATTTTGGGGATTGACTGATCTCACTTAGCATAACAGTCTCCAACATCATCCATATACCTACAAATGCCATAATTTTATTCTTCTTTATGGCTGAATAATATTCCATTGTGTATATATACCACAGTTTCTTTATCCATTCATCTATTGAAGGGCATCTAGGTTGGTTCCACAATCTAGCTATTGTGAATTGAGCAGCTATGAAGATTGATGTGGCTGCATCACTGTAGTAGTCTGATTTTAAGTCCTTTGGGAATAGGCCAAGGAGTGGGATAGCTGGGTCAAATGGTGGATCCATTCCAAGTTTTCTAAGGAATCTCCACACTGCTTTCCAGAGTGGCTGTACCAACTTGCACTCCCACCAGCAATGTAAGAGTGTACCCTTTTCCCCACATCCTCGCCAACACCTGTTGTTGCCTGTGTTCTTGATAAAAGACATTCTAATTGGGGTCAGATGAAATCTTAAGGTGGTTTTGATTTGCATTTCTCTTATTACTAGAGATGTTGAATATTTTTTCATATATCTGTTGATTGCTTGAAGATCTTCCTCTGTAAAGTGTCTGTTCATTTCCTTGGCCCATTTATTGACTGGGTTATTAGTGTTCTTGGTGTAAAGATTTTTGAGTACTTGGTAGATTCTGGAGATTAGTGCTCTATCTGAAGTGTGTGTAGCAAAGATTTTCTCCCACTCTGAAGGCTCTCTCTTCACATTGCTGATTGTTTCCTTTGCTGAGAAAAAGCTTTTTAGTTTGACTCTATCCCAATCATTGATTCCTGCTTTTATTTCTTGCACTTTGGGAGTCATGTTATGGAAATCTGGTCCTAGGTCAACGTGATGAAGATTTGGACCTATTTTCTCTTCTTTTAGGTGCAGAGTCTCTGGTCTGATTTCTAGGTCCTTGATCCACTTTGAGTTGAGTTTTGTACAGGGTGAGAGATATGGGTTTAGTTTCATTTTGCTGCATATGAATTTCCAATTTTCCCAGCACCATTTGTTGAAGAGGCTGTCTTTTCTCCATTTTATGTTTTTTTAATCACCCCTAAATTTAAGTCCTTGATATATATCTCATACACACACACACACACACACACACACAGAGAGAGAGAGAGAGAGAGAGATATATATATATATATATATATATATATATGCACGTATAGATAGGATATATAGATAGCATCATTATTCACAATAGCCCTGAAGTGAAAAACACCTAAAATGTAGTATATATCACATTTCAGATAGTATTTGGCAGTAAAATTAAGGAAGCACCAATTCATGCTATAATATGGATGAACCTTGAAAACATTTTGCTATGCAAAAGAAGTTTGGCAAAAGAGATTAATAGTATGATTCCATTTATATTAAAAAGAATGAATAGATAATTGCATGGAGAGATTATTTTACCTCAGGATGAGAAGAATGGGTAAGTAGAGTGGAGCATAGCTACTAATGGGTATGAATTTCCTTTGTTGGAATGATGAGAATGTTTTAAAGTTAGATTATGGTGATGGCTATACTAATTTCTGCATATAGTTACAACTATTTAATTTAAATGAGTGAAATTTTGTGGTGTCTGAATTATGTCACAATAAAGCTGGTTTTTCAAAAATATCTGTTACTGTAGTCTACAGTTTAAATAATTTTAGTAGTTCCTAATAAATTGAATATTGCTTTAACTTTTGGCATAAGCTACACATTAAGATTCTTATAGGATACAACTATCTACGTCACATGCAGGACTTAATATGCCTTCTATTTAGAAATACAATCAAGGGAGAAAATTAGAAGTTATAAGAAATTAATTCCTTATTTTACTATCTCACCATTTTTCTTATTTTTAATATAAAATCTTTCCATCTATTCTGGAAATTTTTACCCTAATTAAATTATCATACTCTCTATGTAAACCACCAAAATAGTTCTATAAAACTCTCAGTGAAATACATCTATACTCTCTCTTAGAACAAATAAAACTCCTACATGTTACAAATGATCCTCACAATAAAAATGAGGAACTGTAATACCATTGGGAATGCAATACCATTGGGAAGTGCTCTTAGACTACCTTCATTATTTAAGAAGTTATCCTTATGGCAGATGATAAAAAATGCCAATTATTTCTTTGCACTTTGATTTTGGATTTTTCAACCATCACATCTTATGGTAATACCTAGGACTAGATTTTCTGAGTTTTCTTATGTTTCTGAAATTTTGTAGCTGGAATCTCTCCATTATGATGATCAGGAATTTCATTAAAAAGTATAACTCTGTACTCTATACCATACTTATTTAGTCAGGATCTATAGAGGTAGAGCTCAAAATTATACTTTTGAACAAACTCTTAGGTAATTCTGATATTTATTAATATTTAAGAGGAATGGGTTTGTTTTAATTTACATAATCAATGTGGGGTTAATATGGTGACTTATTCAAGAAACATTGCATAAGCCATTTCTCATCTTGCTAATTTGGAATCATAGGTAGACTTCTCCAGTAATCTTCAACTTACCTTTATGTAGGGGTAGGGATATTATCTTCCCCCTTTCAAAAATTCTCATATTTTTTTTTTATAAATTCACTACTTGTAGCTTGTGAGTGAAATTTCCATATTTTTACTTTTTCACCAAACACATGTTTTCATTAGTTTATAATATTTAGTATATGCATATATTTGGTAAAGTATAGTCTGAAAATATCTCTTCCTTCTAATATACTGTAGTATTTTTGCATCTTTTTAATTTTAATCACTTCCAGTAAAATATGGTATGTCACAAAATTTTTTATTCTCTGGTTTGTTTTCATTTGGTCAACAGTTAGAATTCTCCTTAAATTCTAGTATCTGTGAACACGTTGACATTTGGTATTGATATTAATTTAAAATTAGAGCATAATATATGTAAACCATGCATGCATCAATAAAATTAAATACATAGTTGTGCGTCCTTTTATACATACACATATGCTGTCATTTTCAGCTGACATGTATGTAAACTTTTAAGATTTTAAATCATATATAAATAACAGAGGATAGTTTATATAAAACATAAACAGTCATTCATGATGATATTTTAAATTATGACATATAAAAGTCATTTATGATACCTCTAAAGTATTATATGAATAGAATAAGTTCTAGACTATTATCAAGGTGATTCTTAAATCATTTACCTTAAAATGATGCTGTATTTATCAGATTGTACAATTTAGTAGATAATCTAGTTATTGAGTTAAATGTACTTTCCTTTTTCCTCCCATGAATAAATCTGGATTATGAAAAATGAAATAATTCCTATGAGACCTCTCTATATGTAAATGGCACAGTGATGAAAACTCTCTTCTAAATTATTAGCATGATTACCCACATACTTCTTAATTTTTCCCTTTAGGGTTGCATTAAATCTCTCCAGTAGCTCACTCTGGATGTTAAGCTGCACTCTCAATTTACTCAGTCTCAGTCATGTCTCTATCACAGTTATAAGTACACACATTTCATTTTGAAATGTGTATACTTGTTAAGATTACAAGTAAAGCCCCCAGTAAATGTTTACACCCAGCAAAGTCTTGCTTAACATGTAAGTATCAACAGGGACATAGAAAAGGAACCTCGGATGCTCAGGCCAGTGAATGTATGCTGTTTAACCATGAGTGAAGAGTTAACAAGGTCTTTTTTTATTTTTATTTTCGGTAACTTCTCTTTCTTATCTTTAAAACCACTAATTACTTGCTACCACTTCTGAACCAGATGAAGTTTATAAATAGTGTTTTCCTGATAGGTTTTTATAACTTTATTTTATTTCTTTATTTATTTTTATGTCATACTAAGGATTGAGCCCCATGTTTCATACATGTTAAGCAAGGACTTTACCACTGAGCTACAATCCCAGCCCCTTTCTGATTCATAGAAGATGACCATCATCTCAATAACAATTTTTCTCTTGATGAATACCCCTAAGAACCCACACTGAGAGATTTCTCAACAATATCAAATACACACACACACACACACACACACATGCAAATTTATACATATATGCTTATTTCAGATTGGATCTTTTAGACAAATTCATAATACTTCCCACCTGAAGCATTCCTGATTTTTTCCAGCAGTAATGTGAACTTTTTACATATCCATTTTTCCTGAGAGCAACTATAACTGTAATTGCAGGATTTTTTCAGGATTCTCCAGGCTGTCTCACTGTGCTCCCTTATATGAGCAGGTAGCCCTGATAAAAGTTATTAATTTGAAGCTGTTTCCATACATCTTTCAATCAGGGAATCCTAGGGGAGTAAGACTGTAACACTACAGTGTCATACCCTTAGCTACTTTAAACTACTGCAAGCCCAGAGAAAATAGAAATCTTCCTATCCCATTTCACAACTTTTCTCAAGTTAACAGTTATAAAGCTTCTCTATGGATTCTGTTTTTGAAGTAGATCAGATAAGAGCTCTCTCCCTGCAGTTCAAATCCAGATCGCTTGGCAAGGTACTCAATTCCTACTTCTCATAAGTAACCTTAAGTCTTTCCCAGTAAACACAAACATAAAGGCAAAGTTTAATCCTAGAAAAAAACTTAATCCTACAAAATAATTCAATGCATGTTCATATAATAACGTAAGGAAGCACACAATTTTATAACCCTGGTGTTCTCATAATCTGTTGAAGAATTTTTTATTGGTGCCAAAGTATATTTTTGATTTCTTTAATTTAGGTAACAGTGACTATATTTACCTGTATTGAATATGTGGGGCCATGTTAACCATAATATTAATATATCTGTGAATACTAATTGCATATTTTATTTTCTAGAGAAAAATATCCCTCTCATAAACTTTTTTCTTACTATTTGGCTGAGTGAAAGACAAAGAATACATACAATCAACAATAAAATCAATTTTCATATTATACACTGAGGTCAGTACTTCCTTTGGGAATTCATATCTTCTCCAAATCCAGTCCTAGAAAATCACTCAATATCAATATGATTGCTTCAATTATCAAGGCAGAATTCAGTGATATTCACTGGAATTGACTCACTAAGAAGAAAACTTGCTTAAATAATTTAGAAACAAAGGCTGAAGCACAAAAAATTGTGGTTGAACACACAAATTTTGTTAACCAGAACAATCCAGTCTACTAACATTTGCATTTCTTGAAATATGACTCTCACAAATCAAACCTCTCTTCATTCATCTTATTAGATGAAAGCAATTAGAT
Organism: Glaucomys volans; assembly: GCA_020662805.1. Taxonomy (NCBI): domain Eukaryota; kingdom Metazoa; phylum Chordata; class Mammalia; order Rodentia; family Sciuridae; genus Glaucomys; species Glaucomys volans. Next base: position 134,211 of record JAJEJO010005573.1, read on the forward strand.
TATACTTCAACCTTTGTTAAGTATCCTATTTTCCAGTAATAAACAGAAAAATGTATGCTTTGAGTGAAAGGAGAGGTGGCCCCAGAAAGACACAGACCAAAATAGTTTTAGAAGCATACCATTCTTTGTCTAAAGGTCAAGGCACCCAGCTAGGTAGGTTGAAATTTCTAAAATGAAGTAGCAAAATTTCATCTTTGTTTTACAGACAGTACATTTCCTGCTTCTTTAGATTCCCGTGAAAAAAGCGAATGTATTTCAGTAGAATAGACAGTTGAAATGCTCTCTTTCTTTGACCTTTAAAATATTTTCAACTGTGAACAGCTGGCCACTCTGCCCCTTTCCCAGAGGCTGCTTAGACTGTAAACAGGAGGCAAACTAGAATTGCAGCCAATCTAATTATGGAATATTGAAAAGGTCAAAGCATTGCCCTGGGCTACAAAATAGTAAGATCTTCATTTAAAAGAATTCCAAATGTCCTAGCTAGTAAATGGAACAGCAGTAATTTATATTTCTTATAGAATTAGTATTTGGAAGCTATCTCCCATACATAATTTCTGGTCTACCAAAAATATTACAAAGTTATTCAGAATTGATCAGAAAAGCAGCAGCAATATGGGTAGTAACAGTATCTTCTTCCATTTAAGGACAATGTATCTTATGTATAACAGTGTTTTGGTTAAGATTTTTTTTAATTTTTTATTTTTTTTGGTGCTGGGGATTGAACCCAGGGCCTTGTGCTTGCAAGGCAAGCACTCTACCAACTGAGCTATATCCCCAGTACCTTGGTTAAGATTTAATCAGAGATGCAAACACTGAGCCTTAAAGAATAAGAAGGTTTATATAGGGGTTAAATCTTAGGTAATTTGGGACACTGATGAAAATTTCTGAACAAGGTTCTTGTCTCTATGCCTGGTAATATGCTTGAGGAAGAAAAGCTGGATGTCATACAAGGGAGATGTGAATACAATGAAACCCATGAGAAGAAACTGGAACCCACAAGAACTAATAACACATACTCAAATTAATGTTTGCCTTTCATTACCTCTGTCCTCAACAATATAGTTATTTTTTAACCTTCAGAATGGGTTGACATTCTTGACATGTAACTATATAAATAACTGGTCTGGACTTGGTGAAGTTGAAGGTGGAGATTTGGTAGACATCAAAGAGTTCTGGGGTCGGCTGTAGCCCTATGGCAATTAGGTGGGGACAGCAATCAGAAATAACATGCACAAGCACCTCCAGGAACTGGAATCATACAACAACCTTCAGGTATAATGGTTAATATTTTATTTCTTCCTTGAAAATTTAGTGTAGAGTGCTCTTGTGGTTAACAAAAACTCAGAATTATACAGATTCCAGATTCAGGTAGGTTGACACAGTATAGAACCACCATACCCAGCCATAACAAATTTAAATGGGTTTAAGAGTATAAGAAAAATATGCACTGTTAGGTGATTTGAGAAATTTGGGACTTTATTATGGATGCCTCTGGCATTGTCTATATTCTGTTTTCTCATGTGTAAGATAATCAAGAGCTAAGCATTCTATTTGGAAGGAATATTAGAGAGGTTTTTCTGTAGGGAAATTAAGCAATTGAGTTGAAGTGAAAAGATATATTTCAATGCTGAAGACAGCTGGAAAAAATTGTGGAGTTGGGTTAAATCTACTAATTTTGCTTGCTGCATACTGTAGGAACCCCATGGTGAATTTTATGCTAATAGATAACCAGTGGGTTTACATGTAATGAGAAATGCACTTACCAGAGGAAACAGACATATTTGGAGCAGATTCCCTTAGGGGAAAATTTGAGTTATGTGATTGGAAATCCCCAGTAACCAATAAAATTATCTCTCATTCAATTGGATTTCTTAAAATTTTTTTTAAATTTGGAATTGAAACTGAAGTAGCATTCTAAATCTTTTTTAACAATGTCATAATTTTAGCAAATTTTCACAGTCCAGTTTTGACTATGGAAATTACATTTTATGATTGACTCAGATGTCTTATTCTATAAATGATGTTTGTGTTCATATTTAGTAATTAGCATGCACTTCTGACAGTATCATCAATGTCACAAGAAGCCCCCATGAACTTTATCTATTGTATTACATAACTAAAGCAAAAATATGGTCCCCTGTAGTAAACACCATAGGAAGGGATTAGAAATGACTGATCTGGCTTGTTTCTCTACAGTTATTTTCACATGAAATTGAACTTCCTGTTCATTCTGTTAAAAAATAGATCATAGCCCATAGCAACCCAATGGGTGATCAATTCATTAAAATTAATTACATTAACTGCATTGGAATAACTTGGGGAAAGTAGGCTATGAAAAATCCACAAACTCCTCTGACAGCTATTAGAATAACTACAGTATAGACTTTACCTGAAAGCTCCAGAGAGCCCTCTTTAGTTGCATTAGTTCTTCAGCCCCCAAATTCTGGCATCACCTAACAACTGCTTTGTTCTTATTTCTGTATACGATACAAATCCTCCTTGACTGTTACTTACTGTCTTTATTTCAAAAGTTGGACCTACCATAATGGCCATGTGGCATGCTTGTCCTTCATACTTATTATCTCATGACAAGTTATAAATCTTTCTATGTACCACATTGTTGACCAGGGTCATTGCCTACAAAGGCAAAATAAATATCAGTAATCTCGATTCTGTTCTATTCTAATAGTTAATGAATAGCTGATAGAGTGGTAGAGTGCTTACCTTGCATGAGAGAGGCCATGGGTTCTATCACCGGTGAAATAAAAAATAAAAGAATTCATGAATAGAACCCTTCTAAGATATGGAGGATATTGAGAATTTAAGTATGTATGCATGTGTGTGTATATGCATGTGTGTGTTTACATATACATACACGCATGCATATACACACACATGCATACATACATCTGTATGTGTGTGTGTATATTATATATATACATATATACATATATATATACATATATATTATATATATATATACACATTCCTGACTTATATTTTATGTTGATACTATTTCCTTTTGTATCATTTTCTCAAATCATCCAGTTTTGGAAACTTGCCTGAGAACATTGACAATCATTATGAACTTTTCAGAAGAGCATTTTCTCTAGAAACCTATATTTATTCACAACCAGATAGAGTCTATCTAATCTAATTCAACATCTCAGACACTGAAACTATGAAGACATGGTTAAGAAAGATCTTGCTCTATTTTTGCAATGCACATTTTGCCACTTACTTGAAATTTTTATGGTTTTAGTTCCTAACATTCAAATTGTATTCATTTATATTCATGTCTGCATGTTTTGACATTCTGAAAATATAGTTAAATATTGATTTTTTTAAATTTTTGACAAAATAATTCTTGGATTAACTGCAGATTTAATTTGTGTGAGTGTGTGTGTGTGTGTGTGTGTAAAGCAGTTTAATAAGTTTACTAGCCAGAAGGATATGAATAGAGTTCTTTGATCAGGCTATACTTCACTACATGTTTACTATCTAAAAACACAAAATGTGTAAGAAATTTAAAAAATAAAAAATAACTACTGGAAACACACTGAACAAGAATCTTGGGTACATCAATCTTCACAAGGTCCTATAGTACAGAAAATCTCTGAGATGATAACATTATCACAGAATTATAATGCTGTGCAGAGCCTGGAGTTTCACCCAGAGAAGTGACAGCCTAATCAAGGGCAAGAGAGAAGCCAGACAATCAAAAACTCTACCCCCAGAGAGGAAGTGGATCTGTTTTTTTCTTCAGGTTTTGAGGATACAGCTACAAGTCCAGCATATCCCCACCCAAAGGAAGTTTCATATTATGGTCACAACTGCAAATATCCTCTCAAGATCTTTTGAATCAAGGAAGACTGAAGACCCATTCTTTTTGAAGGAATGACTTTCCTCCTTCCTGTGTTGACCAAGTATGTTGGGACAGTGATTAATTTTTCATTGAGTTCCTACATTGCTGTTACATCCCTCAAGATGGAAGGATATACCTACCATACCAGAAATTCTCAATAAATTTTTATTACTTATGTTGATAAAATAGTGAAAAAATAATCAGATACAAACTTTTGTTGGACTCATATTTTCAAACATCCCTTTCTATTTTTAATCTCTATTTCCATTTTTCAGTGGAATCACTTTTCTAGGTTCTATATTTGATTGTGTGGAACCACTGGCCAGTACCTACTAGATCTAAATTCCTCCAAATACTAATTGATGAAAATTTACTTTTAAAAAGTGATTTATTAAAAATTATTTTTATTATATAATTCAAAATAGTGGTGATAGCTGTAGATATGGAACTGAAAATTCTTTGGAGACTATTAATTAATTAAGATTAAGTTTGTGCTTTTTTCCTAAGAGATATGGACAAAAGAATTCAACCTGTTCTTCTATGTTTAGAGCAGGAAAGTGAGAGAGGGTGCTAAAGGTAACCATTCGAATGTTCTTTAAGAAAAGTCAGAGCAAAATAGTAGATTGGGAAGCTCCAAATCCTCATCCCCCTATGGGAAAAAAATCAGATACTGACTAAACTTATAGGAGATCTGAAAAACAGTACAAGAGCTATAGAAATCAAGCAAATGACTAATGTAGAAGAAAGCCACTTTCAAAATGGTGGGGAATTTCATGGCACTTTTACTCACCCTTGGTTCAACTTGTCTGAAGTAAAGATGGTTCTGTTATGAAGGATGCAGTGATCTAGCCCCAAGTTCTCTCCCTTGAATGTGAGGAAGAAAAAAATGCTTTATTTGTAATATTCTAAGCTGTCTAGAGTCTCTAAGAGGACTGACATTCCACTGCTAATAAAAGTCAAAATTCGAGTAGAACTACAGATGTCTAAGGAAAGATTCTATCAATGGAGAAATAAAATAGACTGACAAAGTCCTGAGAAGAATTAATGAGTTTATGGTAAACTAAGGCATTCAAAAGCAGACATGTATACAGGGAAATCGAGAAAACCAAATGCTGAGTAGAATAAGATGCATGTTAATTAAATAACTGAAACAAACTTAATCTTTCATCCCTAGGCTTGGAGCAAGCCCAATTAAACAATGAAAAACTGTCCCAATACAGGGCCAGTTTGAAATGAGTAGAAGAGGTGGTATTTTTTAATTTTTAAATTTTTCACTTGTTCTAATTATACATGACTGTAGAATGCATTTTGACACATTGTACACAGATGGAGCATAACTTCTTATTCCTCTGCCTGTACGTGGTGCAGACACACACTGGTCATATAATCATACATGTTTATAGGGTAATAATGTTTGCCTCATTCTTTCATCCTTCCAATTCCCACCACCCCACTCATCCCCTCACTCCCTTCTGCACAATCCAAAGATCCTTCATTCTTCCCCACCCACCCCCCACTATGGATCAGCATCTGCTTATCAGAGAAAACATTTGGCCTTTGTGTTTTGGGGATGGGCTTGCTTTACTTAGCATGATATTCTCTAGATTCATCCATTTAACTACAAGTGCCATAATTTCATTCTTCTTTAAGGTTGAGTAATATTCCATTTTGTATATGTACCACAGTTTCTTTATCCATTCATCTGTTGAAGGGCATCTAGGTTGGTTCCACAATCTAGCTATTGTGAAATGAGCAGCTATGAACATTGATGTGGCTGCATCACTGTAGTATGCTGATTTTAAGTCCTTTGGGTATAGGCCAAGGAGTGGGATAGCTGGGTCAAATGGTGGATCCAAGTTTACTAAGGAATCTCCACACCACTTTCCAGAGTGGCTGCACCAACTTGCACTCCCACCAGCAATGCAGGAGTGTACCTTTTTCCCCACATCCTCGCCAATACCTGTTGCTGCCTGTATTCTTAATAAAAGACATTCTAATTGGGGTGAGATGAAATCTTAAGGTGGTTTTGATTTGCATTTCTCTTATTGCTAGGGATGTTGACCATTTTTTCATATATCTATTGATTGCTTGTAGATCTTCCTCAGTAAAGTGTCTGTTCATTTCCTTTGCCCATTTATTGATTGGGTTATTTGTATTCTTGATGTAAAGATTTTTCAGTACTTTACATATTCTGGAGATTAGTGCTCTATCTGAAATGTGTGTGGCAAAGATTTTCTTCTACTCTGTAGGCTCTCTCTTCACATTACTGATTGTATATTTTCTGAGAAATGTCTGTTCAGTTCCTTAGTCCATTTATTGATTGGGTTTTTTCTTTCTTTTTGGTGTTACTTTTTTTTATTGTTTTATATATCCTGGGAATTAGTTCTCTGTTGGTGTTGTGTGTGTAAAGATTTTTCTCCCATTCTGTAGGCTCTCTCTTCATTTTATTGATTGTTTCCTTTGCTAAGAAGAAGCTTTTTAGTTTGAATCCATCCCATTTATAGATCCTTAATTTTACTTTTTGCACTTTAGGAGTCTTGATAAGGAACTCAGGTCCTAAGCTGACATTATGAAGATTTGAGCCTTCTTTTTCTTCTGTTAGACACAGGGTCTCTGTTAGAGTGCCAAAGTCTTTGATTTACTTTGAGTTTTGTGCAGGGTGAGAGATAGATGTTTAATTTCATTTCATTACACATGAATTTCCAGTTTTCCCAGCACCATTTGTTGATGAGGCTATCTTTTCTCCAATGTATATTTTTGGCACCTTTGTCTAATATGAGATAACCATATTCATGTGGGTTTGTCTTTGTGTGTTCTATTTTGTACCCTTGGTCTACATAACTATTTTGGTGCCAATACCATGTTGTTTTTGTTACTATTGCTCTGTAGTATAGTTTAAGGTCTGATATTGTGGTGTCTCTACTTCACCCTTCTTGCTAAGTATTGCTTTGGCTATTCTGGGTCTCTTATTTTTCCAAATAATTCCATGATTCCTTTTTCTAGTTCTATGAAGAATGTCATTGGAATTTTAGCTGTGTATGGTGGCACATGCCAGTAATCCCAGTGACTCAGGAGGCTGAGGCAGGAGGATCACAAGTTCAAAGCCAGCCTCAGCAACTTAGCGAGGCCCTAAGCAACTCAGTGAGACCCTGTCTCTAAAATAAAGTACAAAATAGGGCTGGAGGTGTGGCTCAGTGGCCGAGTGCCCATGAGTTCAACACTGGTACCTCTCCCTAAAAAAAGGAATGCCCTTGGGATTTTAATAGAAATTGCATTAAATCTGTGTAATGTTTTTGGTAGTATGACCATTTTTTTTTGGAACTGGATATTGAACTCAGGGACACTTGGCCACTGAGCCACATCCCCAGCCCTCTTTTGTATTTTATTTAGAGACAGATTCTCACTGAGTTGCTTAGCACCTTGCCCTTGCTGAGACTGGCTTTGAACTTGCAATCCTCCTGCCTCAGCCTCTGACCTGCTGGAAATACAGGCATGTGCCACTGTGCCCGGTTAGTATGGCTATTTTGACAATATTAATTCTGCCTATCCAAGAACATGGGAGGTCTTTCCATCTTCTAAGGTCTTCTTCAATTTATTTCTTTAGTGTTCTTTAGTTTTCATTGTACAGGTCTTTCACCTCTTTTGTTAGATTGATTCCCAGGTATTTTTTTGAGGCTATTGTGAATGGGGTAGTTTTCCTGACTTCTCTTGCTGTGGATTTATCTCTTATATATAGAAATGCACTTGATTTATGGGTATTGATTGTACATGCTGCTGTTTTGCTGAATTCATTTATTAGTTCTAGAAGTTTTCTGGTGGCATTTTTGGATCTTCTAAATATAGAATCCTGTTATTGGCAAATAGGGATAGTTTGAGTTCTTCTTTTCCTATTCATATCCCTTTAATTTCTTTCATCTGTCTGATTGCTCTGGCTAGAGTTTCAAGGACTATGTTGAATAGAAGTGGTGAAAGAGGGCATCCTTTTCTTGTTCCAGGTTTTAGAAGGAATGCTTTCAATTTTTCTCCATTTAGAATGATGTTGGCCTTGGGTTTAGCATATATAAATTTTACAATGTTTAGGTATGTTCCCCCTATCCCTAGTTTTTCTACCGTTTTGAACATGATTGGATGCTCTATTTTGCCAAATACTTTCTCTGCATTTATTGAGATAATCATATGATTCTTGTCTTTAAGTCTATTCATGTGATGAATTACATTTATTGATTTCTATATGTTCGCCCAAACTTGCATCCCACTTGATCATGCTACACTATCTTGATTTTGGTGCAATCTTTTAAATATGTTTTTGTATGCGATTTGCCAGAATTTTATTGAGAAATTTTGCATCTATATTCATCAGGAATATTGGTCTGAAGTTTTCTTTCATTGATGTGTCTTTGTCTGGTTTGGTATCAGGGTGATACCAGCATCAAAGAATAAATTTGGAAGAGTTCCCTCCTTTTCTATTTCATGGAATAATTTGAGGAGTATCATTGTAAATTCTTCTTTGAAAGGCTTGTAGAATTCACCTGAGAATCCATCTGGTCCTGGGCTTTTCTTGGTAGGCTTTTGAGGGTGTCTTTTATTTCATTGTTTGAAATTGATCTATTTAAACTGTATATATCCTCCTGATTCAGTTTTGGTACATCATATTTCTCTAGAAATATGTCTATGTCATTGAGATTTTCTATTTTATTGGAATATGAACTTTCAAAATAGTTTCTATTTATCTTCTGTTATTTCCATAGTGTCCTTCATGACATTTTCTTTTTCATCACAAATTTTAGTAATTTGAGTTTTCTCTCTCTTTCTATTCATTAGTGTAGCTAAGGGTTTATCAATTTTATTTATTTTTTCAAAGAACCAACTTTTGTCAAATTGTTCAATTATTTCTTTTGTTTCAATTTCATTGATTTCAGCTTTAATTACTTCTTGTCTTCTACTGCCTTTGGTGTTGATTTGTTCTTATTTTTCTAGGACTTTGAGATGTAATGTTAAGTCATTTATTTGTTGAATGTTTATTCTTTTAATGTATGAGCTCAATGCAATGAACTTTCCTCTTAGCACAGCCTTCATAGTGTTCCAGAGATTTTGATATGTTCTAATGGTAATTTCATTTCCTTCTAAGTATTTTTTAAATTTCCCCCCTGATTTCTTCTGCTATCCATTCATCATTCAATAGCATTTTATTTAGTCTTCAGGTGTTGGAGTAGTTTCTATATTTTATTTTCTTATTGATTTCTAGTTTCATTCTGATATGATCTGATAGAATGCAGGGTAGTATTTCTATTTTTTGTATTTGCTCAGAGTTGCTTTGTTGCATAACATATGGTCTATTTTAGAGATGGATCCATATGCTCCTGAGAAGAAAATATATCCAGTCAATGATGGATGAAATACTTTATATGTTCATTAAGTCTAAATCATTGCATTATTTAGTTCTATGATTCTTTCTTTAGTTTTGTTTGGAAGACCTATCAAGTGGCGAGAGAGATGTGTTACCTCACCGAGTATTATTATGTTGTGCTCTATTCGATTCTTGACACTGAGAATGGTTGGTTTGAGGTACATAGATGCTCCATTGTTTGGGGCATAAATAATTATGATTGTTAGGTTTGTTCCCTTAAGCAGTTTTAAATGTCCTTCTTTATCCCTTCTTACTAATATTGGTTTGAAGTCCACTTTATTTGACATGAGGATGGGGGCCCTTGCTTTTTTACCCAATCCAATATTTTCTCCAATTCTTTTACCTTCAGTCTGTGGATGTCTTTTCCTAGGAGGTGAATCTCTTGAAGACAGCATATTGTTGGGTTGTTTTAAAATCTAATCTGCCACTCTATGTCTTTGGATCAATGAGTTTAAGCCATAAGCAATCAGGGTTATTATTGAGATATGATTTGTGTTCCTGGTCATTTTGTTTTATTTTTGGTATTTACCTTAGTTTCTCATTTGATTGACTTTCTCTTTAGTGTAGTTCCACTCTTCACTGGTTTTCATTATTTTTTTAAATTTCCTCCTCATGGAATATTTTGATGAAAATGTTCTGTAGTGCAGGCTTTCTAGTTGTGAATTATTTTTACTTTGATTATCATGGAAGGTTTTTATTTCATCTTCAAATCTGAAGCTTAATTTTCTGGATATAAAATTCTCAGTTGGCATCCATTTTCTTTCAGAGCTTCACATGTGTTATTCTAGGACCTCTGGATATTGAGGGTCTGGGTTGAGAAACCAGCTGAAATCCAAACTGGTTTCCTGCTATCTGTAATTTCATTATTTTTCTCTTGCAGCCTTTAAAATTTCATCATTATTCTGTATGACAAGCATTCTCATAATGTGTCTTGGTGTGGGTCTGCTGTAATTTAGCCATTTGGAACCCTGTAAGCCTCTTGTAGTTGATTTTCCATTTCATTCTGTAGATTTTGGAAGTTTTCTGATATTATGTCATTTAAAAGATTGTGCATTCCTTTGGTTAGTGTCTCTGACTTCATCTATTCTGATAAAAGTTAAATTTGATTTTTTCATGTTATCCCATATCTCTCGGAAGTTCTTTTTTAAAATTATTTATTTTGATTCATTGAACACAAATGAAGTACAGCTATTGTTTCTCTGGTTGTACACAAAGTAGAGTCACACCATCTGTGCATTCATACATGTACACAGGGCAATGATGTCTGTCACACATTCTGTTATTATTCTTACCCCCCCACCCCGACCCCACCCTTCCCTTCCGTCTATGCTATGTATCCTTCCTTCATTCTTGCCAGTCTTCCATCCCGCATTATGCATCATCATTCAGTTATCAGAGAGATCTTTCAGTCGTTGGATTTTTGGAATGGCTAATCTCACTTAGCATGACAGTCTCCAACATCATCCATTTACCTACAAATGCCATAATTTTATTCTTCTTTATGGCTGAGCAATATTCCATTGTGTATATATAGCACAGATTCTTTATCCATTCATCTATTGAAGGGCATCTAGGTTGGTTCCACAATCTAGCTATTGTGAATTGAGCAACTATGAACATTGATGTGGCTGCATCACTGTAGTAATCTGATTTTAAGTCCTTTGGGTATAGGCTCCACACTGCTTTCCAGAGTGGCTGCACCAACTTGCCCTCCCACCAGCAATGCAGGAGTGTACCCTTTTCCCCACATCCTCACCAACACCTGTTGTTGCCTGTATTCTTAATAAAAGACATTCTAATTGGGGTAAGATGAAATCTTAAGGTGGTTTTGATTTGCATTTCTCTTATAACTAGAGATGTTGAACATTCTTTCATAAATCTGTTGATTGCTTGTAGATCTTCTTCTGTAAAGTGTCTGTGCATTTCCTTGGCCCATTTATTGATTGGGTTATTAGTGTTCTTGGTGTAAAGACTTTTGAGTACTTGGTAGATTCTGGAGATTAGTGCTCTATCTGAAGTGTGTGTGGCAAAGATTTTCTCCCAATCTGAAGGCTCTCTCTTCACATTGCTGATTGCTTTCCTTTCCTGAGAAAAAGTTTTTAGTTTGATTCTATACCAATCATTGATTCCTGCTTTTATTTCTTGCACTTTGGGAGTCATGTTAAGGAAATCTGGTCCTAGGCCAACATGATGAAGATTTGAACATATTTTCTCTTGTATTAGGTCTCTGGTCTGATTTCTAGGTCCTTGATCCACTTTGAGTTGAGTTTTGTACAGGGTGAGAGATATGGGTTTAGTTTCATTTTGCTGCATATGAATTTCCAATTTTCCCAGGACCATTTCTTGAAGAGGCTATCTTTTCTCCATTGTATGTCTTTGGTTCCTTTGGCAAGTATGAGATACCTGTATTTATGTGGGATAGTCTCTGTGTCCTCTATTCTGTATCATTGAACTACGTGTCTATTTTGGTGCCAATACCATGCTGTTTATGTTACTACTGCTCTGTAATATAGTTGAAGGTCTGGTATTGTGAGACTCCCTGCTTCGTTCTTCTTGCTAAGAATTGCTTTAGCTATTCTGGGATTCTTATTCCTCCAAATGAATTTCATGATTGCTTGCTCTATTTCTGTGAGGTCCATCATTGGTATTTTAATTGGGATTGCATTGAACTTGTATAGTGCTTTTGGTAGTATGGCCATTTTGATAATATTAATTCTGCCTATCCAAGAACATGGGAGATCTTTCCATCTTCTCAGACTTTCTTTAAATTCTTTCTTTAGTGTTCTGTAGTTCTCATTGTAGAGGTCTTTCACTCCTTTTGTTAGATTGATTCCCAAGTACTTTATTTTTTTGAGGCTATTGTGAATGGTATAGTTTTCCTAATTTCTCTCTCCAAGGATGCATCACTTATGAAAAAAATGCATTAGATTTATGAGCATTAATTTTATATCCTGCTAATTTACTGAATTCATTTATGAGTTCCAGAAGTTTTCTGGTGGAATTCTTAGGGTCTTCTAAATAGAGAATCATGTCATCAGCAAGTAGAGATAGTTTGAACTCTTCTTTTCCTATTGGTATTCCTCCAATTTCTTTGGTCTGTCTATTGCTCTGGCTAGAGTTTCAAGGACGATGTTGAATAGAAGTGGAGAAAGAGGGCATCCCTGCCTTGTTCCATTTCTCAGGGGGAATGCTTTCAACTTTTCTCCATTTAGAATGATGTTAGCTGTGGGCTTAGCATAGATAGCCTTTACAGTGTTAAGGTATGTTCCTACTATCCCTATTTTTTCTAGTGTTTTGAGCATGAAGGGGTGCTGTATTTTATCAAATGCTTTCTCTGCGTCTATTGAAATAATCATGTGGTTCTTGACTTTAAGTCTGTTGATGTGGTGAATTACATTTATTGATTTCCAGATATTCAACCAACCTTGCATCCCCAGGATGAAACCCACTTGATCATGGTGCACTATGTCTTTAATGTGCTTTTGTATGAGATTTGCTAAAATTTTGTTAAGAATTTTTACCTCTATGTTTATTAGGGATATTGGTCTGAAATTTTCTTTCCTCGATGTTTCCTTCTCTGGTTTTTGTATCAGGGTGATATTAGCTTCATAGAATGAGTTTGGAAGGGTTCCCTCCTCCTCTATTTCATGAAATACTTTGAGGATTATTGGAATGAGCTCCTCTTTGAAGATCTTGTAGAACTTGGCTGTGAATCCATCTGGTCCTGATCTTTTCTTTGTTGGTAGGTTTTTGATGATTTCTTCTATTTTATTGCTTGAAATTGATCTGTTTAAGTTGTGTATGTCCTCCAGATTCAGTTTGGGTGGCTCATATGCCTCTAGGAACCTATTGATGTCTTCCAGGTTTTCTATTTTGTTGGAGTATAAATTTTCAAAATAGCTTCTAATTATGTTTTGTATTTCATTTGAGTCTGTTGTGATATTTCCTTTTTCATCACAAATTTTTGTAATTTGGATTTCCTCTCTCCTTCTCTTTGTTAGTGTGGCTAAGGGTTTATCAATTTTGTTTATTTTTTCAAAGAACCAACTTTGTTTTGTCAATTTTTTGAATTGTTTCTTTTGTTTCAATTTCATTGATTTCAGCTCTGATTTTAATTATTTCTTGTCTTCTACTACTTTTGATGATGTACTGTTCTTCTTTTTCTAGAGCTGTAAGTTGTAATGTGTGGTCATTTATTTGTTTACTTTTCATTCCTTTATTCAATGCACTCTTTGCAATGAATTTTCCTCTTAGCACTGTTTTCATAGTATCCCAGAGATTTTGATATGTTGTATCATTTTTCTCGTTGATGTCTAAGAATTTTTTTTATTTCCCCCAATGTCTTCTGTTATCCATGCATCATTCAACAGCATATTATTTAATCTCCAGGTGTTGGAGTAGTTTCTTTTTTTTTATTTTGTCATTAATTTCTAATTTCATTCCATTATGGTCTTATAGAATACAATGTAGTATCTCTATCTTTTTGTATTTGCTAAGAGTAATATGCTTTGTGGCATAAAATATGGTCTTTTTTAGAAAAGGATCCAGGTGCTGCTGAGAAGTAAGTGTATTCACTTCTTGATGGATGAAATATTATATATATATATATATATATATATATATATATATATATATATCTGTTTAGTCTAATTTAGCAATTGTGTTATTGAGTTCTATAGTTTCTTTGTTCAATTTTTGTTTAGATAATTTGTCCAATTGTGAGAGGGGTGTGTTAAAGTCACCCAGTATTATTGTGTTGTGGTCTATTTGGTTCCTGAAGTTGAGAAGGATTTGATTGACATACATGGATGTGCCGTAGTTTGAGGCATAAATATTTATCATTATTATGTCTTGCTGATTTATACTTCCCTTAAGGAGAATGAAATGTCCTTCCCTATCCCATCTAAATAATTTTGGCTTGAAGTCCACTTTATCTTATATGAGGATGGAAACTCCTGCATTTTTACTGTTTCTGTGTGGGAGGCGTGTTTTTCCCCATCCTTTTACCTTTAGTCTGTGGGTATCTTTTTCTATGAGATGAGTCTCATGGAGGCAGTATATTGTTGGGTCTTTCTTTTTAATCCAATCTGCTAGTCTATGTCTTTTGATCGATGATTTCAGGCCATTAACATTCAGGGTTATTATTGAGATATGATTTGTGTTCACAGTCATTTTGGCTTATTTTTGGTTTTTAACTTGACTTGGTTTCTCCTTTATTTGGCTATTCCTTTAGGGTAGTTCCACCCTATGCTGGTTTACATTGTTGATCTTCATTTCTTCCTCATGGAATATTTTGCTGAGAATGTTCTGTAGTGCTGGCTTTCTATTTGTGAATTCTTTTAGCTTTTGTTTGTCATGAAAGGATTTTATTTCATCTTCAAGTCTGCAGGTTAGTTTTGCTGGGTTTAAGATTTTTGCTTGGCATCCATTTTCTTTCAGTGCTTGGAATACATTATTCCAGGCCCTTCTTGCTTTTAGGTTCTGTGTTGAGAAATCTGCTGATACCTGCATTGGTTTCCCCTGAATGTAATTTGATTTTTTTTCTCTTGTAGCCTTTAAAATTCTATCTTTATTTTGTACTTTCATTATAACATGCCTTGGTGTTGACCTGTTGGTATTTTGTACATTTAGTGTCCTGTAAGCCTCTTGTATTTGATTTTCCATTTCATTCTTCAGATGTGGGAAATTTTCTGACATTATTTCATTGAATAGATTATTCATTCCTTTGGTTTGTATCTCTGTGCCTTTCTCAATCCCAATAATTCTTAAATTTGGTCTTTTCTTGATATCCCATAATTCTTGTAGGCTTTGTTCATGGGTTCTTACCATCTTCTCTGTTTGTTCAACTTTGTTTTCAAGAGTAAATATTTTGTCTTCAATGTCTGAGGTTCTGTCTTCCAGATGATCTAGCCTGTTGATTATGCTGTCTATTGTGTTTTGAATTTGGTTTATTATTTCCTTCATCTCAAGGATTTCTGTTTGGTTTGTTTTCAACATCTCTATCTCTTTATTGAAATGATCTTCTGCTTTCTGCGTCTGTTCTTTAAACTGTTGATTGGTGCGATCATTCATTTCCTGCATTTTCTCTCTCATCTCATCGTTTGCTTCTCTGATCATTTTAATTATGTACATTCTGAGTTCCCTTTCTGACATTTCTTCTGCCATGGTATCACTGGATTCTGTTGATGAAGTTTCTAGGTTTGTTTGAGACACTTTCTTCCCCTGTCTTCTCATGTTGTTCATATATCTTCCCTTCTATCGGTGAGATTCTGAGGTATAGCAACTTCCCCCCTTAAAACAAGTGGCATCCCTGCAGGTTTCCAATTTCTCACCTCCCAGTCTTCAGTATCACTAGACCACAGGCCAGGGCCAGGCTAGAGCAAGACTTATTGTCTGGGCTTGGACTCCCAGCATGGGAGCCTCAAGTGTGCACTCTGTGCTCGTTTCCACCACGCTGAAGTGTCCTGCTTCTACACTGTGCCTGCTGCACCCTCTAGATGTCTCACAGGAGCACTCTGGGCCTATGTCCCAGTTTGGGAACTCTCACCCATCTGTGCTGGGTTGAGCCTGATGTCTGTCTCTGTGTCTGCATCCCTGGACCTGGAATTCTCGTGGGACTTGGCTGAGCTGAACGCAAGCCTCTGGGCCTGGCCCCCAGGAGAGGACGACCCAAGTGTCCTCTCCTCAGTTCCCACTTCCCATGCATAAGACTCTCGCCTCCGGGCAGTGCCAGCAGTCCCTGTGGAAGACCCATGGGAGCACTCTGGGCCGACGTCCTGAGTGGGAACTCTCACCTGTCTGTGCGCTGGGCTGCCTCTTGGAAGTTCTATTCCTGGTTTCTTACCATCTTCTCTGTGTGGTCGACTTATTTTCAAGAGTATATATTTTTTCTTCGTTGTTTGAGGTTCTGCCTTCTAAGTGGGCATCTGCTGGTGACACTTTCTATTGAATTTTTAATTTGGTGTATTGTTTCCTTCACTTTGATGATTTCTGCTTGATTCCTTTTTATAATCTCTGTCTCTTTATTGAAGTGATCTTTCACTTTTGTATTTTCTCTCTGGTACCATCCTTTATTTCAAAGATCAGTTTAACTATGTACCTTCAAAACTCCTTCTCTGAAATTCCTTCTAGTGTTGGAATATCTTGGTTTGTTTGAGGCACTCTGTTCCCTTGTTTTTTCATGCCGTTTGTATGTCTTTCCATCTAGCGATATGGATCTGAGGTAGTTCAGTTTCTACCCTCTAGTCTTGTCATGTCCCTGAAGGCTTTCAGTAGCTCACTTTTAAGGGAGGGACCAATATTAACAGCACTGAATGTGAACAATATACCACCTTAAACCAAATGTCTCCTATTAAGGGCTCAATAGTTTTGTTGCAATAAACAGAAATGAAGTGTTCAATTACTGTATACAATATAAACTGTAAGTTTTCTAAAAGGGTTTATCATTCCAAATGATGGACAATGATGGAACAGAAGTAGTGTAAGATGTAATGTTTATGAGGGAGACGGAGAGAAGATAAAGGTAAAAATTTATAGTAAGAGTAGGGGAGGAATTAATGGCAGTTGGCTGTTAATAGTATGAGAGAAGTGAGAAAGAGAATCCAGGAAGATAGGTGACAGAAAAAAATCTATACAGATTTTTTTAAGAAAGTAAAAATATAAGAACACACACCAAACTGTAATATACCATTCAGACATCCTGTACCTCAATAAATTGATGCATGAAATATATTTGGATTCAAAGATGGTAGAGATGTGTGAGAGAGGGCAAGAAAAAGGAAAGTCTCAGTGGAAAATTGAATCATTGTTTCCATTGTCTTTCAAAAATTTTCTCAGCTTCCCTTCTCTGATAATAGATGGGATTGTTTGAAGTTTGATGTTAGCTCCAGTCTGGTGGGTGTTGGACTGGTTGAGTGGGTGAGCCAATAGAAGATGCCCTCATACTCTCTTCCAGTTTTCCCACCCCTTGTAGCTGGCCCCTTCCTTCCCTGCCCATTTTAGGACTCACTGAGCTGCAGAGAGCCTGGTTTTCTCCAGTTTCCCCAACCTGTGCTTCCCCCAGGGAACTGCCTTTAGTCTCGAGCTTTTCACAGGCTTGCCAGACCCAGACTGACCCACATAAACCCAGCTCCAATGTGATGGACCTGGGCTTCAACTTTCCCAGGCTCTGCCTTGCTGCAGTCCCATAATCTCAGTGCTATTTAAACTTGCAGAGAGACCACCAGGGATGTACTCACACAAAGGATTGACCCTGCAAAGAGGCAGGCAGATGGTGGCCACTAACACATCCAGCAGAAAGATCTAAGGTACAACCAGAACTGCAGGTACCCTGACAATATATGTTCGGGCCCTGGTCAGTGTCCCCAGAGTGAGGCAGCTTCACCCAGAGATGGTGGTGGCAACAGCGGTAAATCTGCATGTCCTGGTTAGTGTTTCAAGATGGCGGTGGCCATGTGTAACCCAACCTGTAGGTACCATGACAATGGACTTCCAAGCAGCAGTGGGCATCGAGTAGTGAGCAATCTGCTGGTAGTCTGCTGGGGTCTGTAAGCTAATGGTGAGTGATTGGCAAGTGGGTGGCGGGCAACAGGTAGGTGAAAGGTGGGCAGTGGGCAAGCAAGAAGTAGGTAAATGGGCAAATAGTGGTCAATGAGTGATCGGTGCTCAAAAGGTAGGCAATATGTTGGCAGACTGCAGGAGATCTTCAGTTGGGTAAACAGCAGGGGATCAGTGGGCAGCAACCATTGCCTCCCAGAGAAACAGTATTTCCTCTGCTTGAATCCTAAGTCATAGAGCAAGAAGGAATGCATCCTCCCTCTAGTTCACTATCGTGGATTCCCCTGAAGTGGTATTATTTTAGTGCCAATTTTTCAATGAAATGATCACAAGATATGCAAAGAAAAAGTAAATCATAGTCCACTTACAGAAAGAAAATAAATTAGTAGGAATCATCCCTGAGGAACCTGAGACAGAAAATTTACCAGGCAGAGAATTTAAGACAACTATATTTATATGAATACATAACCAGGAAACTCCACATCATGTACAACCACAAAAATAAGAATATGTTATACTCCATGTACATATAATATGTCAAAATACATTCTAATATCATGTATATCTAAAAAGAATACATGAAACATTAAAAAACATTTTAGTTGGCATTAAAACTATCTTTATATTAAAACACATCAAACAACTGTATTAATTTAATAAATGACTAAAGAAAACAAGGAAAAGAAACAAATTAAACAGCAAAATGATATATGAACAAAATAAGAATATCAACAAAATGATATAAATTATTAGAAAATAGAAATTCTGGAGCTAAAAGCTCTAATAATTATATTGAGAAACAAATACAATAAAGGGTTTGAACCACATATTTGAGCAGAAAGAACTCAGAATCAAGATACTTGAACACAGGACAATTGAAATTGTCACATCTGAGATGCACAATGATGAAGAGTGAAGAAAAATGACAGAGCCTAAGGGACATGTGAGATACCATCAAGTAGACCAATACATGAATTAAAGGAACCTATGAAAAAGAAGAAAGAGAAAAGGATATATATGTCATTTTAAGAAATCATAGCCAAAACTTTCCAAATTGGGAAATGATATGAATCTACAAAATCCAAGTTGTTCAAAAATTTCAAGTAGGAAAATTCCAGAGACCCACACCATGACACAATGGGAAAAAACAAAAATCAAACCCTTAAAATCCGTAGGAGAGAAATGGCTCATCATGTGTAGAAGGAATCCCCAATCAGCTTATCAGTCAATTTTTAAAAGGAAACATTGAAGGCTGAAAGTAAAAAACAGTATATATTTGAAGTTCTAAGGAAAAAATATCATCAGGAATTGTCTGGAAAAAAGTGTACTTCAAAATGAAGAATAAGAAATTTCCAGATAAATAAGTTAAGGAATTTTATTACCCTAGACTTGTATTATAAAAGTTTATGGGAGTTATTTCAATAACCTGAAGCCATAACAACAATCTAGTTTAGTTGTAAAACTAAATAATCTCTACTGTGAATTCTTAGTTTGTAGCTCCACTATTAATTTTCTACAGGACTGAAAATACAAAAGCATAAAAATAACTATGTTTGTGGTAATGGGTGCACAATGTATAAAGTGTGGGGGAGGTGTTCTTAAGTAGAGATTTGTTGTATTATGGTTATTAACTACATATCAATTCAAACCACACTGTTATAAATTTAAGATGTTATAGGTAATCCTCATGGTAACCATAAATAAAATATATAGAGAATATACACAAAAGGAAATGATCATAAATCTGGAAGAGTCACTACAAACAATCACCTAAACAGACAAAATTAGTAATGGAGGAAATAAAGAAAAAAATCAGTGATATATATAGAAAACAAATTTTAACATAGCAAAAGAAAGATTTTCCCCATGAGTAAATTTTCTACATGCAAGTTAATTGAATTTTCAATTCAAATGGATAGAGTGGCATAATGAATAAAAGAAAAATGATTCAGTTACATGTGGTCCACAAAAAAGTGAATTTAAATATAAATACACATGATGTTGAAAGTAAAAGTATGTAAAGTAATAAGAGGAGGACAGAAGTGGATTACTAACATCAAGAAAAATAGATTACAATCCAAAACTATTATAAGAGGTAAAGAAAGAACTTAATACATTGATAAATTAGTCAAATGACTATGAATGTATAATAACTATAAATGTATATGCATAAATTGGAGCTCCAAAATTTAGGACATAACTTTTGGAGAATTAAATGAACAAAATGATATTTTTAAAATACGTATAGAATTAAATACCCTACACCCACCCAGTGGATAACACATCTAGAAAATAAAATTGGGGACCTGACAAAGTTCATAATTTAGTTGAACCTAACAGACACATGAAGCATACCACTCAACAACAGCAGAATACACATTTTTTTCTCTCGTGCACACAGAATATTCTCCAGGATAGACCACATGCTAAACATAATACAAATCTTAATAAAATTTAAAATTTTGAAATATACAAAGTATATTTTCTATAAAGGAATGAAATTAGAAATGAATAACTCAAGGTAAACTGAAAAATTCAAAGATATTTGGAAATTAACACACTCTTATAATCAATGGATCAAAGAAAAATCACAAGTATGCTTAGAAAATATCTCAAAATGAATGAAAATGAAAACATTGCATACCAAAATTTAAACAACATAACATAAATATTGATTGCAGGGAAATCTTTAGATGTCAATATATTAAAATGAAGGAAGGGAGGGTAAGATGGTGGACAGGATATAGGCAGAAAGTCCTGACTCCTCTGCAGTCAGGAATTCAAGAAGTGAGAACAGCTGACCATAGAGGTGGGTGTCAGAATTAAAACTCTAAAATTTCAATATTGGATAGTCAGAGTCTTAGAGGGACTCAAAACTGATTACTGGAGCAGAAAACAGGAAAGAATTTATCCCTGATCCCTGACAAAGGAGGATCATATGGGCAAAGGGTAACAAAGGAAGAAAGGGAGGCAAACTTCATAGGTTACTTCCTTAACATCAGTAAGAAAGAAAGCTGGTTTAACTTAAAACAAGAAAGGAATGGCAAAGGTCTTTAGTAAAGAAGTACACAATTTATCTGAAATTATTTCTGTTGGCTGACGGCATGATCTTATATGTGGAAGACCCGAAAACTCCACCAGAAGTCATCTAGAGCTAATAAACAAAATCACCACAACAACAGGATACAAGATCAACATACAAAAATCTATAGCTTTCCTATACTCTAATAATCAATGTTCTGAGAAAGAAATAAGGAAAACTCTTCCTTTCACAATAACTTCAAAAAATACTTGGGAATAACTCTAATTGAGGGGGTAAAAGACCTCTATAACAAAATCTACAGGGCACTAAAGAAAGAAATTGAAGACTTTAGAAGTCCTCCCATGTTCTTATATCAGCAGAGTTAATATTGGCAAAATATACTACAAAGTCCAGGTACAACGCAATCCACAAATACCAATGACATTCTTCACAGAATTAGAAAAAAAAGCATAGAATTCATTTTGAAAAATAAAATATCCATAATGGCAAAAGTATACTAAGCAAGAAAAGCAACGTAGGATCAAAATACTTTATCTCAAATTTTGCTACAGTGCTATGGTTAAAAAAAAATCAGTGTGTTGGCATCAAAACACAAGACCAATAGAATAGAATAGAAGACATACAGACAAATACTCATTCTTATAAATTGTGTCAAATGTTTTTTAGAAATGTTCCAAAAACATATGTTGGAGAAAATATATTTTTTTAATCAAATGATATTGGGAAAACTGGATATGCATACATTGAAGAAAAAAACTAAATATCTATGTCTCAACCTGCACAGAAGTCAACTGAAAGTGCATAAAGACCTAGAATAAATCCAGAAACTTTGGAAATGCTGTAATATAACATAGGGTTCACATTCCAACATATTGGTGCAGGCACTGACTTCCTTAAAGAGATCCCCAAAGTCCAAAACATGAAATCAAGAATCAATAAGTGGGATGTCATCAAATTGTACAGCTTTTGCACAGCAAAGGAAACGAGTACAGAGAGAGATCCTGGAGAGTGGTACAATGTCTTTGCCAGCTACTCTGTTGACAGAGGATTAATATCCTGAGTATATAAAGAACTCAAAAAGTTTTATTGGATTTATTGGAGCTTAACACCAATTAATTAATTAATTGATTAATGAAATAGTAAATGGACAAACGAACCAAACAGGCATTTTATTTGTATAAAAGAATAAATACAAATGGCCAATAAATATATGAAAAAAATGTTCAACATCCCTGGTAATCAGGAAAAGGACACTGAAATTTCATATAATTCCAATTAGAATGGACGTCATCAAAAATTCAAAGAGCAATAATTGCTGATGAGGGTGTGGAGAAAACGATATGATTGCACATTGTTGGTAGGACTACAAATTAGAACCACCACTTTGGAAATGCATATGTAGATTTTTCAAAAGATTAGGAATGCAACCACCACATGACCAAGCTATCCCACTCCTTGGTAATTATCCAAAGGAATTCAAATCAGCATACTATAATGATACAGCATAGTCATGTTTGTACAAATTCACAGTATATAAGTTATGGAACCAGCCTAGGTAACCAATTCCATAACCTTATGTTCCTAGGTCAACATAAGAATGGACAAGGAAAATGTATATGTACACATGGGGTTTTACTTAGCCTTACAGAAGAAATAAATTATAACATTTTCTTGTAAATGAATGGAACTGGAGAACAGATAAGTGAAATAAGCCAGACTCAGAATGTCTAAAGTGGATTGTTTGTTCTCATAAGTGGAAGTTAGAAAGAAATAAGGAAATAAAAACAAGTGGGGGATCCCATGAAAATAGAAGGGAAATCCACAGAGTGGACAAAGGGAATTTAGAGAGAGGAGGGACAGGAAAGGGTAGGAAATGATGTATAAGACTGACCAAATTATGCTCTGTACATAATTTCACCTTTATGTATATCTATAAATAACCAATTAAAAAACAAAAAGTAAATAGAGGAAGACCAGTACAATAGAGGAATGGGAATATGGGGTGGGAGGAACAGAGGAAAAGTGGAAGTAATAGGGATTGAAATGGAGCAAATTATATTCCATGCATGTTTGAATATGTCAAAATGAATCCTAGTATTATGTATTCCTATAGTGCACTAATAAAAACATTTAAAATAATTTTTAAAAAATCTAGAAGAATATACAGTGTGAAAGTTTCTGGACTCTGGTGTCAGCAATGACTTATCAAATATGACAAACACATAGTCAACAAAAATAAAAATAGACTAGTGGGACTACATCAAAACAAAATGTTCCACATAACAAAGAGGACAATCAGCAGAATGAAAAGACAACCTGCAAAAGGGAAAAAAATATTTGCAAACTATTTTATGAGGAATTAATTTCTTCAATATGCAAGAAACTCTTACAACTTAGTAGCAAACAAAACCCCCAGTAACTCAACTTAAAATGGAGAAAAAAACTGAATAAACATTTCTCCAGGGAAAACATATAAATTGTCAACAGATATGTGAACAGATTTCAGCATCATTAATTATCATGAAAATGAAAACTACAAAGAAATATCATCTCACATCCTTTAAAGATGGCAAATATTTTTTAAAAACATATGCAACAAAAGTTATTGAGGATGTGAAGCATTTCAAACTCTGTACACTGTTGGTGAGAACATAAAATGATAAAGCAGCTATGGAAAACAGTTTGGAGTTTCCTAAAAAAATTAAAATAGAATTACCATATAATCTAGCAATCCTGCTTCTGAGCATATATCCGCAAAAATTGAAATGAGGATCTTGAAGAAATCCCATTTTTATTGAAACATTATTCACAATAGTCACAATTTGGAAATAATCCATGTCCAATAATAAAGACAATGTGGTATATATATATATTGCAATAAAATTTACTCTTGAAAAAGAAGGAATACTTTTATTTGCTACAACATGGGTGAACCAAGAGGACATTATGCTAAGTGAAATAAAGCAGTAACAGACAAATACTATTCTACTTTTATAAAGTATGTCTAGTATTCAAATTCATAGAGGCATGGAATGCAATACTTGCTGCACTCTCCAAAAGAGTTGAACTAAATCCTGAATAATTAAAATGAGGATATTAAAGAGATATTTGCATTCCCAGGTATACTGCAGCATTAATCACAATAACCAAGTTATGGAAATAACCCAAGTGTCTATGGACTGGTGAATGCATAGAGAAAATATGGTAAAGGACTGGGGATATAGCTAAGTGGTAGAGCACGTGCCTAGGATGTGTGAGGCCCTGAGTTCCATTCATAGCACCACATGAAAGAAAGGAGGGAGGGAGGGAAGGAAACAAGGAAGGGAGGGAGGTTAGAAAGGGAGAAGGGAAGGAAGGAAGAAAGGTAATGCACTATATTCAGTTTTTAAATCAGACGAAAATTTTGCCATTTGCAAAACAGAGATGAACCTGAAGGACTTTAGGCCAAGTGAAATAACCCAATCATGAAAGAAAAATACTGTATTATTCAACTTAAATGATGTATCTATAAGAGTTAAGCTCATAGAAGCAAAGAACACAATAGTGACTGACAGAGGCTGAGAAGCAGGCAAATGAGGAGTTGTTATTTAATAAGAATAAACTTTATTCTAAATGAATAAGTACTAGCTATATACTGTACATCTTAGTGCCTGTAATTACAATATGTTGTCCACCTCAAAATTTGTTGAAAAGATAGATCTCATGTTAAATGTTCTTTCCACAAAACAGAAACAAAAAAGTATAAGAGGAAAATTGGAAATGTTAGAAATTTCTATTAATTTGTTCTGATGGTATTTGCAGGTGTTCACATATGTTTGAGGTCATTGAATTGTGCACACTAACCATTTGCAATTCCTTGAATATCAATTATATTGTAATAAAATTGTTTAAATATAAAACAAACAAAAACAAACAAAACAAACAAAAGTGATTGTAACTATATGAAATGTAATAGCTAAAGTTAAGACACTATTTACAAAAATCAAACCATGTACTATTTAAAAGTGATAAATCAATAACACATGGGTGTAGAAAGGTTGATAATAAAAGGATGAAGAAAGATAAGCCATGTAAAAAAATAGCCAAAATAAATATGTGGTAGTTATATTATTATCAATTAAAACAGAATTAAAGGAAGGTCATAGGTATCAGATATTAGCCAGGAAAGCTAATTTTAGCTAAATGTGTCTATCCTGTATTTAACAGTCATTATAGAAATATCCTGGAAAAAACAAAACAAACAAAAATAGAAGACTGGAAGAAGACAGAGTGGCTTCCTTGAGAAAAACCTGAAACTATGGAACTCCATTGCTCTGCTCTGTAGGCAAATTTTAACATTAGAACATGCAGAGAGAAACTTGAGGCACATCCATTTGTATTGTCTTCTATCATCTCTGACCCACGTTACACCATTTTGTAATGTCTAGACTACTAGGAAAAAAAGGGTTAAGTCTCCTAGTTCACTGTAGTTCTTCTCTATTTGTTTAGTTCCTCAAACTTGTCTGTGTCTTCTCTTCATTTATGTCTCTCATGTCATGATCTCAAGTCAGTCTCTCAATGTGCTTAGAGATCACAACCTCACCCCCAACCCACAATAAATCCTGCTACCTATCTTATGTCAAGATTTTTTAAATGCAACTAAAAGGTAAAGACATGAAGAAATTGGCACCCTGGTATACTTCTGGTGGGAATGTAAAATATTGTAAGTGCTATGGAAAAGAGTAGTTCATCAAAAAATGGAAAGCAAATCACTCTATGATCCAGCAATTGTACTTCTGGGTATATTTCCGAAATAATTGAAAAACTGGAATTTAAATGGATAATTTTACACTGAAGTTTGTAGTGGTATTTTTCTCAATTGCCAAGAGGTTAAAGCAATTCAAACATCCAAAATATGTGGTGTATTCATACAGGGAAATATTACATAGCCTTTAAAAGGAATATTATTCTGACACATGCTACACCATGGATGAGCCTTGAGGTTATTATGCTAAGTGAAAGAAGCCAGTCACAAAAGGACAAATATTGATTATTAAACTTAGATGAGATACATAGAATAGGTATCACATAACCAGAAAGTCCAATGATAGTTGCAAGAAGCCAGAAGGAAAGGTGAATAGGGACTTAGTATTTAATTGTGAGAGTTTCAGTTTAGGGAAATTAAGAAGTTCTGGATATGGGTGATGGTGATGGTCACACAACATTGTAAATATATTTAATACCACTGAATTGTACACTTAAGATGCTAAATTATAAATTTTATGCTATATTATTTGCCCACAAAAATATTTCTTTTGAAAAAGATATAATACCAATCCTTTTCAAATTCTCCCAAACACTTGAAGAAGACATGATATTTCTTTTTCTTCTTTTTTTGTAGGTACTGCAATAATTTCATTTTTATTTCTGTTAAACCAAGTTCATGCCAAAAATTAATGGGGGCATCATGATTACATAATTTAAAATAAAACATTAAAAAATGTGTAAGATTAGAAACATAATATTTCGTCCATATTTTAAAAATTCTTCTTAGTTATGAGATAACACCAGAACATACCTTAACATAACCATGAAAACATGGAACCCATTTCACTCTGATTCAGTCCCCAGCACTCTCCCTCCATCCCCTGCTGCCCTCCCCCCAGTGCACTGATCCCGCTTCACCCATTTAGTTTAATTTTTTTGAAATTAGTGTCCTGTGGATATATCTAATGCTCAGGCCCACTGTTCCACATCCATGCATGCAGGTAGGAAAGTTTATTCAGTTTCATTCTGCTGTTCTTTCCATTTTCTGTCCTTTCTTCTTTCTCCTTAATTCCCTTGATCTACTCTACAGAACTTTCTTCTATTTTGATGAAATTCCCTCTCCCCTCTTTTTTCTTTCTTTCTTTCTTACTTTTTAACCCACCCTATTTTGAATTAGCTTCTGCATATCAGATCTTTGACTTTTGGGGATTGAATTACTTCACTTAGCATGATATTCTCCAACTCCATCCATTTACCTGAAAATGCCATAATATCATTCTTCTTTTGACTGAGTAATACTACATTGTGTATATATACCACATTTTCTTAAAAAATATTCTTTTAGATGTTAACAGGTCTTTAGTTTATTCCTTTATTTTTATGAGGTGCTGAGAATTGAACCCAGTGCCTCACACATGCTAGGCAAGAGCTCTACCACTGAGCCACAACCCCAGCCCCCGACATTGTCTTTATTCATTCATCTGTTGAAGGGCACCTATGCTTGTTCCATGGCTTGGCTGTTGTGAACTGTGCTGCTACATTGATGTGGCTGCATTACTGTACTATGTTTATTTTTAAATTTTTTGAACATATACTGAGGAGTGGGATGGCTGGGCCATATGGCAGTTCCATTTCTAGGTTTTTAAAAAATATTTTTAGCTGTCCATAGACCTTTATTTTATTCATTTATTTATATGTGGTACTGAAAATTGAACCCAGTGCCTCACACATGCTAGGAAAGTGTTCTACCACTGAGCCAGATCCCCAGTCCCATTCCTAGGTTTTTGAGGAATCTACATACTGATTTCCAGAGTGGGTACACTAATTTGCAGTCGCAATGATGTCTGAGTGTACATTTTCCCCCATATCATCACTAATATTTAATTTTATTTGTATTCTTTAGAATTGCAATTCTGACTAGACTGTGATGAAATCTCAGTGTAGTTTTTATTTACATTTCCCTAATTACTAGAGATGTTAAATATTTTTTCATATATTTGTTGACCATTTGTGTTTCTTCTTTGGAGAAGTGTCTGTTTAGTTCTTTTGGCCATTTATTTTTTGGCGTTAAGTTTTTTGAGTTTTTTGTGTATCCTGGATATTAATGCCATATCTGAGGGTCAGGTAGAAATGATTTTCTCTCATTTTGTAGTCTCTGTCTTCACACTCTAGATTGTTTCTTTGTAATGCAGAAGCTTTTAAATTTGATGCCTTCCTATTTACTGATTGTTTTTGCATTTTAGGAGTCTTCTTAAGGGAGACAGTTCTTGTGCCAATATGTTGGAGTATTGTGCATACATTTTCTTCTAGGAGTTGCAGGGTTTCTGGTCTAATTCCTAGGTCTTTGATACACTTTGAGTCGATTTTTACGTAGGGTGTGAAAATAGGGGTCAAATTTCATTTATCTTTATATGGATTTCCAATTTTCCCAGCACTATTTTTTTAAAAGGGGTATATTTTCTCCAACATATATTTTTGGCATATTTGTCTAGTATGAGATAACTGTATTTATGTAGACTTCTTTGTGTGTCTTCTGTTCTATCCCATGGGTCTTCATGCTTGTTTTGGTGCCAATACCATGCTATTTTTGTTACTATAGCTCTGTAGTGTAACTTGAGTTCCAATATTGTGATGCCTCCTGCTTGCTTTTCTCACTAAGTATTGCTTTGGCTATTTTGGGCCTCTTTTCTAAACTTATCTATGAGACAAGCATTATTCTCATACCAAAACAAGAGAAAGATTCTACAAGAAAACTATGGTCCAACATCCCTATGAATATTCATGCAACAAATTCAGAAGGATATCAAAAGTATTGTACACTATAACCAAGTGTGATTTATTCTTACATGAATAAATATTAAGCATTGAACACACATCTGTGATTAAAGGTTGCTGTTTTGAAACTCATTAAAATGGCCCCATGAAGAGTTTCTTGGGCTATTAGTACTATAAGTGCCTGTTCACAAAAATTGTCTCACAACTCAGTAGATGAGTCATTACAGGGAATCAAATCACATCCACCTCAAAGTGAGAAATACCCAAAGCCTCTCCACAAAATAGAAATAAGTTCTTTAGGTTACTCATCAACTTAAAAGTATAACACAAGTGTCTATGGTGATTTCTATATATGATATCAGTATATGGAATCTTATTTAATGACCATTTTAACATTTATATTAAGAAGTAAGCCTTAGCTATATAATCAAAGGACAGACCCATTTACTTTGAGGTTAATGATTTTAAATAACAATACTGTACTCTATCTTATCTTTCATAAATTAAAATGTCTTATCTGAAATAGCCCTTTTCCCAATGAACATCCTGAACTTTACAATATCTACAAGGCAAGACAACCTTTCCTTTTTCGATTCCCTCATTAATAAACATGTCATTCAAGCATTTAGCAGCTAGTAAAGTAGAATTATCCATTCCTATATTAATATTCACATAGGCAATTTAAGAAATAGGGAATGCAACTGACTCTAATTTTAGTCTCATGAAAATCAGGGAGGAAATGAATTGGGGTACAATCATTATTGGTATTTTCTGCTTCCAAATTATCTGTCTGGGAAATTGTGTTATCCAAATGATGCTTATTAATTCTTAGTGTTAAAAAATTTTTGGGGGGTTGTTTTTGGGTCAAATTGCATTGAAAATATCTTTTTAGCCCACAATAAACAGGCATAAGATCAATGATTAATTAAAGGTCATAAGGATATACTATATTTTACTTTAGCATATTTTTATGATCAGAGGTTTCATTATCGAAAGAGAAAATATCTGTGTTTTCAGACTTTCTAATGTGACTTGAGATGATAAATAGCTTTCATAAAACTTCATTGACATTCAGTATCACTAATTGCTGTGCCCTTAATTCAGTACCTTATTCACCCAAAGATCACTTAATCTACTTAAAGCAATGGATAGAATATCTGGGAATATCTATTGAAAATCCATTCCTTTGGATATTTGACTTGGAAACTGACATTGAGTCCTCCAAGTACTACCACTACATGAGGATGTTAAGAAAATAGACTGAGCTTATCTGTCATAATTTGTTTGTACTCGTCTGGGGTACTTTATCCATCACAAAAATATATTTATTGAGCTCCTACAACAAAATACATCCTAGGGGTAGCAAAGGTCAACAAAATTTGAAGAAGACATGATCTTGTCTTTCCTTGTTCCTCCAATGTTATACTTCGTATTCTGTAAATATCACACATGTAGTTCTAATGAAAGGGGAATGCAAAAAAGTCAGCAGTGTCAAAGCATTTAGGTTACATTCCCCCCAATTCTACATTAAAAAAAATGCCAAGTGGATTTTTGGCAGAATAAATTATGGGTTACCTGGCCAACTGAATCCATTTAAATTGTTGTTCTAATAAGGCTGTTTGTACAGAATCATAGATAAAAGTGTATGTGCAGCACTAATAGGGGAAAAGATTTATTATAAATGAGAAGACATAGATTCCTTGGTTAATCATGTATTTGGTATAACTGTTTCCTCCTCTGTTAAACAGGCATAACATTTCCTACATTGCAAATCACTCAATACTATTAAATTCATGGGAAAATTGATGTGAAACCACTTCGTGTACTTCTGTTTCAAAAGACTTTACAAACTGCTGGGCTTTACTTTTAGGTTTTTTTCTCTTGACATATCAAAATAAATACATATTCCAATAATTTGAAATGGATTTCCCCTCAAATTAATTATGTGATATCTGTTGTCATTATGGCAGCGATAATATTTCAATCATGCTCTGTTCTGTTGCTTATTAAATAAAAGGTAGAACATATAAGCATTTATTTGATAACTACTTATTGAGCACATATGAAGTGTAAGATGCTCTTTTAGGTGCAGAAGATATAGAAAAATATAAACAGTATAAATTCCTGTGCTTGCAATCCTTATATTCTGTGGAGGGAGTAATACTATGTTTGTGGTTAGTTCTATGTTGAAAAAATAAATAAAGGGCTAATGAAGTCTGAGGTGGGTGTTCAACTTCAGATAGAATGCTAGGGCAAGCCTCATTGAAGATATTTACTATTACAGCAAATACCTTATGATTATGATGGATGAATTCACGAAGATAATATGAGGAATAAGGACTAAGTAGAGAATTGAGAGTATGCAAAGAGACTTAAGAGAAAATTTTCGGGAATACCACCAAGATCATGGCAATTGGAATGAGAGAACAAGGGAGAGTATAGTGATAAAGTTGGAAAGGTAACAGAAATCCACATCATTGTATGCCTTTTGTTATTCACTCTGAGTGAGATGGGGAGATACTGGAGCATTTAAACTTTAGAAGGATCATTCTGGCTATTATGTTGTCAACATAGTAGAGGTGAAGGGAAGGGGTAAATGAAAGGAGAACACTTAGAATGACATTATTATCATCTAAGGTAGAGATGACAGAGACGTAAATTAGGGTGGCAGCAGTGAAAATACTAAGAATGGTCATAATCATGATATTGTTTTGAGAGCAGAGCCATTGGGGGCATTTGATGATAGACTAGGTTAAGAGATGTGAGTGAAAAAGCAATTAAGTATGCTTTCAAGGTTTCTTTTTCTAAGTAATGGTAAAGATGAAGTTTCATTAACAGGCAAGATGTTAGTAAAAAGAAAATTATTTTTAAGATGGGAATATATTAGGACTTTGGTTTTATACATATTAATTTGAGATATATATTAGATGTATGAGCAGAGATATCAAATTGGCAGATGTATACATGAGAATGGAATTCAGAAAAGTGTTCCTCAAAAGAAATATGGATTTGGCAATCATCAAGATACATGTGGAAGCTAAAACATTGACCTGAATGTACAATAATAATTATTAGAAGTTGGGAAGTTGGGGGGAGGGTAGATAAAGAGTTTGGACTTAGCACACACTGTATGCATGTGTTGAAATATCACACTGAATTCCATTAATTTATACAATCATCACATGTTAATCAGAAATAAAATAATATATAAAAATTTTAAAATTTGTATATATATTTATGTTTTTTTCAGAAACCATGAGATAGGATGAGGCCATTAATTGTGTATAGGGATGACAAGAAATCTAAGCATTGACCTTTGGAATACTCCAAAGTTAAGAGGTTGTGGGAGGATGAGTAATAACAAAAGGATACTGAGAAGGACCACCTCATGAGATAGGAGGAAATTCAAGAGGTTTTGGATTTCATAGAAGAGTGAAGATGATTATGGAGAATAGCTGTTCAACCATGTCAAGTGGAATATACCTTCTGTACCATGTGTATAATTTATATTTTGAGAAATATGACAGAAATTACCAGATAGTAACTGCAAAAATATAAAATAACCTATTTTATTTATAAGTAATAGGCATTATAATTAGTGTTTTATATAGAATTTAATTTAATCTCACATTATAGTAACACAAGTTTTATAGATAATTAAAATTATCTGTATAAAAAGCAATATTTTCAAACCATAATTCAATCTTTCAGGTGTGATATACTTATTTTTAATAACAAACATATCATGTAACCACGTTTATCATGTAGAAATAGAGTGTATAAATATAACCGATATGCATATGTGATTGAAAATTCAATATTCTGCCTCCTATATAACTTGAGGAAGAATTTTAACAGTATGTTGTGTTTCAATATGTAGATATTTGGATTCAACTACAATAGATGACATATTTATTGATTGCACCTGTAAATAGCATTACCACAAATTTGACAGCTAAATATTCAAAACAATTAAGGAACTCTGAATTGCCAACTCAAATACCAGGCAATTTTCTAAATGATGGGTGAGTCAGGATAAAATTATAAACAAACCAATGTACACCATTCCTTCAGTTTATATGCTAGTTGCATTGTTGAAAAATGTACTGCTTATTAAAAGTAATCATATTGACTTTGTATGTATCATGGAGTTAGGCTCTAAGCTCACACAGTTTTCCAGGTTCAAATATTTATTTAGCTCAGAAAAATGACTTAAATACGTGTTTAACAGGACATTTACAATTTGTACAGGACACAGGACAATTTTCTGTTGTTCTTTCTCTTTGCATCCTTGACTCCTTATCAATAAATGCCAGGAGAGTTCACTATACATGATTATCTTGATTAAAAATTGCTCCATAGGACTGGGGATGTAGCTCTGTAGTAGAGCACTTCCCTAATATGCATAGGGTCCTGGGTTCAATCCCAAGTACCACAAAAAAGTCCTCTAAAATTTCCAAAACAATCACTAAGATCCAGTATCATTTCTTTTGAGAATCAGTGGTATAATTCTACTTTATACTCTCTCCTTTATACTCTTTTCACCGCAAATAAGTCATAGAAGGCATTGACATGGAGAAGAGATTGACTCTCAGCTGATCAAAAGGTGTTTCAATAAAAAATAACATTAATATGGAAAAATGAAGTTTTGAAATAAATGTCTCTTGGATTACAAACAAGAATGTGACTAGTACACCTCTTCCCCTAGCTGTAAGCATCAAAAACCAGTCTCACCAGATCATTTCTCAAAGATGTTTGCTGTTGTTGTTGTTGTTTGTTTTGTTTTGCTTTTGTTGTCACAAGAACCCATTGTAGGCTAAAAGTCAAACAAGCCATTAATGTAGAAAAGAATTGTTTACATTTATTCCAGAGACTCATAAATTATTTATTTTTTAAATACAAATAACAAGGGGAAGTGCCTTAAGTAAATGGTACTAACAGTATTTTGATTGGGTTCCTGTACTGGAACTAAGCAAATTGATTTTATTCTAAATATTCCTGAATTGGAAGCTGAAGGAAAAGCACTAACTTTATTACATGGAATATCAGAGATAAATTTCTAATGTTGAAAAATTGAATGGAAAGGCCATGATAAATTAGAAACTTTTATGTTTGCTTTGATTTCTCATTGTTCTTAAATGCAAGTAATGATATGGACAGTTCTGAAATGTGACCATCTAGAAAACTGATTGTGCCAAGATTCATCACTATCTAGGAGAAAGAGGTATTTCCATTTGAGGGTTTTTCAAAGCACTCATGATATTTTTCCTCTTGATACTCTCTTACTGGTTTACAATTTGAGAACTATTTTGAGTAGGTGCCACTTTCATGGTGCCAAATACTGGCATCATCAAGGGCAAAGCATAGGTAATGTTTGATCCAGCCTACCCAGCTGATATTTGTTTTGTCTTGTTTTTGTTTTCTGATTCAGTCTAGAAATGGCATGGCTGCCATCCTCACCCCTCCCCTGACCTTGGTTTCTACAATTTCAAAGTGTGAGGTAATCGTCTCTCTTCAGGATGATTGTGGATGCGAGAAAAATGAAAATATCATTAATAAAGCAGGGAATTGATAGAGAGAGGCTTAGTTGAGTAATACAAAAGTCATTTTCTCTTGAATCTAATGAATGACTTTGGAACATTCCAGTAATGAGATCTAATACACAGGTGGATGTGCCAAGCTGTGCTTCTGAAGATTAAAGCTAGAAGCAAAGGCATGAAAGTTGAGATTACAGAAGAAGGGTGTATAAAAAGAAGGGAATAGTAACATATATAGTTCATGCAAGTTGGGCTTACCATATTTTTAACAAAGTACAAATTGTTCAAAAAAGGTAGGGTTTTTTTGTGAGTAGTCAAAGCTAAAATTAAAATAATAGTTGACCAGGAGTGGTGGCTCATGTCTATAATCCTAAGGACTCAGGATGCTGAGGCAGGAGGATCACAAGTTCAAGGCCAATCTCAGCAATTTAGCAAGAACCTGACTTAAAATAAAATTTTAATAAAGAGCCAGATATATGTAGCTCAGCATGCAAGATTCTGGGTTCAATCTCCATTACTGCAAAACAATAAAAATAGAGTTAAATCCTCTGAGGAAATTTAATATGGAAATTTGAGTTGTGTTGGTCTAGAGATGGGGCAATAATCCATTTCAATTAAATTAAATAACTTATGAGAAAGATGCTGATCAATTTTTGAATGTGATTTGTACTGGAAGAGAGTTGAAAACATACCTATGGGCTAAAACTGAAATTGTTCAGACACAGGGAAAAAGTCTTGATTATCACTATTATAAAATATGAGACACAAAGTATAACAGAGGCTATGAAATCTGTTTCTTAAAAGTCTCCAGGAAGAAACAATTAGTGATCTATACTGGTTAGAATTAGGCCCCCATAAACTCTATAGTCTCTTCTATCTTAAAGTTTCTAGCATTCTTTCTACTTCTTCCCTCTCTCTAATTATACCACAGTATTTTTGACAATGGGGTTACTTCTATACACAGGCAAATAAATATATATGTCTTCAAATAACATTTTTATCTAGAATAAACATTTTACTTCTATAGGATTCTGACACAGAATTCCAAATCTTCCCATTTTTTAATAATAAGTGGCAAACCAAAAGATGGTTTGGCAGGAAAATAATGATTTTACTTTTCATAAACTAGCTATGAAAATATTCAATTAAGGAAGAGTAACTTTTATAAATTAATGTGTTTTAATGTTCAGAAGTCTGCTTTTTGAGGTTTCCAAAAGTGTTTCCAAGATGGATTTTCAACTAATGCTTCTGCCCTTATAAATTCAAACATGTTTCTTGAATATTTGAATGGAACATTCAATTTAGATTAGCTGGTTGATCATCACACAAAAGTACTAACAGAATACAAATCTGCACTGGAGATCTAGCAAGGATGGAACAGTTGGATAAGCCATTTCCATATAAAGTAGCTATATTTAAAAAAAAATAAGGCTGCAGACTTTGGCCTTGTTATACTTCTCCTGGTCAAAAGTTTTAAATCACCTTTAAATCACCTTTAAGCCAATACCAGCCCTGCTTTTCTTTGCAGAGATATAATGGCAGGTAAAATTACAAATTTCTATTGTTATTATCAAATATGCAACATGAATTCTGCTTGTACTCTTTTTCCTCTACAATAAGCAAGATAAGACTACTTTCTTGGATTCAAGATGGCGGGCTAGAGGAAGGCTGCATTCCTACTTCCTCCATGGATTCCTACTTGCTCAGGATTCAAGCAGCAGGAATATTGCTCTTAATGAGATTTTATATTCAAATTACACCTAAGAGGTCCCCAGCCACTGCTCCAGAACCAACACCGCCGGGCCGGGCTTGGGCCTGGCTCTGGGCAACTACCAGCCAGGAGTGTGGGACCCCAGGAGTCGCTCCAGAATCCCCATCGCTGGGCTGGGCATAGGTCTGGGTCAGGCAGCAGCCAGCCAGTGAGTGTGGGACCCCCAGTAGCCACTCCAGACACCATCACCGCTAGGCCAGTATTGGGCCTAGGCTCGGGCCTGACACCGGGCAACAGCTAGCCAGGAGTGCAGGACCCCAGCAGCCACTTCTGAATCATCATCTCTGGGCCAGTTTTGGGCCTGACCCTGGGCAGCCCCAGCTGTGAACGCATACCCAGCAAGACATTAGGCCTGCCATATCCAGCTCTAAGCCCAGGCCTGCACCCTGTCCCTGGTCTAGTCTCAGGCCAGCACCCACGCTGCTGCTGATCATCTAACAAAAACGGATTACCTTTGCCCACAAACATTGATTATCCCTGACCTGGAGGCAGTGGGACAGCATCCTTCTTGGGATACAGCATTACCAAGTACCTGACAGGCATCAGACTACTGAACAACAGGACGTATGAATAGTACAATATAATTGTACTGCAGAACTTTCTTTCTCTTTTTCTTTT